>CM042245.1:287500-777500 GCA_023566225.1 Romanogobio albipinnatus
CTGTTGAAATAGCCACTGTATTGGACATAAATTAGTTTACTGCATGTCCGCCGACAGAAAAATAAATAAATATAAAAATGACCAACACAGAACTATTGATCCACGAACAGTTATTATAATTGGCAACATTATGAATCTATGCGGCAGACAAACTGTGTGCACATGTCACCAAATGATTCCGACTTAAAGTCAGCACATGTAAACACCAGATCGGTTTAGATAACGTCTCATGTAAACAATCCACCGAATCTTTCAATCGGAATGATTTTAATCGGAATGACAAAAAAGTGCGCATGTAAACGTGGCTAATGTTTCAGAAATGAGATTTAGCCACACATTCACTGTTGACAAAGGGATTTGATGCCTAACCCTATGTTACATATTTAAAACGCAGATAATTTTCAAAAGAATATTTATGTCATAAAGTGTTTAATTTTCTCATTTATCGTAATATCATGCCTTGTGTTAACAAGTATTGTATATACAAGTTACAATATTATGCTCATAAAGAGCCATGTCATGTAGCCGACACTGTAGTACTAACAAATATACAACCATTAGTTATAAATATTGTCATTCTAGTATAACAATCATGTGTTCATAAGAGCCTTTCAGTGTAACACACCAGCATGTGGTCCCGAGAAACAGCATCATGTGCTCTTTTAGCTGAAACACTCCTGACATTCAACCACACAACCTTTTTCTGAGAATAATTTCATGTGAAGAACTTGAATAGCAGCAACTCGATTTATGAGTTAACAACTGGAACGACTGCTTTGTACCAATCATGCCCCCACCCCACCACACACACATTTTGGATGGACAACATGTACTATAATGTAACTGGAGAAATATTCACATATTAACAGAAATCTTGAAATGAAATTCACCTGTGGGATTACCAGGGAACAAGTCACCATCGTATTCACCCAGGACCCACTGTCCAACTTCTATGGTGGCCTCTGTTCTGTCAGGGTCCTCATCTCTTCCCTCAGAGAACATGTGGCAATTTGGAGAAAAGCACTGGCAATGTTTTCCACTAAAGCATGACACCTCCCATGTGTTTATGACTTCCGGATGTCCGCTATTAGGGTGGAATTCAAAAAGACAAAGATGAATTGGAGTATCACACATTGACTCGGTTACAGACATTCTGTTATGAGTGTTGCCTGCTTAGAAGATGTTAAAGGGATGAGGACGCAACACTTCTGTGAGATGCAGCTGTTGAGGTGTGCAGGCAGCAAAAACAACCAACAGACTGAATTAATAACATTGAAATGGTTTATTTCCATAAAATAATAGGTTACCAAAACAGATAACGCATATATAAGAAAAGGTAGAAAAACTGAAACAAAGATAACGAGAGAGTCGCCCAAATCAATGAAATAATCAAAATCCCAATCATTACTAACCCAAACCTCTAATACTAACTAACGAAAGAACAATGTAGAAACAAAACCGAGATCTTCAGCGTATACAACGCTCAAAATAAACTACGCTGACTACAAAACAAGATTACAACTAGGGGTGCACCGATCCGATATTAGGATCGGATATCGGCCGCGATACTGACAAAATAGCTGGATCGGGGATCGGAAAAATGAACAGTGTTTTTTTTTCATCGCAGCAGAACCTACGTCATTCGTCAGCTTCACGGGTGTCACATGCTAGAAGCAACATGGAGCGAGCCAGAGAGTCCGGTGTGGAGGAGATATTTCACGCTTGCCACGCCAACTAGTTCATCGGCTGTTTGCAATGTCTGCAAAGTCACTTAAATGTTTCGAGGGGAGGTGGTATTACTGCAAAGTCAGGGTTTTTCCTGCATTGAACATTTTTTGAGTTGTTGTGATTTACGAGTGATGTAGAACAGATGCTGCGCTTGTGACTGAGTGACAGAGAGAACGATCAGAGCTCCTCCCCGCGCTCACTCTCTGGGTCTCCAGAATAATCAGTGTTAGCTCTCTCATATTTCACATATTAATCCAAATCAAAAGGTCGGAAGACCGAAACCATGTTGCACGTGACACATTTTTGTCCTTGAATTATCGCTGGTTGTGAATCGCGCTCAAAAAACATCGACTCTTCTCTGACCAGCTGACACAAAGCATACTTTCAATCAACGGGAAACAAATCATATCCAGTTATGAAGTGTTGTCTGTGTGTTGACATCTTTCTCGATGTTCTAACAGACGGGATTCACACACAACGTGTCTGCTAATGTCCGATTCGTGACCTAATGACTCCTTTGAACCGAATAATTTTAACGACTGGTTAGAACAACTGATCTGTCCAACACTGAACTCATGAATCAGTTTATTAATTTACTCAGAACGCATCTGAAATGAGAACACAAGTGTGCTTACCCAATTTAGCAAGAGTGGGTAGTTTTTAATTATCAACAGTATTTCAGCTTATTCCTGTTGACAATGTGTAGTCAAATAAATAGGCCTAGCCTACAATCATTTAGACAGGAGTGAGGTGAAACCAGAACAAAGTTGTTATTAGCTAGCTGATCATTTTTATTAAAATGCATATGGCAGAAAATTAGACTATTGTTCATTTGTAATGCTACTTTTTAATATTGATATGATTATATACCAAAACGATTATCTGTAGTGTAAAAAATGTTTGGTAACTGTCAGATTACTATTGTATGTTTGACCAATTCACTGTTTTTTGTTTCCACTGCTACGTTTTATTTATTTAAAGAAGTTTGATTGCATTCTATTTTAGATTTGAATGCACAATTGTTTTTTAAATAAATAAGAATTCAACACTTTACATACATCTGTTATTTTGTCTTAGTTGTGTTTAGTTAGTAAAGTCTGGTGCCTTTAGTCTCTTTAAGGAAGGTATAAGGTGGAAGATATACAGTTTATTATTAATTCAACAATAGTATCGGATCGGTATCGGGTATCGACAGATACACAAAGCCCAGGCATCGGTATCGGGACTGAAAAAGTCGGATCGGTGCACCCCTAATTACAACTGAGGGCGATCTCCCTTTCTAACTAAATAACAATAAGAAAACTGTCTACCTAAGTAGAACAAAATAAACAGGCAACTAAAGCTTAACAAAGGAATCAACTCTACCGAATGGTTAACACGCCGCGTGCCTCATACGCGTGTAATCCGTTGATCTCAAACACCTGCGAGCAATACAACGACAGTGTACAAATACTCTCAGACGGAACTAGTGTGTCACTGACATAGTAATGAACAAACCCCAAAGGAGTGCTAACTCGGCAATAACTAGGCACAAACTTCAACAAATGAACAGGGTACTTGACAGTCACAGATAAGACAGAGATGAGTGAGAGTTCGTATGAATCCCCTCACTGCCCATTCACAAGAAATGGGGCCTTTTATCATGCCGGCACGTGCGCAGATTGGTCGATGTCACTCAAACGTCAATCGTTACGTCGAACGTCCCTCATTGCGTAGTGACAACAGTATAGTGTTCGTCTGCGGCAAAGTAAAACAAGAAGAATGGAAGAGACAACAAGCCAGAGTGCTAAAGGACAATATTTATTTTTACCTTCATCATCCTTCAGCTGTGTGTGCTAACCCACTCAACCTGGATGGCACACACACACCAGTACAGAGTATGGACGATCACAGGACTTCATTTCAGCATCTGAATGGACATGCGGTTGATACACCCCACAAGGACAATAATAACACCAAGCAGCCACAACAACCACTTCTCATGGACACACTCCCAGCTGAGCCCTGCCCTCAGAGCTCACCATAGACACACTGTGACGGATTAGAACTGCTCCAAGTGACACAGATCGAGGCACTTAACAGTAACATCCCAGCCCAGACTGTGGAGTCTGTGGAGGCACTGGTAAAAATGGGGACCATCGGGGGTGAGACTGGTGAACTTTTACACCTTATGTGTGGTCTGAGCAATAAGCTGGAAGAAATGTCTAAGTCACTCCATGAACTGGACGATAACATATTGCAGCCTCCGGTAACACCAGAGCAACAGCCCCCCTCATCAGACATGTCATTCCTCTCTCCAGCATCCCCACTACTGAGCTTCACAGAGAAAAGGGATTTTGTTTATACTGGAACCAGACAATCACACTATCGCTGCGAGCCCCCAGATATCATCCAAAAAGCGCCAAGCCCCACAACCACTAAAGACTGTGGGCCCAGCTCGCTCTGCCCCTCCTCCTGTGAGATTTCTTCGGTCACAACGCCAGGGCCCACACCCTCCTCCATCCGCACCAAAAACAACTGATACCAGCTCTCAGTGATATGCTATGGGCTCTCGCAACGTCAACAGCAACCTTATCAAATGTTTACAAAACAAGCGGGAACCCATTGTGCCTGTCTCTTTCTCAATTTCTGTTCTGTTACGTGATAGAAAGTCTAAGGCCTTCTCAGGCCGTATGGCAAACCCATCTAATCTGCGGCCTGTTACTTGTCAACCTAAGATTAGTGTGGGGGAAAAAATTAAAATGAATACTGTTAAGTTGGCACTTTTAAACATCCGCTCACTTAAAAACAAATCATTTCTAGTCAACGACTTAATAACCACAAACAACCTAGATTTTTTACTTCTAAATGAAACGTGGCTAGAAGACAGCTGCAGTGCAACAGTCCTCAATGAAACAGCCCCTCCTAACTTTACTTTTATGAGTGTCTGCAGGGCAGTCAGGAGGGGAGGAGGTTTAGCTGCTCTTTTTAAAGATGTCTATCAATGTAAGCAAGTATCGTTTGGTGACTATTTGTCTCTAGAATATCTGGGCATTGTGCTAAAAGGTGCTCCACGCATCCTGCTTATCATTATTTACAGGCCTCCAAAATATTGCCCAGCTTTTATTGATGACTTTACAGAGCTGTTATCAGCAATCTCATCTGGGTATGACTGTTTTGCTATTGCTGGGGATTTTAACATTCACACAGACAATGACGAGTCCAGTACAACAAAAGATCTCATGACTGTTCTTAACACTTTTGATTTGACACAACATGTACACGGACCCACACATGATCGTGGACACACTCTAGATTTACTTATCAGTAAGGGTCTAAACATTTCATCGATAGTTATTAAGGATGTGGCACTGTCTGATCATTTCTGTATTTTCTTTGATATATCAATCTCTACTGCCATTGAAACTAGATCTGTCTCTGTCAAAAAGAGATGCTTAAATGAGAACACTAGTGTGCTGTTTATGAAGGCTATATCTCTAACACCAAGCATATCTGCAGACTCTGTTGATTTTCTCCTTGACTCTTTTAACTCAAAAGTTAAGAGTGTAATTGATGATATTGCTCCTGTGAAAGTCAGAAAAAGGAGTGGCAAACAAAAAGCACCATGGAGAAACTCAACAGCAGTGCAATTAATGAAAAGACAATGCAGGAAAGATGAGCGCATGTGGCGAAAGACAAAACTTGTAGTCCATTACAACATCTATAAAGACAGTCTCCGTGCTTTCAATGTGGAACTAGGCAAAGCTAGACTTCTTTTCAAATATTATAAACAGAAACAGAAACAACACGCGCACTCTTTTTGCGACTGTAGAGAGACTAACAAACCCCCCGAGCCACATTCCCAGTGAAATGCTCTCAGACAGCAAATGTAGTGAGTTTGCTTCCTTCTTTTCCAAGAAAATCAATAATATCAGAAATGCGATCAGCACATCCTTGAGTTGCTCTGGGGTGAGTCAGATCAGACCACAACCTCACATAGTTACTATGACTGATTTCCAAGCAATTGATGGTAAAATTTTAGAAGAAACGGTACAGCACCTAAAAACATCAACCTGCGCCCTTGACACACTCCCCACTTCTTTTTTCAAAAGTGTGTTTAACTGTTTAGAAGCAGATCTCCTAGAAGTGGTAAACGCCTCACTTCTTTCTGGGACTTTTCCAAACTCCCTTAAAACCGCAGTAGTTAAGCCTCTCCTGAAAAAGAGAAATCTGGATAACTCCATACTGAGCAACTACAGACCAATCTCAAATCTCCCCTTCATAGGCAAGATCATTGAAAAAGTTGTTTTCAGTCAGCTGAACAAATTCTTGAACTCAAATGGATACTTTGACAATTTTCAATCTGGTTTCCGACCGCATCACAGCACAGAGACAGCGCTCATAAAGATAATAAATGATATTCGCCTCAATACAGATACAGGCAAAACATCAATTCTGGTACTACTCGACCTCAGTGCTGCATTCGACACTGTTGACCACAACATACTTCTTGACAGGCTAGAAAATTGGGTTGGGCTTTCCGGAATGGTCCTCAAATGGTTCAGGTCATACTTAGAAGGGAGAGGTTATTATGTGAGTATAGGTGACCATAAGTCTGAGTGGACATCGATGACATGCGGAGTCCCACAAGGGTCAATTCTTGCACCACTCCTATTCAACCTGTACATGCTCCCACTGAGCCAAATAATGAAAAATAACAAAATGGCTTACCACAGCTATGCTGACGACACCCAGATCTACTTAGCCCTATCGCCTAATGACTACAGCCCCATTGACTCTCTATGCAAATGCATGGAAGAAGTTAACAGTTGGATGTGCCAAAACTTTCTTCAGTTAAACAAAGACAAAACTGAAATCACTACATTTGGAAACAAAGATGAAATTCTCAAGGTGAACGCATATCTTGAGTCTAAAGGTCTCAAATCAAAAAATCAAGTCAGGAATCTGGGTGTGATTTTGGAGTCAGACCTGAGTTTCAGTCGTCATGTCAAAGCAATAACTAAATCAGCTTACTATCATCTCAAAAATATTGCAAGAATTAGATGCTTTGTTTCCAGGCAAGACTTAGAGAAACTCTAAAATGCTTTTATCACCAGCAAGGTGGACTATTGTAATGGTCTTCTCACCGGCCTTCCCAAAAAGACCATTAGACAGCTGCAGCTCATACAGAACGCTGCTGCCAGGATCCTGAGCAGAACCAGAAAATATGACCATATCTCATCATATTACACCAGTTCTCAGGTCTTTACACTGGCTTCCAGTTACATTTAGGATCAATTTTAAAGTACTATTACTTGTATATAAGTCACTCAATGACCTAGGACCTCAATACATTGCAGATATGCTGATCGAACACAAACCCAACAGATCACTCAGATCATCAGGATCAAGTCAATTAGAAATACCAAGAGTTCACTCAAAGCAAGGAGAGTCTGCTTTTAGCTATTATGCCAGCCGCAGCTGGAACCAGCTTCCTGAACAGATCAGATATGCTCCAACAGTAGCCACTTTCAAATCCAGACTCAAAACACATCTGTTCAGCTGTGCTTTTACTGAATGAGCACTGTGCCACTGTACATCCGACTGATTGCACCTTATCTTTTGCTTTTACTTTGTTCATTTTACTTTTTATTTTATGAATATTTTAACTTTATTTCTGTGTAAAGCACTTTGCCACTGTACGTCCGAGCTCTGTGCTTTGTCCGAACTGCTTGCACTTTAATTATGTGTTTCAATTTAACCCGGTTTTTATTTTTAGTTTTAATTATACTTTTTATTTATTTATTTATTTATTTTTATTTTGTTAAGGCTGACTGAGTGGAAGAGGTTGAGAGACGGGGGAGCGATAAATCGAAATCCCTCCGGTGCGAGGATGATCCGTTTAGATCCGCTCTGACGGCTAGATCTGTATAGCCTTGGTAGTACGAGGAAGGACCGTGTAGATCCGCTCTGACGGTCGAACAAAGTAGAGATAGCCCCGGTGTTCCTGTCCAGGAAGATTTGTCTGTAAGGGTAATGTTTAAATGCACAGTTACCTGACAAATATTTTTTTTTGAGTACTCTAGGTAGTCCCGAAAGCTCGAAAGCTGAGGAAAATGGTCCCACCTGTCATCGGGGAGCGGGTCCACGGACGCGGGCTCTCGGACGCTGCGCGCCGGTCAGCAGAAATTTTTGGGGGGCCGGCCGACGCGCTCCCACGACCCTCCCGGGCCGACGGGGGCGGCCCCCAGTTAGAGGCCCCCGGTTGCAATACCGCCTTCATCCACAGTGTGGCTGAATCACCGTCCCAGTCCTGGATTAATCTCGAAAGGCTCCCGGCCATTCAAATAATTTACAAACGGTCACTTTGCGATTCCCTCTTTCCCCCGGGCCGATGACCACCGCTGACCGCTCCCAGGCCACGCCCCCGTCCCACGAACCCGTTATTTGTCCGATTACCCGCTATATCCGGAAAATGATCAGGTGACCCCCCCTGACCGCACCCAGGCCACGCCCCCGTCCCACGAACCCGTTATTTGTCCGATTACCCGCTATTTCCGGAAAATGATCAGGTGACCCCCCCTGACCGCTCGCGGGCCACGCCCCCGTCCCACGGACCCGTTATTTGTCCGATTACCCACTAATTTTACCGACCGCCCCCGTTCGGAGACGGACGGTCGTGGCTCCTCGAGACTCGGGATTCCGCCTCTCCGGTGGCCCCCGACTCGGGGCCCCGAAGCGTGAAGCTCTACGAAGTTGTATTGTTTGTACCCTGCGCTCAGGAGCTGGGCCCTTACCGTACGCCGTCAGGAGGGCCCCCACGAGCCACCGTGCAAAATTTCAAGCCGTTCGGGGCCTCCCGCTACGAACGGGAGCTGGAAACGCAAAGACGTCCCACTTCCCAATTATGTAGTATAAGTGGTCCACGGACACAGTGTTTATGGATGATATTTAACATTTAATATCAATTTTCATGGATAAAAACACCCCTACTGTACTTGGCACTCTCAACCGAACATGTTCATGTAACTTTCGAGCCGTTTTAACGCTTAATTTGCATAGAAATGGCAGTGTCCGTGGACCACTTGTTTGGCGGCCACTACATAATATGGAAGCGGTACGTCTTTGTGTGTTGGGCTCCCGTTGAGCTCTGGAAGGCTCTAGGGCCACCAAACCAGTGCTCGTGTCTACGTCTCAGCGCCCCTCTATCAGATCGGTGTACTTTACCATATGTGATTCCCAGAAATCATGTAACAGTTTCCCAGAATTCAGATTATTATTATTTTTTTTTTTACAATTAATTTGTTAACATTCTTTTATTCAAATGAAATGTGTAAAAGACATTTGTTTTGCAGCCAAGAAAAAAGACATGAGAGTATGAACCTTTCAAACATTTATTAGGAACACATGGAACAACAAAATAATGAACAGTGAACAGATTGAAAACGAAAAGAACTGGGTGGCTTTCCTCTGCCGCTTTTCCAAGATCCAGAGGGATTGGCCGACAGCACCACGAAAGGGGGATCAGGAACATTGTCTTCCTCGGGCTGGGCCCCTTCTGAAAAGAAGGAGAAACAGAACAAAAGGGTCAGCAAACACGCACACAAACGGTTAAACAAGCCATGAGAATCAGCAGCCAGCTTTGCATCCAAATTAATGGCCTAGAAGCGGTCAGCCGTGGAGATGTCGTGGATTGGAATACCTTGTGCCGTTCCGTTGGGATTGCTGGCTCCTCCACAGCAGGGTGTAGCGTGCATTCATAACATTTAAAGTCTCCAAAAGACTGTCCACCAGCTGGCGGAGTTCCTGCAACTGTGCCTGGCAGGTGGGGTTATCACAGACGGGCTGCACCTCCTGCCTCTCCTCCTGCTCCTCCTCCTGCTCCAGCTCCTGCCCCGCACCCAGCTCCGCTGGCTGCTCTGCCTCCTGCCCCGACTCCTCTGCCTCCTGCCCCGGCTCCTCTGCCTCCTGCCCCGGCTCCTGCCCCTCCTCCACCGTAGACTGACTGTCTCTATTCATCTTTTAAATGATGAAAACCAAAGTGCAGAACGTGAAAAATGTAAGTGAGTGAAAAAGATTGTCGGGACAGTGGTCTTTTATAGCCTCCGGGTTCAAACTTCATGTCCAACGAGTGCGAAATCGGATCGAGGAAAAGGCAGACCAATCGGCGGGCGGCACATCGGATAAAGATGGATGGGGAAATTTGAACGAAACGCGGTTACACGTGGGTGGGGGAATTTGAACGAAACGCGGTTACACGTGGGTGGGGAAATTTGAACGAAACGCTGTTACACGTGGGTGGGGGAATTTGAACGAAACGCGGTTACACGTGGATGGGGAAATTTGAACGAGACGCGGTTACACGTGGGTGGGGGAATTTGAACGAAACGAGGTTCCACGTGGATGGGGAAATTTGAACGAAACGCAAAGACGTCCCACTTCCCAATTATGATCACATTTGATATCAATTTTCATGGATAAAAACACCTCCTGCCTTGCCTCCTGCCCCGGCTCCTGCCTTGCCTCCTGCCCCGCCACCTGCTCCGCCACCTGCCTCGCCTCCTGCCCTGGCTCCTGCCTTGCCTCCTGCCCAGGCTCCTGCCTTGCCTCCTGCCCCACACTGCTCCGCCACCTGCCTCGCCTCCTGCCCTGGCTCCTGCCACAAAGACGTCCCACTTCCCAATTATGTAGTGGCCGCCAAATAAGTGGTCCACGGACACAGTGTTTATAGATGCCATATCACATTTAATATCAATTTTCATGGATAAAAACACCTCTGCTGTACTGGGCAGACTCAACCGAACACGTTCATGTAACTTTCAAGTCTTGAGCACTTAATTTGCATAGAAAAGGCAGTATCCGTGGACCAGTTATTGGGCGGCCACTGCATATTTGGGAAGTGGGACATCTTAGTGTTTTGGGCTCCTGTAGAGCTCTGGAAGGCCCTAGGGCCACCAAACTTGCGCTTCTATCTACGTCTCAGCGGCCCCTGTCGGAATCCAGAGTTTCGAGCTTCCAGCGCCCCCACAGGCCGAGACACGGGGCCCGACAGGAAAGGGTGCACTTTGGAAGGAAGGGTCCCAGAGGCTCGGGACACCGGGGTCTGAGAGGGCCCCTAGGGACCCCTCATCACCCCGAAGGACGAGCCGCTGGGACCCGCCCTTCCCGAGATATAGACCATTATGTCCAAAAGTCCCATATGTATAACCGGGTTTCTCTCGGAAGTCCAGCCGAGTTGGAGCTTCAAACTCCTGGAACTGAAAGGGGCCCTTGGGCCCCTTCATATCCCACCATCCCCAGCTCCTGGGTCCTTGGGTTTCTGAGATACGGCCACTTCCGGTCCAGTTTTGAGGCGCCGTTTCTTGGAAACCAAAGCGAGTTGGAGCTCCAAATTTCTGCTGCTGGGATCTGCCCTAGGGGCCCTTCCAACCCCACCGTCCCCAGCCCCTGGGACCTCCCAGTTCCGAGATATTAATTGTTAAAGTTTCGACAGAAAAAGGGCCTTAACTATGGGCCCCATAAAGCTATCCTGGCAGCACTCGGCTCGTTGGAACCGTCTAGTCGAGCTCTACACACGTTACGAGTTTCAGGACGATCCGCCGTGTCCCCGCGGAGAAATCCGAGCAAAACGATACAGCGCGTTTCAAAATGGCGGCGCCCATTGGAATGTCAATTCTCGGCCAACTTTTGCTCATTACTCGGGAACGCGAAGTCCGATCGGGCTCAAATTCATGTCAAAAACTCCCCTCTGCCCCACGACCTGAACGTGACAGTCGCGGGGCCCCAAGGCGCCCCCTGGCGGATGGCGACTTTCGAACTTCCGAGGGCTCTAGCTCCCGAACCCCGAGAGGGCCCCAACCTCGGGGATGGGCTCATTCGACGGGGGAGGGCGATACCTTTCCAATGATACCACCCACGAGCCAAGGGGCCACTTCTTTACCGATATATTCTTATTATTAATTTTAATTTTAACTAGAATTTGCCCCCTTCCACAGTGTTTATAGATGCTTTTTCACATTGTATATCAATGTTTATGGATTGAACCACCCGTGCCATGCTCGGTGCACTCATTGGGATGCATTTGACTTAACTTCTCGGGTCTTTTGAGAGCACACAGTGACAACACTGTGTTTATGCAATTTGTTTTGCAGCCAAAAAAGACAAGAACACAATAAACACAATCACATGACAATTATAAGAACTCTTTTTTTTATTATTTTTTTTTATTTTTTACATATGAACTCATTAAAACATTAAAAACACATTAAAACCAATTAAAAACACATTAAAACCAATTAAAACCAATTAAAACCAATTAAAAACAACTAAAACCAATCAAAAAAAGAAAAATTTATTGTCTCGACTTCCTCCTGCATGGACGGGAAAAGCTCCTCTGAAAAACAAACAAAGCATCGATTTAGTTTCATGTATTGAGTAACTGTAGCACTATTAGGATTATGATGACGATCAACGGATTCCTACCAATGATTTTCGAAAGTTCTTCATCAACACCCTGCTGAAGTCGTGGACCATGGGGACTGCTGGCTCCGAATCCCAAAGAATCCGGAGCTTCCCCATGGTCACCGACCTCCCCAGCGACCTCACCACCTTCTGCCTCGCCTTCTCCTTAAACATTATAAAAACAGCATTTCAGTATTCTTTGCATAACCAGACAGCTGTTTCATACATTCATTTGGTCAATCCTGTCAGTTTTAAGACTGACTTACCGTCAAGTCCTTATGGACCTTCTCCAGGTGGACTTGCGGGTACTTTACCCGCTTGCCACAGAGTGGGCAGTCCAGGTCATATAGCCTCACCCTGTGGCGCGCAAACTTAATGAGCAGGGCCCGCTGTTGCGAGTTGCCCATGTCATGAACTGTGCTGAGGTGACGGCTTAAATTTTGTACCCTTGCAAGGCACATCGAGCACTTAACAGCTGTATGAAAAGATGATGTGAAAAATGTAAGAAAATATTGTTAGAACACACAGTGTATATGACGCAAAACGATTTAATACTGTGTAATAAATTATTTGTAACACTTTGATATGGCAAAAGTGACTACAAACACTGAATAGATCAACTTACAGGTTGTGTAATGATTTGGCATTATGTCTATAAAGAAGAAGAAGAAGAAAATATATTTTTTTTGATTATTGAAAAAATATGTTTATTTTATTATATTATATTTATTATATATTTTATATATATATATATATATATATAAACTGTATCGATCAAGGCAGAAAGACTTACATACATGCAATTTACAATAAAACAAATGTATGAAAACTTTAACATGGAAGGGTGACCTTCTGTGACAATGGTCTTAAATAACGGCCCTGGATGGTCAAATTTAGGCCGAGATATATATATATAGGCTACATACAGTTTATTCTTCATAATAATCTTGCGATAAAGCTTTATGAGCATTGTGTACTGGTGAACTAAACCAAACTGTACTGACAGAGGTCGAAAAATTCACAAAGATGTCATTTATAATAAGACTTTTACAATAAATGAAGATTATGAACTCACCTGTTCTGACACATGTCAATAAGAGCTCATCAAAACAAATGGCCGCTATACTAACCAATAGCAGCCCTCGTTAATCACCTTGACAATTAATCACCTGTCCATGAACGAGGAACACCTGTCCACTAATCCAAATGGCCCCTCCCACTTTAAAAAATATTTTTTTAATAATTATTTTTTAAATATTTTTTTAATAATGCATTTTTTACAATTCATTTTTAATGACATTTGTTTTGGAGCCAAAAAAAGACATGACAATGGGAACTTTTTAAAATATTTATTTTTTAAAGGGGATGGGTCCTCTTCCGCCGAAACGGAGTGGCAATCTGGACTGGAGGATCAGGGCGAGAGGAGTCCCTCTTGTTCCAGATGCTGGGCAGGCAGCAGACACATCCCTCGGCCTGAAAAGAACGAGAAATGCAAATAGTCATCAAACATACCCACAAACGGTTCAACGAGCCCCCTGTGAGAAGACAGACTTACCCAGACAAAGGAGAGTGGAATGACCGGCCGAGTTTTTCCCCCCAGGGCCTCGGTCAGCTCCTCTACCTGTCTCCTCAGGTCGCCTAGCTGCCTGAGGCACCTGGGGTCTGTGCAGGGGGTCCGCTCCTGCCCCGCCTCCTGCCCTGCCTCCTGTCCTGCCTCCTGTCCTGCCTCCTGCCTTGCCTCGGTTATCAGAATCTCCAATGTGTTCATTGTCAATTTGATAAAGATTAGCGAGGACAGGGGCTTTTATAGCATTCAGGGTCAAACTTCGTGTCATACGGATGGGAAATTGGATTGAGAAAGGCTGACCAGTCAGCGGACTGGTCATCAGATCAAACTTGGTGTCAAAGGGATGGGGAATTTGACCCAAACATCAAATGGTGTTTATGGATTTTCATGTCATTTTTCATGGATGAAAACACCTCCACTGTACTAAGCACACCCAACCGAACGTGCACATCTAACTTTTGAGGCGTTTGAGTGATTCATTTGCATAAAAAGCTCTATCTCCCCTCGGGGGTGTGCTACTTCGATGGGGGGGCCCGAGACCTTTCAAATGAGACCCCACACGAGCCAGACAAATAAAATCGGAGTTATATTACAAAAGTCCATAAAAAGTGCATCTGTCCGTCAAATAACGTGCTCCACACGGCTCCGGAGTGTTAATAAAGGCCTTCTGAAGCGAATCGATGCGTTTGTGTGAGAAAAATATTCATATTTCAAACTTTATCAAGTACACTTTTGACCGACCACCTTCCATGGAAAAGTGTTGAATGTTGAAAGTGAAACTCAAGATGCGTTCGTGACATCATGACGACCGGACGTCTTTCGATCGGCAGGGGAACTCTCAACAATTTTTCCATAAATTAAACAAGGAAGGCGGTCGGTCGAAAGTTCACTTGAAAAAGTTTTAAATATGGATCATTTTCTTACACAAACGCATCGATTCGCTTCAGAAGGCCTTTATTAACAACACAGAGCCGCGTGAAGCTCTGAAATGACGGACAGATGCACTTTTTTATGAATAAAAAAAAAAAGAGCAAATCCAATTCTAATGCTTGCATTAGCCTGTACTTCTGTAATATAACTCAGATTTGATTTGTCTGAAAGAAGAATGTCATATACACCTCAGATGACTTGAGGGTGAGTAAATGATGGGCTTAATTATTACTTAACCAATTTAAAACAGTTGTTGAACTTTTTTTATATGTAACTTACGAGAAACAGAGAAAAATGTTGACATGTCCTCTCCAGCACCTTGAATGTTCCCCGTTGCAATTGTGCATTTTCACACACTGCATAGAAAAACCCTAGCAACTTCAACACAATAGCATCATGCTTGTGTTTTTTCATACACTCTTTACACAGCAACTGCATAGCAACACCCTGGCAACCCGCAACACAATAGCATCATGCTATTGCGTCTTCACAATTCTCAACGGCCACCAGGACTTATACAGGTCTATAAAAGTTATTTATTATTATTTGTTATAAAGTGTAATTAATTACCTCAGAAAAATCAATTCTTCTGTCAGGTGCAGTTGAAACCTAGGACTAACGCTGTCATGATGACAGTGTAGCCAGTCAAGGCTATGCATCATTATTCCAACATTTTGTTCATAACTTGTTACAAAATAAAAAGTTGAACACCTCAGAAACACCTCCTTTCTCTTTAACATTGTAAGCGCTGTTCAATGGTGAAGGCGCGCACACTGTATATCACGTCACAGAAAGACGAACACTCAGATCAGGTCGTTTACATCATATATATATGTATACGTATACATATCTATGGTTTACATGGTCAAGTCAAGTCAACTTTATTTATATAGCGCTTTTAACAATGTAGATTGTTTCAAAGCAGCTTTACAGTGTTAAACAGCAAAATAATGCAGCCTAATTTTATTCAGCTGTATAGCCATTTGATGTCATCAGTTCATTTCAATTTCCATTCGGTGACAGTGTGGGCTTTAGATCAATAATTAGATCAGTAATTTAGTTTACATGGTTAAATTAGTTTATTAATTAGATTTGTTTCGATGTTTAGTTGAAAAATATAGTGTCCCCAATTGAGCACACCAAGCCAGAGGCAACAGTGGCAAGGAAACCAAAACCCCATTAGGTGACCTAATGGAGAAAAATAAACCTTGGGAGAAACCAGGCTCAGTCGGGGTGCCAGTTCTCCTCTGGCCAATTTACAAACAACGTATTATTATTATTATTATTATTATTATTCTGGCTGCTTTACAGGTCAGAGGTCATAATAGATCGGAATATTCAAAGGACCGGAGGCAACACGCTGGAGACGGGTTTATTAAGGATGATGTTGATTAAATAATTATTAAAGTGCAATATTCGAATGATCGGAGGCAACACGCTGGAGACGGGTTTATTGCGGATGACATATCGATTTAAGTATTATTTAATGGTAATATTCGAACAATCGGAGTCATCACACTGGTGACGGGTTTATTTAGATGCCGTGTCGATGAGGCAGTTGCAGGGGGAGGATAATTGACACGGTCTCTGCAGACACTTCGGGGTCCTGTGTTGGTCTTCTCTGGTCCACCATCTGATTAGGATACGGCCCGGATCTGGCTGACTGCAGTAAACCTCGGGATAAAACAGAGAGAATATCATTAGCGTAGATGCCATTCTTCTGATGATGTCACGAGTACATCAGGTGTTATGGGAAGTGTTCCCGGTTCCGGCTGACCTAGTTAATGCAGCCTAACAATCAATTAATTGATAAAGTGTTTTATGTGTATGCCACAGTAAAGAGATGTGTTTTTAGTCTAGATTTAAACTGACAGAGTGTGTCTGCTTCCCGAACAGTGCTAGGAAGACTGTTCCAGAGTTTAGGAGCTAAATAGGAAAAGGATCGACCGCCTGCAGTTGATTTGGATATTCTCGGTATTAACAACTGGCCAGAATTTAGAGATCGCAGTAGACGTGATGGAGTATAATATGTTAAGAGCTCGCTCAAGTATTGGGGAGCTAAACCATTTAGTGCTTTGTAAGTAATAAGCAAGATTTTAAAATGTATGCGATGTTTAATAGGTAGCCAGTGCAATGTTGACAGAACTGGGCTAATATGGTCATACTTCCTGGTTCTAGTAAGTACTCGAGCTGCTGCGTTTTGGACCAGCTGGAGTTTATTTATTAAGCGAGCAGGGCAACCACCCAATAGAGCATTACAATAATCTAGCCTTGAGGTCATGAACGCATGAACTAACTGTTCAGCATTTTGCATTGAGAGCATGTGCCGTAATTTTGATATATTTTTAAGATGGTAGAAAGCAGTTTTACAGATGCTAGAAACGTGGCTTTCAAACGAAAGATTGGTATCAAAGAGCACACCCAGGTTCCTCACTGACCACGAGGACTGGACAGAGCAGCCATCAAGTGTTAGACAGTATTCTAGGTTACTACTTGTGGAGCTTTTTTGTCCAATAATTAAAAATTCATTTTTTTCTGAATTGAGTTGCAGGAAATTACCAGTCATCCAATGTTTTATGGCGGCTATGCATTCCGTTAATCTTGTGAATTGGTAAGTTTCTTCAGGGCGTGAAGAAATATAGAGCTGAGTATCGTCAGCATAACAATGAAAACTAATGCCATGCTTCCTAATAATATCTCCCAGTGGTAGCATGTACAGGGTGAAGAGTAGCGGTCCTAGCACTGAGCCTTGTGGTACTCCATACTGAACTTGCGATCGGTGTGACATCTCTTCATTTACTGCTACAAACTGATAACGGTCGCATAGGTATGATTTAAACCATGATAAAGCAATTCCACTAATATCTACATAATTTTCGAGTCTATTCAAAAGAATGTTGTGGTCGATAGTATCAAATGCAGCGCTAAGATCGAGTAACACTAATAGAGAGATACAGCCACGATCGGATGATAAGAGTAAATCATTTGTAACTCTGATGAGAGCAGTCTCAGTGCTATGATACGGTCTAAATCCTGACTGGAAATCCTCACAGATACCATTTCTTTCTAAAAAGGAACATAATTGTGAAGACACTGCCTTTTCAAGTATTTTTGACAGAAAGGGTAGATTTGAGATTGGTCTATAATTGACTAATTCTGTAGGATCAAGTTGCGTTTTTTTAATAAGTGGTTTAATAATAGCCAACTTAAAAGTTTTCGGTACATATCCTAATGACAAAGATGAATTAATGATATTAAGAAGAGGATCTATGACCTCTGGTAGCATCTCTTTTAATAGCCTAGTCGGTACAGGGTCAAGCATACATGTTGTTGATTTTGATGATTTAACGAGTTTAGCCAATTCTTCTTCCCCTATAGCAGTGAATGATTGTAATTTTTCCTCAGTGACACCACAATGCTCTGTCTGATGTGATACTGTAGTAGACGGCTGCATGGTTAAAATTTTCTTTCTAATATTATCAATTTTACATGTGAAGAAGTTCATAAAGTCATTACTGCTGTGCTGTTTACAATCATCAGAAGTTGAAGCTTTATTTTTGGTTAATTTAGCCACTGTATCGAATAAATACCTTGGTTTGTGTTTGTTTTCTTCCAAGACAGTTGAGAAATAAGCGGATCTAGCAGTTCTTACGGCTTTTCTGTATGTGATCATGTGCTCTTTCCACGAATTATGAAAGACCTCTAGTTTTGTTTTCTTCCAGCTGCGCTCCATTTTTCTGGCTGCTGTTTTAAGGGCCCGGGTGTGCTCGTTGTACCACGGCGTTGGACTATTTTCTTTAATCTTCTTTAAGCGCAGAGGAGCAACTGTGTCTAAAGTACTGGAAAAGAGAGAGTCAATAGTTTCTGTTGCAACATCGAGTTCTTCTATGCTATCTGGGATGCTGAGGAGATGATACTGATGAGGAAGAGTATTTAAAAAGCAATCTTTAGTAGCGGCAGTGATTGTCCTGCCATTTTTGAAACGAGGGGGCGGCTTTGCAACTTTAGCTAAATTAAGTATACAAGATACTAAGTAATGATCTGAGATGTCATCGCTCTGCTGCAGAATTTCAACGATATCAACATTAATTCCATGTGACAATTTTTTTTTTTTCACAAAAATTTCATGTGACAAATTTTTTTTTTTCACATGGTGGAATTTTTAGTTTGATCAGTTCATGAAAAGGTTTATCCCACCCCTCTTAAACCGATTACAGTTTCATTCGGTTCGGCCATTTTTATTCCGATTGAGATGTTTATATGGAGCATTTTCATTCGAATTGGAATTTTAAAACGATTACAGCGATCCATGTAAACGCACCTAGTGAATAAAAAGCATGAAGATTTAAATGAGATAAGAAAATGTATGAGATGATAAGATGATGTAATTTAAATATGTCAAAGCTGATTGAACACTGCTAAAAATTGCTTCAAAATAAATTATATTTAACACAAACAAAAAGGCTCTGCCCATGGTGAGAGGCGAACAAAAAGCCTCTGCCCATGGTGAGAGGCGGCGGGCTTGGTGTGGGTTTGCTTATAGCCCCCCAGCTCTGCCGCCATGTGTTGGAGTTTACCCCGGTGAACGAGAGGGTCGTTTCCCTGCGCCTTCGGCTCGGGGATAGGTCTCTCACTGTTGTGTGTGCCTACGGGCCGAACAGCAGTGCAGAGTACCCGACCTTCTTGGTGTCCCTGGGAGGGGTGCTGGAGAGTGCTCCGACTGGGGACTCCGTCGTTCTACTGGGGGACTTCAACGCCCACGTGGGCAATGACAGTGAAACCTGGAGGGGCGTGATTGGGAGGAACGGCCCCCCTGATCTGAACCCGAGTGGTGTTCAGTTATTGGACTTCTGTGCTAGTTACAGTTTGTCCATAACGAACACCATGTTCAAGCATAAGGGTGTCCATCAGTGCACATGGCACCAGGACACCCTAGGTCGTAGGTCAATGATCGACTTCGTGGTCGTTTCATCTGACTTGCGGCCGTATGTCTTGGACACTCGGGTGAAGAGAGGGGCGGAGCTGTCAACTGATCACCACCTGGTGGTGAGTTGGATCCGATGGCGGGGGAGGAAGCTGGATAGACTCGGTAGACCCAAACGTACTGTGAGGGTCTGCTGGGAACGTTTGGCCGAGTCTCCTGTCAGAGAGATCTCAACTCCTGCCTCCGGCAGAGCTTCGACCGGATCCCGAGGGAGGCTGGAGATATTGAGTCCGAGTGGACCATGTTCTCCACCTCCATTGTCAAAGCGGCCGCTCGGAGCTGTGGACGCAAGGTCTCCGGTGCCTGTCGAGGCGGCAATCCCCGAACCCGGTGGTGGACACCGGAAGTAAGGGATGCCATCAAGCTGAAGAAGAAGTCCTATCGGGCCTGGCTGGCTTGTGGGACTCCTGAGGCAGCTGACAGGTACCGGCAGGCTAAACGGACTGCAGCCCGGGTGGTTGTGGAGGCAAAAACTCGGGCCTGGGAGGAGTTCGGTGAGGCCATGGAAAAGGACTATCGGCTGGCCTCGAAGAGATTCTGGCAAACCGTCCGGCGCCTCAGGAGGGGGAAGCAGTGCCCTACCAACGCTGTTTACAGTGGCGATGGGCGGCTGTTGACCTCAACTGGGGATGTTGTCGGACGGTGGAAGGAATACTTTGAGGATCTCCTCAATCCCGCCGTCACATCTTCCATTGAGGAAGCAGAGGCTGGGGGCTCAGAGGAGGACTCGTCCATCACCCAAGCTGAAGTCACCGAGGTGGTCAAGAAACTCCTCGGTGGCAAGGCACCGGGGGTGGATGAGATCCGCCCTGAGTACCTCAAGTCTCTGGATGTTGTGGGGCTGTCTTGGCTGACACGCCTCTGCAGCATCGCGTGGCGGTCGGGGACAGTGCCTCTGGGGTGGCAGACCGGGGTGGTGGTCCCTCTTTTTAAGAAGGGGGACCGGAGGGTGTGTTCCAACTATAGGGGGATCACACTTCTCAGCCTCCCCGGGAAAGTCTATGCCAGGGTACTGGAGAGGAGAATTCGGCCGATAGTGGAACCTCGGATACTGGAGGAACAGTGTGGTTTTCGTCCTGGTCGTGGAACACTGGACCAGCTCTATACCCTCTACAGGGTGCTGGAGGGTTCATGGGAGTTTGCCCAACCAGTCCACATTTGTTTTGTTGATTTGGAGAAGGCATTCGATTGTGTCCCTCGTGGCGCCCTGTGGAGGGTGCTTGGGGAATATGGGGTCTGGGGTTCTTTGCTGAGGGCTGTCCGGTCCCTGTATGACCGATGCAGGAGTTTGGTCCGCATTGCCGGCAGTAAGTCAGACTTGTTCCCGGTGCATGTTGGACTCCGGCAAGGCTGCCCTTTGTCGCCGGTTCTGTTCATAATTTTTATGGACAGAATTTCTAGGCGCAGCCAAGGGCCGGAGGGTGTCAGGTTTGGGGACCACACGGTTTCGTCTCTGCTCTTTGCGGATGACGTTGTCGTGTTGGCCCCTTCTAACCAGGACCTTCAGCATGCACTGGGACGGTTTGCAGCCGAGTGTGAAGCGGCTGGGATGGGGATCAGCACCTCCAAATCCGAGGCCATGGTCCTCAGTCGGAAAAGGGTGGCTTGCCCACTTCAGGTTGGTGGAGAGTTCCTGCCTCAAGTGGAGGAGTTCAAGTATCTAGGGGTCTTGTTCACGAGTGAGGGGAGGATGGAACGGGAGATTGACAGACGGATCGGTGCAGCTTCTGCAGTAATGCGGTCGATGTACCGGTCTGTCGTGGTGAAGAAAGAGCTAAGCCGTAAGGCGAAGCTCTCGATTTACCGGTCAATCTACGTTCCTACTCTCACCTATGGTCATGAGCTTTGGGTCATGACCGAAAGGACAAGATCCCGGATACAGGCGGCCGAAATGAGCTTTCTCCGCCGGGTGGCTGGGCGCTCCCTTAGAGATAGGGTGAGAAGCTCAGTCACTCGGGGGGAACTCGGAGTAGAGCCGCTGCTCCTCCACATCGAGAGGGGACAGCTGAGGTGGCTCGGGCATCTGTTCCGGATGCCTCCTGAACGCCTTCCCGGGAAGGTGTTTCGGGCATGTCCAACCGGGAGGAGGCCCCGGGGAAGACCGAGGACACGCTGGAGGGACTATGTCTCCCGGCTGGCCTGGGAACGCCTCGGTGTCCCCCCGGAAGAGCTAGAGGAAGTGTCTAGGGAGAGGGAAGTCTGGGCATCTCTGCTTAGACTGCTGCCCCCGCGACCCGGCCCCGGATAAGCGGAAGAAGATGGATGGATGGATGGACAAACAAAAAGGTAAAAAAAATCCAGACAAACAAAGGAATAACAGATTTATTTGTCCCAAGGACAAACATGTGAACCAGTTTAATGTCGAGCCCTGATAAAATCCTGCTATCATAATAGTTAAAGTAATGATTATACATTATATCATTAATAATGTACCGTATGATTGAAGTTTTGCTTACTATAGTCATATGGTTCATAGCCTTTGACAGAATATCCACTAAACTCTGCAGCAGGCCATCAGTATGGAAGGATCTATGAACACAACTTGAATTTGTCATAGAGCCAAAGATATTTAATATAAAATTCCAGGTTTATTTCAAGCAACCAAGCTAGAACAGAGGTGGCAAAAATAATACATAATATAAAAAAAGATTAAGATAACAGAATTTATATTTTTACTTTTAGAATTCAATATTTTACACAGCGCAGTGGTGTCCAAAGTCCAACCCACGGACAAAATGCGGCCCATTGATGAATTCAAACATTGTGTCTATAAAAATGTGTTCTATGTGGCCCACCATGGATAATTTACAAATCGGGCAGTTTCATAATATCAACACAAGGTGGCAGTACTCGATTTTAGGCCAGGGAAACAACGCCAATAGCAGAAAAAAACAGCACTGGTTAAGCTCTGAACAACCAAGACCCTGGCCGTTTCTCAGTATGCGTTCTTGTCTGTACTTGTGTTCTCGTGGACTTGTGAAACGTCATCAGTCGCTGCCCAAGTACTGTTCCAATTCAAAGTTCACATCTAGCCATAGACAAGTATAGTTAAAATCCCCGGATGTGTCCTTGATCCGCCCCTTCGAGAGGAGACTTCAGACGACAGACCGATATCCCAGAATGCATCTTGCATCAACGGACGCGACGGTCAATAATGGCGGAGGAGAAAATCCACAACTGTAAGAATATTTTTCGAAATACTACAGTTGTTGTTTCATGAAATGTAGTTTTAAGAGTTTTTGAGGCGAGAAATAGTTTTTAGTTTAGAATACCTATAGTTATAGACTACCTATTCAACGTAAACATTGTACTAGAGCTCAGCGTTTTCATTTTTGTATCAACTTCTTTTAGAGTTGTATTACAGTTCATTAAAAGCTATATATTTATTCAAGGGACTACTGAGGAAACTCAGGCCCTCATAGAATGGCGGGTGGCTAACGAAAGCCCTTTTACTGGGAGGCGCAACTCCTACATAAGCGGATGGGCATGAGTATTGATTCTGAGTGCTTCTTGTATTATTGCCTGTATCTAGGAAGCCTAGGGGCCAGATTTGGCTAGTCTTCATCCACAATTCATATGTTATTGAAGTGGCAGTGTGTCACTCTTTATGGTTTTGTTTTGCCCAGGGACTTCATTTCCAGTTCTGGTCTGGCCATAAGTGCCAAACAGGCAAAAAAGAAGTGGAGCAATTTAAAAGACAAATACAAGGTAATCTGTCTCTCTACTTTCTGATATATGCTGAAAGAACCATCCTTAGATCAGGGGCGTAAATTTCATCTAAAAGTTGGGGGGGACAATAAACATGAAATTTCTCAAGAGCAATTTTTGAAGGGGACACAAATAATACAGCCAAAATCGTACTTGTAAGGATATGTGTACCACAAAAAAAAAAAATTGGGGGGTGTTTTGGTGCACTGAAAAATTATTAATGTCCGTTTTTCTTTTCTCTGTCATTTTATCTGACCAACAACACAAAGCGATAGTAGTTTAAATACGATTAAGGTTCACCACGCAGTCATATTATAATTATTAAATTATCTTGCGTCCTCCACATAGTATTTTATACTGTGATATTCAGATATTTAGATATTCAACTGCAGCAAGCCCTCTGATCTTCCACTTATTATCATATTGAGCAAAACCCAACACAGATCTGACTGAACTTACGGTGTAGAATTAGCCAATTTTTAGAATTTGGGGGCGGGTTGCTTGAATTTCGGGTTCATTAGCCGATTATTCGTAATGAAAAACACAACAACAAAACAGTACAATGACACACTCCCTTAAATAGGCGCTTTTACGCTTTGAAACCAAATCTTCGATAATCTTGTCTGTCAGCGGTTTGCTCGTTCGGCTCGTGCTGTATTGATCACACACGTTCAGTTTTTAATTGTTTTGTCAGTTCTCTAACTGAACTCAATGATTTTATTACTGTACAGCGGAGCGGGGCGGTGCGGCGGTGGGCAAGGGATGTTAACAGTGTTTTGTCTAATCTGTATTAAAGAGAAAATAATAATTTCATCTGACGTTTAAAGTGAATATAATAGCCTTGACAGCTACTTACTGGTGTTTCACAACTGCTGTCTGAAGAGCCTTGTTCTCTCCCCAAACTTGTGTGGTGGTTTTTCTACGTTCTATGTAACGTTAGTTGAGGTGCGCGGTGGATCAAACCACTGTGAGGCAAGGGGGGAGGGGGGGACTCAAAATGTTTCTAAACTTAAAACGCATTTTTTTCCCCCCGTTTGCGTTTGTATTGTTTCACTACTTACACATTTATTTTAAGTATATATTGTTATATTATTTACAATACTCAGCATGGTTTTTAGGGGGGACAGCCCTCAGATTGGGGGGGTCCTGTCCCCCCTGTCCCCCCCGCGATTTACGCCCCTGCTTAGATTCATGTAAAGACTAGCCTGCAATATATGAAACCTTACACGGATGCACTTGCACTTGCAACTTCACAGTTTACTTTGAGACTGTGAATTACTGAAGGTCGTAGAGGCCATGCATTATATTTAGTTGTTTTCTCATCTCCACATAAAACAAAATGTATTAATATTTTATTACATGCAATGTTTTTATTAGTCAGGTTGGACAGCTTTCTGAGCAACAAACATGCGATTTGATGACATCAATTACTGCTTTATTTATTCAGAAACAGAAGTAGCTTATTTTTATTTATTTTTTACAGTATTTTTAATTCGTCATTAGTCTACAGCACATATAGCGGTCCTAGCATAAGATACAGAATGTAATTAGTGCTGTTAGAGAATGTATTAGTGTTTTATGTTGAGATCTTGAGAAAACCAGATGGTAATGCATGGCTTCTGTAGTAAATACACATACATTTTAAGTTTCACCCCATTTTCAGGAGCTTAGGAACCCACCCACAGGAAAAGGGGTAGAGGCTGGCAGTGGTACAGTGCTATGGATGCTGCACTCCAGGGGCAGCACTCAATTAGTCCGCCTCTGGTTGTTGCAGCAAACCTGACTTCCACTACAGGTGGCTCGGTCAGCACACCGGCTTCTACCCCTTCTGAAGAAGCCAGGAGCAGCCAGCAGCCTAGAAAAAGGTCTAGGGACAGCGAGGCACTTCTGGACTTTATGAAAGAGCAGGCAGAGAGGGAAGAGGAGAGGGAGAGACGAGAGGAGAGAGAAAGAGCTGCAACTGCCAGAGCGGAGAGATATCTCTCTCTATTTGAAAAACTTGTTGAAAAATTATAAATAAAATTAAAGCTGCAAGCAGCATTTAGCGGGGTTCAAGCCTTTAAGGCCTTTAAGCACACAAGCATCAAAAGACATTAAGTTTTATTTAGCAAGATTTTAAACTTTTAAACTCAATTTACAGGCAATATAGGCAATTTACCATAGGAAACATATGGTTTTAAAAGGTTTTTAACAGTTATAGCGCCACCTATGGTCTGATCGCTATAAAACGTTCCATGCTTGTTAAGGCTCTAATATCACATATGCCCACCAATTTTCGTGAAGTTTTGAGCTTTCCCTTAGAATTTATAGGCTTTTAAGTGTATTTTGCCACGCCTCTTTTCTAAATGACCCTGTTATAGCCATCCAAATTCAAAAGTTCAACTTTTTTGATAATTATTGGTCTAGAGAGTCCAGAGAATTGTCCTAGACTGGTTTGGTTCCGATCGGGCACAAAAACAGGGCCTAGTTTGCAAAGGTAGGTTTCTAGCATAATCACGAATATTTAATAAACGATTTGATTGACAGCAATGTTTCTAGAGGCAAAGTTGTTCAGTATGAGAAGATCTATCAAATGATATCAATATTGTGGGAATATGTGAAACATCCAAGATTACAGAGCCGTAAAACTCATTGGCACCTACTAGTGGCCAATTTCTTAAAAAATTATTACAGACCTCTAGGACCATGAATCAAACATGCTCACCAAGTTTTGTTCCGATCGGCCTCTGTTAACCTTGTCTAATAGGTGCTCAAATTTCATTGGCCAATGGTGGCCATGTTTTTTGAGATACGCCAATTTCCTCATAGACATGCAAGGTATCTTGGACCAAAACACTGCATACCAACTTTCAACTCAATCGGACTAGCAGTCAAGTGGTTATAGCCCTTTTCATGTTTTTTTTTCATGTTATAGCGCCACCAAGTGTTCAATCCTCAAAATTATTTTTACCGTGACCAAAGACTCAGCCCATGCACATGTGTACCAAGTTTGGTGAAGATATCTCATTTCGTTCCTGAGTTATAGCCCTTTTAGTAAAATAGGCTCTGAAACAGGCTTCAAACCAGTTGTTCCATTATGCATGCTTTCACACACACACACACACACACACACACACACACACACACACACACACACACACACAATGTTTTTGAGATATGTTATTGTGAAAATATCTTTTAATGGTCTATGAGCATGTCACATTTTTTGTGAAATGCACCACATTCTAGTATTACCATGTTTTACCATGGTTTACCACGAGTTACCACATTCTAATATGATTTTACATTTAGTCATTTAGCAGACGCTTTTATCCAAAGCGAATTACAAATGAGAGCAAATGAGATTTACCATGATTATCCATATTGTAGTATGATTTACCATGATTTTAGCATGATTTACCATAGTTTACCATGATTTACCATAATGTCGTATGATTTACCATGATTTTAGCATGATTTACCATAGTTTACCATGATTTACCACATTCTAATATGATTTACCATGATTTATCACATTGTAGTATGATTTACCATTGATCAAATTTGACAAAATGTGATTGTAAATATTATATTAGTGGTTTTATAATGTCTAAATCTGAATTATAGATTAATAATCAAGTAGTGTGGCTAAATGACTTTATTACCCAGCAGGTGGCAGCAGAGAACCACTCATCAGCTCATTAGCACTCATTTTCATTTTAAATGTCTGTTTTTCAATTAATGGGCATATTTTCCAAATGAATGCCTTAAAATGTCTTAACTCATATTCATATTTTGTTGCAGATATAGATATTTGAAATAAATGATAGGTAACAAATAGCTTATTCCAGGTTTTCCCCTAAAAACATATTTTCAGGTGTTATTTTAATTGTAATATAATATTATTGTAAAATCATACATCAAATGAACAAATTAATTGGTAAACATTGCCAAAATATGATTTGTAGTGTTATTATGATTTTATACAGTTTAAATATGATATATAATTATATTAGTGAGCATAATAAACCATTGAGTGGTCTTCTGCTGCCTTCTGGTGGTTTTGTAATTTTAATGAATATGTAATAGGCACATTTTCCATGTTAACTCATTCAAAATTAAAATCTTTTTGAAGATATATTTGAAATAAATTATTTTGACAAAATGTGATTATAAATATTGTAATAGTGACTTTATAATGTCTAAATAGGAATTATAGAACATGATAAGTAAATAGTGTGACAAAATGACTATTTAAGCCCAGCAGGTGGCAGCAGAGAACCACTCATTGGCTCATTTTCATTTTAAATGTCTGTTTTTCATTTAATGGGCACATTTTGCAAGTTAATGCCTTCAAATGTGCTAACTCACATGCACATTTTGTTGGAGATATAGATATTTGAAATAAATGATAGATAACAAATAGCTTATTCCAGGTTTTCCCCTTTAAAACATATTTTCAGGCAGTATTTTAATTGTAAAAACATGCATCAATTGAACAAATTAATTGGTAAACATTAACAAAATGTAATTTGCAATGCTAATATAATGTTTGTTTAAAGTTTATATATATGCTTAGTGGACAGAATGAACCAATGAGTGGTCTTTTGCTGCCATCTGGTGGCAATTTTAGGTAAAATGCCACAACCATTTTTTACTGTTATAGAGGCATCTAATGCCCGATGTCCATGAAATTGTGCATGCTTCTTTAGAGTCACATGCTGCATGTGCCCACCTATTTTCGTGAAGTTTTGAATTTTCATTCAGGATTAATAGGCTTTTGAGCATGTTTTGCCAAACTTCGTGCTTGGATTCCTAATAATAATAAAAATCAGCACAATTACAATAGGTGTTCAGCACTTCGTGCTTGAACCCCTAACTAGAAGGGGCATGTTACGTAGAAGAGAATACATATTCTGCATTAGTTCACCTTCTAAAACTACAAGATATATTAAAACCATTTCTCAGGACTCAAAAGCGGAGGGATTATGCATCAGTTTAATAGATCTTCAAGGGAATAGACAATACAAAGTGTAGTGACATACGGAACACAAAGTATGTGAAAATGTTCACTATTGTTTACATATATCTTTATGTAAGGAACATTAATGTCTTAATGACATTATATAGATGAACTTTACTACTGTATTAACAGTAGTCATACTATAACTCTTGAGTTACAGGTTAACAAGTAAACAATACATCTGAACATTGATGTATTTTTAAAATAGCAAACATTTTTTAACTTTACAAACATTTTTGTTGTCTGTAGAAATGGAAAAAGTAATAGTTTGAATTGTATTTTGTGAGTGTCATCAGGTTAAATGTAAAAAAAATAAAAAGGTAATGGAATGTTGCAGTATAAATAAAAATTGTTTATAAACATGTAATGCAATGTATAGTGCGTTTTAGTGTCAGTGCATTCTTTTAGACTGCTTTGTTTTGTTTTTTTCTGATATTCTCATTTGTAGATCTCTTTTGTGGTGACTGGGTAATTGTTGGCTCAGGTGTTTGTGGGTGTTGTTCAGGGACTTCTATTACTATTGAAGATAGTAATTGTTACTGATATTTTTTTGTGTAGTGGTGTAATAGTGGACGTGCGTGTAGTGGTCAGTGAGGTTGTGTCATTCAATTTTCTAGTAGATAAATTTGTGAAGCAGTATGATCTGCCTACTTCCACAAGCTCAATTTGAGTGTCCCATAATGACAGTGTGATTGTTCCGGTTTTGTCAGCCAGGCAGCAGGTCTTCAGCTCACAATTGTTCTCATGTACTATGACAGTAGTGCATGAAATGTCCATTGTGTGGACAGATGCTTCCAGGTTGGTGATCTGTAATGAATAAAATAATGTCATAATTGACGTACAGTTTTATGTTCAATGATTACTAACATTTTAATGAATAAAGGGAAACATAAAAAAAACATTAAAGTAACATTTGCATAAGCAAATTAATTGAGATGTTTATTTCATTTTTAATATTCATATTTTTTATAGTAATTATGTAGATCGTTTAGTAAGCTTGATGATTGATATTACCAATAGGTGTGCATGTATGGTATGGAAGTTGTTTTTGTTCTGTTGCAGATTTATTTTAATTTAAAGTGTGGGATGTTAACATAAGTATATGTTTAAATGTTTTGTCACTTGCTTGAGCAACTTCTAATATCTATAATAGGAATCCAGTTTAAATACATTTTGTAATCTGAATTAATCGTTAGCCTTAATACTGCAGTATGCGTCTGCTGCAGTGGCATATGGCCAACAGCATGACAGGGTCTACAAATGCTGCTCAAAATGCTTTGTTTCTCACCTAATGGAAGTGAATGGTTTTTAATCTGGCTAGTTTTAATAGCTAGTAGGATTGTAAAATGGTTCAACGTGATTGATCATTACATTTAAATAATTATTTAGTAATCAAATATAACGACTTCTACAAAGTGTCACCAACGCTGCCTTAGATGTGTGTTAGAATGCGTGTTGTTGATGTGCTCTTCCTGGAACAATGCAGTAAAAATGGCAACTAAGTCCAATGAATACACAATGATTTAATACAATAGTGTTCTCATGTTATGTAATATATGACAGTATGTGTCTTGTGCTGGATGGTTTGAAATGATGTGCTATTAATAAAATCATATGAGCATAGCTATTTTCAGTGTGTTTGACTTCATGTTTATTTTTTCCCATTTATGTAATATGACAGGCCACAAATTAATATTAGTATGCTGTTTGAGCTGCACGTGGTGAATGAATAGGCTACCGTTAAACTGGAGCATTTTGTTAGCGTGTTATTTAACTCAAAGAAACGCATTCTATATGAGATTAATCAGAAATATACAAAATAAAAATGATAATATTATAGATTATGTAGAAAATGATGCTCTTTTTGGAGCAATGTGACACGCCAACTAAACCCAAATAATTCACAATGTTTTATTGCAATATTGTTTCCTTTATGTTATGTAATATACTATGACAGTGTCAATAGTCACTTGATGAAAAACTGTCTCCAAGATGATTAAATGTTACTATTATTATACTTGATCTGTAGATAAATGGTTTTGTATAAAACAAATTTATATTGTTGGACTTTACCTCTGTACCTTAATCATGCGAAACCATAGACATGTATCTACAGATCAAGTGTAATAATAGTAACATTGAATCATCTTGGGTCCGTGTAACGCTTCACAATTCAATTTTCAGACCATATAGTGCAAATGCAAAAAATAAAATATTGAAACAAACGTCCATTTTTTCCTTTTTCTCGGTTACTTCATCAGTGGATTTTTGCCATTTTCTCTCCTTTTTTCAAATTTCCCTTTGCTAAATTATGACTTAAGAAATTATCTTTTGAATGAATTGAAATCTAACCGATTTTATTTTCCTTCTATTTTTTCCCCAATTTACGTGGACTGTGCCATAGCTATAGCGGGGGAGGTCGCGGACTGTTTTACATCGTTTATGTAGGCTATAGCCTGCGTGCACGTTGAGAAGTAACTTATAGTTTAAAAGGCTAACACAGAGGACGCCATAGTTTTTGTTGTTAATAAATATATAATAGGCTAATAATACTGTGCTAAATGTAGAATTCAGGTCTGGCCATCGGGAGCAGCGGGCAAAACGGTGGCCTGGCTAATTATTTGCCCGCTGGTTTGTATTTATCTATACTTATTTGTTATTAGTGCACGTACACACACACACACACACTCACGTGCACGCATGCACACACACACACACACACACACACACACACACACACACACACACACACACATACCTACTTTATTATATTGATGCATGCCTCGATGTACCCGAATGATTTAAGAACTCGCCATTTGATAATTAACCGATACAAATTATGAATCCGCTACTCTTGACTTGCAGCATATCATTATATAGCCTACATATTTAGGCATATCAAAGCCTATCATTCTCGGCTAACGGCTTGTAATGAACCGAGTTAATGACTGCTAAATTTAAGGGCAAGAGAAGATGTGAGAAGCAGTAGGCTATATTCAATGAAAAGTTCAATGTTGCCGTGGAAACGAGAATGATGATCACTAAGTGAAAACATCGGCAAAGGAGTTTATTTAGGCCCAAATATTTTGAATGTTTGGCATGTAGGCTAGGCTAAGATGTGGATAAAAGCTAACTAAAATTTGCTGAACTTTATAACTTTAACAAAATTATAAAGAAAGAAAAAGTGACCTTGCATGGTAACTTGCATACTGCGTACTGCTGAAATCTGTCATGTTGCACCACGTTATCGACCAGGCAGAACAATCATTCCAACCACTATAGATAGATTCTCAAATAGCTTACCTGATCTGTCTCAGCTGCTCAGTGAACCCAAACAAACAGATGAACTAGAGGAAATGACTAGCAGTATGAGCACCATTTTCTCTAGCACATTAGAAATTGTTGCACCAATTAGATGAAAAAAGGTTAGAGAGAAAACTAAAGCACCATGGTACAACAGTGCTACACATGTTATCAAGAGAGAAACTCGTAACTTAGAGCGGAAATGGAAACAAACTAATTTAGAGGTCTTTAGAATCGCGTGGAGAGATAGTATGTCACGTTATAAAAAGGCCCTAAAAGCAGCCAGGGCTGAGCATCTCCGCAAACTAATAGAAAATAATCAAAATAACCCAAGGTTTTTATTTAACACCGTGGCTAGACTAACAAATAAACAAGCATCGCCTGAGCAAAATATTCCGTTACAGTTTAGTAGTAATGATTTTATGAATTTCTTCACTGAGAAAATAGAAAACATCAGAAACAAAATTGTAAATGTACAATCTTTAATGATGTCTTATGATTCAACCGCTACTATCGCCCCTCAAGAACTACTACACCGCTTTACAACTATAGGACAGGAAGAGCTAAATAAACTTATCATTGCATCTAAACCAACAACATGTTTATTAGATCCAATACCCACTAAACTACTCAAAGAGTTGTTACCTGTATTGGAAGAGCCTCTTCTCAATATTATTAACTCGTCTTTATCTTTAGGTCATGTTCCAAGAATATTCAAGTTGGCAGTCATAAAACCCCTCATTAAGAAGCCACAATTAGATCATAATAACCTAGCAAATTACAGACCAATTTCAAATCTTCCTTTTATGTCTAAAATACTAGAAAAAGTTGTGTCCGCTCAATTGTGCTCTTTCTTGCAAGAAAATGATATCTATGAAAAATTTCAATCAGGATTCAGGCCGCATCATAGCACAGAAACTGCGCTCGTTAAAATCACAAATGATTTACTTCTAGCTTCTGACCAAGGCTGTATCTCAATACTAGTTCTACTCGATCTTAGTGCTGCGTTCGATACTATAGATCATAAAATACTCATAGATCGACTTCAAAATTATACTGGTGTTCAGGGACAGGCATTAAACTGGTTTAGATCGTACTTATCAGACCGCTACCATTTTGTCTGTCTAAATGGGGAAAAATCCAGGATGATGTCAGTAGACTATGGGGTGCCACAAGGATCCGTATTAGGCCCTCTGATATTCTCAATATATATGCTACCGCTTGGTAATATTATAAGAAAACATGGAATTAATTTCCACTGTTATGCTGATGACACTCAATTATATATTTCATCCCGACCGGATGATAACGCTAAATTATCTAAACTGACAGCGTGTGTTGAAGATATTAAATACTGGATGACGTGTAATTTTCTGCTATTAAATTCAGATAAAACGGAGGTATTACTTATTGGTCCAAAAAACTGCCCACAAAACCTCGCACAATACAACTTTACCTTGGAAGGATGTCCTGTCACTTTATACACTACAGTAAAAGACCTGGGTGTTATATTAGACCGCAACCTGACATTCGAAAATCATATTTCATATGTTACAAGAACGGCATTTTTCCACCTTAGAAACATTGCTAAGCTACGTAACATGCTATCTATTCCTGATGCAGAAAAGTTAGTTCATGCATTCATGACCTCGAGATTAGATTACTGTAATGCTTTATTAGCTGGTTGTCCTGCATCCTCAATAAACAAACTACAGTTAGTCCAAAACGCAGCTGCTTGAGTTCTTACTAGGTCAAGAAAATATGATCATATAACACCAATTTTATCATCTCTACACTGGTTACCTATTAAGTTCCGTATCAATTACAAAGTATTGCTACTGACCTATAAAGCCCTAAATGGTTTAGCTCCAGTGTATCTAACGGATCTTCTATCGCCCTACAACCCATCGCGCTCTTTAAGGTCACTAAACTCTAGGCTTCTGGCAGAGGTGGACAAAGTACACAACTCCATTACTTGAGTAAAAGTAAAAGTACTATTGGTTAAATATTACTCCATTACAAGTGAAAGTTGTAAAGATAGATTTTTACTTAAGTAAAAGTACAGAAGTACTTGCTTTTAAAAGTACTTAAGTATCAAAAGTAAAAGTAAATGCATTATTTTTTTATCGTTGCATTGTTGTATGTATGCACGCTGTTCCATCATGGTGGTTTAAGCCAGTCATGCTCCATCTGACATGCTAGCATACCTTGAACTCATTTAAATACTTGTTTAACAGTTACAAAGCTCTTATCAAAGTCAAAATCATACTAGAAAAGAAAGGTTTCTACATTGTGTTTGTTTGACAGGATTATGTAAAAACATATTTCTGAAAGGACTTCAGTTAACATTATTAGTCCAACTACGTCGTTTTTGCATGCTAACTAACATCATTGTCGAACGCTATGCGTTAGCGCTCTATCCACAAGGCTATGGCAACTTGGCGGGTAAATCTATAAAAATCATTTGACCGACCATACTTCATACCAGTGTTAATTTTGATTTAGTTTTAGTCAGTATTTTGACTACAACATTTTAGACATCTGAATTGTTTTAGTTTTAGTCTAGTTTTAATTGACTAAAATTCAGTACTTGTGGTCTGGCGTCTGAGAGGCAGCTTTCTGTGTGCACTTTCGTGTCTTTGCACTTTTTCAGACTTATCCACGTCTGCTCTTTTGAAGTATGGCCATGGTTGCTCGCACTGCTTCTGGGAACTGCTGCCTTCTATTTTGCCATCAATTGATTGGTGTTCAAAAAATACTTGGAAATAATTGAACTTCATGTGATCCTACAAGAGTGATTACTGATAGGCTGTCTGCAAAAAAAAACAAATCCCGTTTTAAAGAAGAAAACAAATCATCCACTCACTTTCAAAGCGGCTACGACTTTCTACTTCGAGGGCCTTGATAGAAATGTAGTGGAGTAAAAAGTACGATATTTGTCTTTCAAATGTAGTGAAGTAAAAGTCATAAGTTTCCAGAAAAATACTACTCAAGGAAAGTACAGATACTCAAAAAGTGTACTTAAGTACAATACTCAAGTAAATGTACTTAGTTACTGTCCACCTCTAGCTTCTGGTCATTCCTAGGATATCCAAGTCCACTAAAGGAGGGAGGGCTTTTTCACATTTAGCTCCTAAACTCTGGAATAGTCTTCCTGATATTGTCCGAGGTTCAGACTCGCTGTCCCAGTTTAAAACTAGATTAAAGACACATCTCTTTAGCCAAGCATTCACATTATAATTACCTTTTATACTACAGTTAAATGGGAACAACAGCATTAATATAATATTCTGAACAGCAGCTATGCTAATTATTTCCCATCTGCTTTTCTGTTGTTATCTCGGGACACTAGTCCTGAGGTAAATAGTTCGTCAGCTCCAGTTTGTATCCAGCCTCTCATGAAGACTTCGGATGCCCCAACACCTGTGATGAGACGACTCCACGCCTGTGAAGAGACGACTCAACGCCAGCGTTGTTATGGCCTAAATTAATACACGACTGATTATCTTTTTCGAACATTGTTCTTTAACATTGTGTTTTTAACATTTTTTATACTGTTCATCTATGAAATGCACTTTCTGTAAAGCTGCTTTGAAACAATGTGTATTGTGAAAAGCGCTATACAAATAAATTTGAATTTAATTGAATTGAATTAATGTCTGTTTAAAGAACGTGTGCTGCTCATCCACTGCTTGTGCAACACAGCCATGTGTTGGTTACTATATTGCGTTTAATATTTCACTAATAAGATAAAGAGAGAAATGCACACTTCATCCAGATTAGCGTACATAGAGAGTAGGCTGTTTCTTTATTGTGAATTGTTGTTGTTTTTTTAAAGTAGAGATGTTAAGCTTTCTAGAGATATTTTTAAGGAATATGAGGGCAAGTAGTATACATTGATTTTCAGTTCATTTATGAGACGTGGTGCAGTTCATGTGTTTGGCGCCTTGGTGTCTTGATTATATTGTTTGCTGTATTTGATTCTTATTTATTAAACACTGACAATTGGTTGATGAAATATTGATTTAAATTATTAAATACAATTTATGCAAAAGAATGGCTTTCTGCAAAACAAAACTTGTGTTCAGAATCATGATGGACACAAATGTTTCTTGATATATTTGGAATCTAATGATCTTTGTCATCTTATAAGGTTCCCTTTTCAAATAATAAATAGATTAAAGAATAATACAAATAACATTATATTATTTACACATAAATATGAAATGTATGTTTAAGTTATACTTAAGCATCCTAGTGCTCTGTTTTTCTTACATGTCGCCTATGCGTGCATATGGGGGAGGGGTGTGATTTTTGAATGATATTTTTGCTTGAAATTCTCTTGTCTACAAATGAGTGCATCAAACTACTTGAATTTGTACTTTTAGGAGTTTGAATGTGTTGATTTATTTGTATTATTTTTGTCCTGTTTGGACATATTGGGCAATGTTACTTCAGACTTATTTTATGAGATTAAATGTTCATTTTGTTCTCCATAGTGTACTATTGGATAATGTTTAAATAAATCTAGCGAGCTGCATGAGACTGCTCCAGTTTCTCCATTTTGTTTGTATTTATTGTTGCTGCCCAATGAAACTCACGTATGTCCGAAATGGTAACTTTTCAGTAAGTGAAAAAACAGTGTAAGTTCAAAAGCAGTTTAATGTAGTGTTGTTATACTTGGTACGGCATCTTTAAATGTAACCATATTCTTGCTAGTGTAATGATATAATGCATGTTTGACCAAAAAGGAGTTTAAATGGATATACGTGCATATTTTACAGTAATGGTGGTCAATACGTGTTTTTTTCATCATTAGTTAGAATGACCAAGTCGTGTTTCATGTTGACAAATGAATAGGCTACGCTCAGTTTATTAAAGGGCCTAGGTCTCAGTTTTGTTAAACATGCTCAGTTTATTAAATAAGTGGTGCATGGATGTAGAAGATTAATAAAAAAGATTAAAAAAAATATAATGTCAAAAAACCTTTAGCATTAGAAACACCAGTGGTGGCTGGTGGTAATTTTTTTGGGGCGCAAAGAAAGTGAATTATTAATGCAGAACAGCGAATTGTTACATAACCATTTAACAGTGATAATAATGTATCATTAGCGTACTTCTTAGCTAAACATGGAAAATGCAGCATTTAAATCATGTCTTAAGGTTAGGCAATAGCCTAATTGCAAAAGAAATCTGAATTTTTGGACTAAATTGTAATGTATGGTATAATCTCAGTATTTCAAAATTTTCTCTATTTGAATTTGTAATGGCAAAAATTAATTTGTTGACATCACTAATAAGAGACAAACCATAATCCAATTGTCTTTATAAAGATTTATTTTCCTTGCAAGAAAGAGCCACGGTCAGTGCAGCCGCTCGAGGCTGCCTTGAGTGTGGACTGAAGACACAAAGAAGCCACAAGCTTCTTATACCCCCAATGTCTAAATAACCCCTTCAGTAATTTCCCATACATCTGGCGAAACCCACTGAAGGTTTCGCCTTGAGCAATTAAAAGCAAGAAACACAATGGTCCTTCATCTGTAACAACAGACAGAGTATCACCTACTCCTAATCAGCATAACTATTCAAACGCATAGATGCTAGTCAGGAACTCCAATTCCAAGAGCCATAAAAGATAAAAGGGGCAATGTTTGGGCTCCCACAGGTGGGGCCTCTTTGATCTGACTCATTTAAAACACAATTGAGAAAACAGGTCTGGAAGATTAAATCTTCTGTGATTAAATTTTTCCCCAACAATTTCCCCCTTTTATCATTCTTTGATAACTTGCAAAAAAGAAAAATTTAAAATGTGTATATAATAAAAATAGAAGTAGTAATAATAGTCACTCATCACATTCATTAAAGCTGGGTAACAGCAACCTGTCCAGTCTTTCTGTGGCATGAAATGGTTTCTGTCACCACAAACCCAAATTACCGCATGCGAAGTGTCACTTGGTTTGCTAAACGTACAGGTAAAACCTGTTGTGATACCGCCTATCACCGCTGTGCAGTTCCCTGTGGTCGAATTCTTGATGTCAATTCTGACTCTGCAGTCAGACCACCCTGCTTTCACATTCAGCTTCAGTCTCGTGAGCACACGCACACATCTCCTTGAACATGCATCACTCTCAATGGTGGAATCAACATGTCTGTGTGGTTATACCGCTGCGTTCTCTTGCAAGCAGACGTTGGATGTTTTGTTGGAATCTTCCCTTGCTCGATGTCCGCTGCAGCTCTAAGCACCACCTACTGGATTCTGTAGGCTTGAAATAGGGTTTAACTTGAAAACTGGTTGGCTCAGCACCACGTTGTGCCAGTGTCTCTGCTCCTGAGATGATAACGGCAAATGATGTTTATATATCTGCTCGCACAGACGTTTTCCTCCTGCTTCTCTCTCCTCTCGGCTCCTCCTCCCCGATCACTGGTGGGACCTTTCTACAATGGCTCGCATGCACCCACGTCGCTCTCTCCGCTACCGTGATGGCAGTGTCGTCAGAAGCCTGACAAAAGGCCCTAGCCACCTTTCCGCCTTCCAGCTCTTCGTACTCAGGTCTTGTTTTACCACGTGATCTCCTGGCTTTATGTTGTGCAAGGGAGTCTCAGCCGGTTTCCCCTGTAGCAGCTTTCGCCTGCACACATACACCAGACAACAGAGAGACATTTCTTTGCAATAATTCACAATTCTAATGATGCAAGCTATTGTTTACCCCCTTCCATTCCCATGAGTGGTGGTCTTCCAAAAAAAAAAATGTCTCGAACGGGCTCAGATTTAATCAAGGCCTTTTCTCGGTTTCATGTATTTCAATATGCATCAAAATGCAAAATTTCAGCAAATGTTGTAACCCCCTTATAAACTTCATTCATTTGAGTATCATTCCCCCTTTGGCTGCAGGCTCGCCCATGCAGCCATTTATCATAATCATTGAAAATATTGTTGGGGTAAACAAGGCTTGCCATCACTTCTTGTCTAGACGCCATTTTGCACATTCACACATCATTCATAAGTTTCCAGCCACGTCTCCACAGGTGCTTCTCCGCTGCTGTGGCAAATGCCTGCATACTCTGTAAGGAAGTCAAAGCATTTGTGTTAGTTTCAGATAATAAAAGACATTCTGGTTCCTTTGACTGCTGTGCTGCCGCGGCCTTCGCAGCCGCATCTGCTCTCACGGTTTCCTGTTGAAATAAACTCTTTGTTGTTAGTTACGCTGCGCATTTAAGTCTTAACTTGAAAGTTTCCCATAAACATACTGAAAATATCCAATAAAATGAAAGACAAATCCGTATTTCATCTCTGTAAGCCAGGCTAAGTCAGTAATCACTGTCACTGCTCTCCCATCATGTTAGGGGTGTGTGATACCTCCAAAATCCAAACATTCCAACTTTCCATAGACACACACATCCCTAGGTCAGACCCACAGTCACTCCTCAGAGACTAAACGCTTTAGAAAACATATATGAAAAACAAACAATCAGTGGTTCTTTTGATTAATCAAAATCATAACAGACCTTTTTGGCATTCACTCAAACTCAAACTAAACAATACAAATAAGTAAGATAGATAATAATCCATCTTAGCGCTTTAAATCTCTACATAAAACATCCTTCAGTTTACATTTTGTGCTTTGCCCACAGTTTCTCACTGTGCATCACATTCTTATCAACCTTCCTTCAGTCATTTCAACACAATTCTTCACAAACTACCCTACTTACTATTTCCAACAGACCCATTTTCACTCATCATAGCCCACCTCATATTTAACCATTAACACATATAAATCTAAATTTGTTAATGTTAAATATACTTCATCAAAATGACAAAATTATCAATTTGTATTACGTTCAATCAGCTCGTTCACTCATCTTTATCTCGTGACATCATACTTAACCCCTTACCAGTCACCCCCACTTTTGGCAAATGAGAGCAAAATGACATACCCAAAATAAAATTGTTGCTGCTAATGAGTCCTTCTGACTACACACAAATCAAAGGTATCATTTGAAAGCTGACACTTGACAGTTTACCATGAAAGACTCAAAATTACTCTAGAAATTACTAGTAGAGAGATAAATAAGCTCAAACACAATGGACAATTGAAAAAAAAAATTATAACGGTTTATGAACAAGAAAAATACATAAGGCAGAAATATATATGGATCTGGAAACACAAGTAAACTAAAGCCACATGTCTTTTAAATGTACGTTTCAAATTTGAAGTTGATACAAGCCAAAATGACTTTTTTACAAGCATTTAGTTCGGAGTATGTCTAGGCACCTTTCCAAAAAGGCCACTTGGAGACTCCAAAGGGACACTTGGTAACCACCTTTTACCATGAGGTATAACCGGTTTGTTTGATCATTTCAATCTATTTTCTCATTACTACATGACAAAGCTCAATTTATATACTTTCTCTGGTATATTTTTCACCCCTAAATGTTTATAAAAATGCATGTATGTGCATATTTTTTTGTAAAATAATATTTTTTTGAAAGAGCTCCAAAAGGACACCAAAGTGACACTTGGTAACGTATAAGACGTTTAACAAAGTCTTTGTTCACTTCCATTAATTTAAAGGTTTAGAATAATGACATACATTATTTAGCAAATAAAAAGTTTTATTTATGTACATATTGTATACAGCAACAAACAACTGTTCCTTAGTTATTCAACACAGTGCTAAACCCCCCCCCCCCCCCCCCCCCCCAAAAAAAACAAAAACAAAAAAAGGACTATTTACAAAGTACTGAGTTTGGCAGTGCCGTTATATTTAAAGATGTAAAATGTACTATTTACAAAGTATTGCAGTGTTTGGCAGTGCTGTTATATTTAAAGATGTAAAATGTACTATTTACAAAGTATTGCAGTGTTTGGCAGTGCTGTTATATTTAAAGATGTAAAATGTACTATTTACAAAGTATTGCAGTGTTTGGCAGTGCTGTTCAAGTCAGGAGAGCTTTACTGTCACTCTGCTATATGTAGAGACATACAGTGTACGGCCCACTCGTCCACCTGAACATATACTCTCACAGTAGTCACACACGGAGGTTGTTCTGTGAATGATACTCCATAAAGCAGTTCCTTTTAGGTAGGTAGCAGAAAGCTACATCACAGTTGTGGCACTTCACGGGAGAATTCCGGCGGCACACCTTGCATTTGCGTCTACCTGCAGTGCTGTCGTTGGTGATGTGCACAGGACTGTGGCACTCACAAGAAGGACGAGGAGGAGTGTCAGGCACCTTGCTTTTGGTTGGATGTCCTGCCAGCTCCAAAATCAGTGTTTCCCGGAATGCTTTCTGAGACATTGGCTTCTGGTTTTTAGTCTTTGCCAAATCCTGGTGCAGAATGAAAGCATTCACCACTGCAATGTCGACAAAGTGATAAAAGAATGTGCGATACCACTTTTTGGTCTTGTGAAGGACATTGTAGTATCCAATAAGTGCATCAGAGTGATCCACTCCACCCATGTACCTGGAAAAAGAAGCAAAAAATATACATTTAGAAAAAGCAAATAATATAATATAATATAAATAATATAATATAATATAATATAATGCTAACCTATTGTAGTCCTTCACAGCAGCTGGAATGGGGACATCCATAAGTGACCAAGAACCGTCACTCCCTTTGACCCTTCTTTTCACAGTGTCACCAGCGAAAGCTTTGTGGAAGGTGGAGGCGACCAACACTTCCCTTGTGTCCTTCCACTCCACAAACAACACACTGTCGTCCCTTATCCAGCGTATGGTGCCACGAGGTGCTTTCTTGGGCATCTTGTTCAAAGTTGTTTTGGGAAAGCCTTTCCTGTTAGGTCTGATGGTGCCACAAGCATAAATCTTTTTGCTCAGGAGGTCTTTGAAGAGGGTTGGACTGGTATAAAAGTTGTCAACATATAACTTGTAACCGGTTCCCAACACCTTCTCATTTACCAGTGCCATGACTGCATCATAACTCAGTCCATTCTCTGTGACTTTATTAGCTGCAGACTTGCCCTCATACACAAAGAAGTCCCAAGTATAGCCGGTAAGTGAATCAGCCAGCACAAACAGTTTATATCCCCACCTGGTGGGTTTACTTTTCATGTACTGTTTGAGTCCAGATCTGGCTTTGGATGCCACCATCCTTTCATCAACAGAAATTTGCTGATTGGGATGGAAGTATGCCTTGCTTGCTTCCCTGATGAAATCATAAATGGGCTTTATTTTGCAGAGTCGATCATAGGCTGGTGATCCCTTGTTCTTCTCATTCTCTGCATCAGCGTTAGGATCACTCAGATGAATGGAGGTTGAAACATGACGAAACTTTCTACCTGACATTATTTCAGATGGCATGGGCAAATTGTAGAGCTCAGATTTCCTCCAGTAGTCCGACAGTGAAGTCAGCCTCACCATTCCCATGTAAATAACAAGTGACAGGTATGACATCATGTCATGCATGGTTATTTCAGTCCATGGCTTTCCGCTGGCCGCCTGGCACATTGATCCATAGGCATTGGAGTTAGCCAGCAATGTCTGCAGCAACGAACTTGAAAAGAACAACTGGAACAGCTGCAGAGGACTGTACAAAGCTGTTTTTATAACCTTTGCTCCGACAGTGTGAAGAGGCCTAAAGACAATTTGTGGAGGTTCTGTGCTGTCCATGTTACTGCACCATACCATCCCTGAGGGGCCGGGTGAATCATATGAAGTGCCATCACTATTGAATAACAAACATGAACAGAAATTTAGGTATATACATATATTATATCCATATTCATAATTCATAAAAATGCAGTGGATCATTCACATACAGCAATCTACCTCCACACACACTCTATTGTTACCCTTATTGACATTTATACCACCAGCTCATAATGCAGACTGCAATCAGGCAATAATGATGCCCAAAAACATTATTTTCTTCTCTCAAGAGACATGCTCATCACATTATTTGCTTACCACAAAGTACTGGGTGAGTCATCAGGAGGCGACTGTCTCGGTCTTCCTTTCTTTCCTCCTCCCCTGGAACTTCTGGAGGCAGCGAGAGATGTTGCAGCCAGGCAGGGACGTTTTGTCGGTTGTCCAGAGGCCTCTGGTACCCAGTCATCATCTGAAGTTTCATCACTGTTGAATTACACAAAAAGGATTAGAAATACACCCAACACAACTGTTTATCTTACACATAGAAAAAACTACAGCAATTTACTCCCATACACACTCTATTGTTGCCCTGATGGCACATTTACATCAGCTTACTGATTTTCTATTCAAATTCAAAGAATCATTCACATACAGTGATCTACCTCCATACCCACTCTATTGTTGCCCTGATGGCACATTTACACAAGCTTACAAATTTTCTATTCAAATTCAAAGGATCTTTCACATACAGTGATCTACCTCCATACCCACTCTGTTGTTTCCCTTATTGAAACATTTACACTACCAGCTAATGACTCAGACTGTAATCAGACAATAATCATACCCCAAAACAGTTTCTTCTCTCAAGAAACATTACTTGCTTCACATTATTTGCTTACCACAAAGTACTGCGCTGTCTCTGTCTTCCTTTCTTTCCTCCTCCCCTGGAACTTCTGGAGGCAGCGAGAGATGTTGCAGCCAGGCAGGGACGTTTTGTCTGTTTTCCAGAGGCCTCTGGTACCCTTTCATCATCTGATCTGACATTTCCTCACTGTTGAATTACACAAAAAGGATTAGAAATAAACCCAACATAACAGATTATCTTGCACAGAAAATAGCACATATTATTGCATTTTTTCCTCTGACACATTTGGTCTGAACTTTGTCCTGCTTTCTACATACACAACTGTACATACATAAAGTTATATGCTCAAGTACGTTGTACATGGTTTCTTCTAGAGGTTTACCAATACTCCCATGTCACATTTCGATAAATAGCACAATACTGAACTCACAATACAATATTATTGCGATAATCCAAGGCATATTGTAAAAAGGATAACAAAAAATATACCGAAATGCTAAATTTGGTATTACATTGGGGGTGGATATGAATAGGCTTGGACTTGGTGCTGATAACCAAACGCACAGGACAATGGTGACAACAGAGTAAAAACTATTCTGGTGATAATAGCCGAAAAGACTGAATTATTTTAGACAAATATGCTTACACTCTCACCCACTCACTGACTAGATATATTTAAAATATTGCTGGTCACTTTTTAGTGGCAACATAAGACATTTGTCATTATCAGGTCCCACAAATATTCCCCCATTGCATTACTATACATTATATTCAACATTTTATAGTAATTGAATGTAGTACTGACACTAAAACACTGTGAAATTTAACTTTTTCCTCACACTGTCATTTTTATTTTGGGTGAAATATACACAATACAGATTTTCACTATCCACGATACATTGTTACAACTTACATCACTAGCTTCTAACTCAGCACTTGAATAAAAAAGGAATTTTGCGGTACTTGAATGTACTAATAAGCCGTAATAGTGTAGAAACACAAAACTACAAAACAAAGCAACAAAAACGTACTAAATGTAGACACTTACCGATCTAAAACAGGATCGAGACCTTCCAAAAACATTTCCTCTTCTTCAGAGTCGACGCTGGATACAGCACTCTCTTCTGAATATTCCACATTTTCTTCATCACTGCTTCGCAAAAGTTCTTCCAATACAGCAGCAGGAGAAAATAACTTCTGTCCTCGACGTGAATCCATTGCAGGCGAATGATGACAGAGCGAGCGCTAGTGAGCAAGGGAACCTCTGTGCGTCAGGAGAGGCGCGCGCGAGTAAATTTCCAGGATGCAAATGGTTACGCAAACAAAAATACAATGTGATACTCGCGAGATTTATGCTAATCAACACATCGGCGTATTCGTTATTGCATTGACTACATGTTAGATGACAACACAAGACTTTCCCATTGCTGTTTTTTTTTTTTTTTACCAAACACATTTGCATGTGGATAATCATGCGTCACAAAAAGTGACTGTCATCTTTCAATCTTTTCTAAAATTACGTGGCTAGTTTTCATCAGATATCTTCTGGGCGGTTCTCATTCAGTTCCAGACACTCTACTAAATACATTGATACGTTATATTTCATTGAATAATGCGCTTCATGCGTACAGTTCATCAAATAAACACGACAGCGTCCTCGTGATTAGTAAACTTCAGGAAGTAAACAACAGAAGTTCTATAGCTTTTTTGACCAGTTTGCTTGTTTTTGGACAAATATTTACTATGGATATCGTACACTGGACTCTTCCCATGGAAAAAAGGTCGAAGTCACCATTATTCTGCCAAACATTACATTTCCAAAGCACAAAAAGGTAAGGGATACCCTCTCTCTTTGTTGTCATACCACATTGTTTAGATTCATACAGAATGACAAAAAAACGTTGCAAAGTTATCTTGATTGTATAATGCTTATACAGATACGAATCTGCAGTCTCTTATCTTTCAAACAATGTACTGGTTGACCTTATTACTTGACAAAATGATATTGTAAACTAGCGATCAATGTAAACACTATCAAACGCGGGGCCGTCGGCGATCTCTGAACACAAAGGGGTTAATCATACTCAATACCCAATTCTTTATCAAAATCTTTTCAGCTCCTGTTATCAATAAACAAAATTAATTAATTAATCAATTAGGATTTCTTTTAAAGTACCCTTTTCTCCATGCCCTGTCCATTAAAACTCCTCTTATATCATGTCATTTGGCAGTGATTCTTATCATCAAACTTGCCACATCAATTTCTTTAACGCTGGTTAAAACCAGTCTCTATTTTAAAAAGCATTCATATTTCAATATCCATTTTGGCCTAATTTGACTTTGGTTGTTCACAATCCCTGTCAGAAATCCAAATTTTTTTATTTTTATTTTCTATTTATTTTTTGTTTCCTGTATGAATCAAAATATGTCTAGAAGTTATCTAGATATTCTTTTAGAAGTTATCTTTTCGGTTCGCCCTCCGGCCTTTTGTAAATATGAGGGAGTCTCTAGATCATTTGGATAGCGACTTCAGTTAAATTGTCACTTTGTCTCTTAATTAATCCAGAGATTAATTCAAACAGTCTTCATCCATGACAAAATTGGTCATAATTACTAGTGACAGACAGAGCTGGATGTCCAATCCACTTAAAGCTCGTCCCATGTTCTGATCATCTTTTCATCAGTTTCACTCAGAATAATCAACTTCCTCTAAAGTTTTTTTTTGTTTTGTTTAACTTAACCCATCTGTAATGATAAAGACACTAATTCCAGAGGTTACTGACACACTACACTCAATCAGGACACATAAATATGAACTGCTCATTCTCAAAATGTGCTTCTACATGGTCTCTTAACCAGTTTCAAATTATGTCTGTTCATTAGTAATTTAATTTTTAGAAAAGTCAGCTGGGTTGTTTTGTTCTGATATCATTGTTTTTGTGTAGTCTCAGCTTTAACTGAGCAATAACAGATAGAGTACAATCCCTGCTTCCAGCCTCTCTCTCTCTCTCTCACCCAGATAATCTTTTCATCGGTCTTCTAAGACTTTAACTATAATGTTAAATTCATTAACCCTTAAATCATTAATCCTTCACAAAGTTTAGAAATTTCATAGTGTAACTTATTGTTTCAAGTTATCTTTAGTTTAGATTTCTTTGTTATTCAGATCTTCTCTTTAAACTTCAAAAGCCGTCCTCATCTTAAAGCCATCACCATGTCTCTGAATTATGCCTGCTGAAGTAAACTTATAATAACATTAGATCCTGATCACACAATTTCCCTGATACAAATTAATACATTTTGTTCTGTTCTCCGCAAGGTTAAGGATAATCAGTATGGTCTCAGCTGGCTCTTGAATGCCAATCTCGTCATTGCTCTTTTCTTCAGGGTGTTTCCTGGCTCTCAATTTATGCGGTATTTGGTGAGCGGTATAGAGGGGCCAATATTAGGGCAGGGGCTGCTGTGTCCAGTCTTGACCTTGGCCCCAACGAAACACAGCTTCCCCTCCCAACTGAGATGCTGCTGGCCTCACAGACATCTGCCTCACCTCTCATACACACCTCACATAAAACCCCCTCCTACATTTTTTTTTTTTTTTTGGGGGGGTCCAAGGTGACTTATCGTGATTTCCCTGGCTTGGGTTGCCACCTGTCAGGCCGTAGGAAGTCTTACCCGTCATCGGGAACAACCACATCGTGCTCAACCTCTCATCGCTTCTTTGACCCTCAACAGGATCAGATATTTTCTGGAGCCTTTTGGAAAGTGCATTCAAGAGTCATCAGAGCCATCTGGTCTGCTTTCAAATTAGTTAAAAACATGGAGACAGGTTAATCATAACAGAACTTAATCACTAAAATCCATCATACTTCTTCAAAGCTGCCCCATAGCAGTGCTTAGATTATTCTCAGTGAATTTAGCCAAAACACCTGTCCATTCAATTTAATGTTCTGCTACATCTGTGACCAAGGCCATCAGTTCTGTACATGGTGAAGGCTAAGAGCAGACAGAAGTTACTGGTCCTATCATACATTCGTCAAACATTTCAGTTCATTAAAAGTCTGTATTTTTAAAACATGTCTTATTGCCCTCTTGATGGCACCTTTTTCTATCTTAACAAATAACTGTCTATTATGTTCACATGATGCCTTGTGCCTTTACTCATCAATATCTTCTATCATCTGTGGCACAGGCTCAGATATCAGCTTTGAGCTGGTCTGGGATCAGAGAGAGACTCTGAGGCCTTCAGGGCTGGTACACTGCATTTTCATAAACCTTTCACTCTTCATACTAGCTCAGCGTAAGATCTGGCTTTGTTTTCAAATAAATATAAGACATTTTCCTTTTAACTCTATCCTTAGACAGAAATCACATTTTCAAATGATTATAACTTTATATTTGTCTCTTGCCCCAAAATGAATTCAGAAACTTTAATTTCCACTCAGATTGAGTCTCTGTTACTCAAGTTAGGCCACGTGGTGGCCGGATTGAGATTACAAATTGTTTATTTCAGCTCAGCACAAGCTTATCTTTTGAAACCAAAACATCAATTTCTAGGGTTTTCAACATTTTAACACCTATAGTTATTTCAACAACCCAATATTCAGTCAAATCATCATTATCAGAGTTTTGCAAAGGTGAGAAGAGCAAGAACATATTTATTATATCTTTTTCATTTAAAACTCGGTTAATCAGGATTTATATATCTTATATATCTTTTACAATATAGTTTATCATCTTTAACTTTAATATATAAATAAAATAATCACTAAAGACTTTATCAAGCTTATTATTTTCTCATTTTCTTAGTGTAAATCTCTGTTTTATTCTTTTTTACTGAGTTTCGTTTACAGAATTTAGTCTGGTGGCCTGATTTGCCACACTTTTGACACCTTATGGGTGTTCAGACACAGTTACGTGCAAAATCAATGGCCCAGCTGAGCACATTTAAACGCTCTCATCTTTAGCTTATGGAGCAACGTTCAGCAACCTGTGTGCTCCAAAAGTAGCAGTCTGTCTGAGAACAGAGCTCGCTCGAGGTCCAATAAAACAGACAATGGCTTGCAATTTATGGTGCTATCTGCTTTTTCACCAACATTATTTTTAGTTACTCAGTATATCTCCCTTCGGGTATGGCACCTCCCCCATTTTATAAATTAATGAATACGCACAAACATCTACAAATTTGAATTTTCTTGTTCTCTCTTTGTTTGTAGCCAGTCGACTTCCAATTACAATAAAAACATTTCTGCCCATTATCTTCATCAGTCCAGCAAATTTCTTTGAGGTCAGGGCTTCAGAGCGGAGCTGCTTACAGCATTTGCTCTTGTTCATCTTAAAATCTTTATACCGACTAATCAAATTACTGATCATATCACTCAAATTGTTAGCTAAAATTTAGTCAAAGTTCATACTCACCAGCGATCTTTAAACAGCTGTGGCATTTTCATTTCTCCGTTTCATTTCTCCACAGTCAATGCCTCTCACACCCAGCATTTCGGTGTCTGCTCACATTTCTCACACGCGTTTTCTCACAACAGCCCATCGATTTATCCTTTTCCTTCAACGGACTCTTTCACAGTCCCAGTCCGGTCACTCAGCGGTGACACTCAAATAATGACATTTAATGAACTTCGTATACGTTGCATGCATTTCTGGCCATATAATTTTCTCATTTGATAAAATACCGGTGTCTCGTATTCAGAGGATGAGCTGATGGAGAGACCGAGAGGATGAGCTGATGGAGAGACTGAGAGGATGAGCTGATGGAGAGACCGAGAGGATGAGCTGATGGAGAGACCGAGAGGATGAGCTGATGGAGAGACCGAGAGGATGAGCTGATGGAGAGACCGAGAGGATGAGCTGATGGAGAGACCGAGAGGATGAGCTGATGGAGAGACCGAGAGGATGAGCTGATGGAGAGACCGAGAGGATGAGCTGATGGAGAGACCGAGAGGATGAGCTGATGGAGAGACCGAGAGGATGAGCTGATGGAGAGACCGAGAGGATGAGCTGATGGAGAGACCGAGAGGATGAGCTGATGGAGAGACCGAGAGGATGAGCTGATGGAGAGACAGAGAGGATGAGCTGATGGAGAGACCGAGAGGATGAGCTGATGGAGAGACCGGGAGGATGAGCTGATGGATGAGACCGAGAGGATGAGCTGATGGAGAGACCGAGAGGATGAGCTGATGGAGAGACCGAGAGGAGGAGCTGATGGAGAGACCGAGAGGAGGAGCTGATGGAGAGACCGAGAGGATGAGCTGATGGAGAGACCGAGAGGATGAGCTGATGGAGAGACCGAGAGGATGAGCTGATGGAGAGACCGAGAGGATGAGCTGATGGAGAGACTGAGAGGAGGAGCTGATGGAGAGACTGAGAGGATGAGCTGATGGAGAGACTGAGAGGAGGAGCTGATGGAGAGACCGAGAGGAGGAGCTGATGGAGAGACTGAGAGGAGGAGCTGATGGAGAGACTGAGAGGAGGAGCTGATGGAGAGACTGAGAGGAGGAGCTGATGGAGAGACTGAGAGGAGGAGCTGATGGAGAGACTGAGAGGATGAGCTGATGGAGAGACTGAGAGGGTGAGCTGATGGAGAGACTGAGAGGATGAGCTGATGGAGAGACTGAGAGGATGAGCTGATGGAGAGACTGAGAGGATGAGCTGATGGAGAGACTGAGAGGATGAGCTGATGGAGAGACTGAGAGGATGAGCTGATGGAGAGACCGAGAGGATGAGCTGATGGAGAGACCATATACTCAAATACAGAGTAAATGCATTTCGTTACATTATTAGTAATATTTAGCGAAATGAACATTTATACTGGACTTTAAAGTTATATTCACATAATAAAGAGTATAAACTATATAAAATCGTATGTTGGTAACATATTAGTCAACATTTTATTTTTATCAGTAGATACATTAGATTACTGGAGTAAATTGAAACCCAATACTTGCATATGGCCATAATCAACATTCCACCCGCTGAAGAACACAGCTCCCCAGCCCATACAGACGTGAAGATTTAACGGTAAAAAAATTAAATAAATGACTTTTAATAAATAAATAGGCTTAGTATTTGTTTTAACATTCATTCACCCTTATCTCTTTCAAATCTAACAGCCTCAAGTCACACACACACACACACACACACCACCGACACCATTGCACCATGTTTGCGCCCGGGGGGACACACGCGGCAGCGGTACAGGCAGAGCTCAGCATGCCAATCAATATTCTTTTTGAAGCTCTACAATCAGTTATTGCGGTTGGGGTCTGGAGAGGTCGCGCTGAGGTGAGGGGGTGAACCCTGTCAGGGGGGATATCCTGCAGAGTTCAGAGCCATAATAAAACTAGCCATCTGAACACATTGAGCGTTATCGCAGGGAGAGACATCACACACACACACACACAAATCACACGCGCTCTGGGGATAGTCATTTTAACACTGCAGACACATCATGCTGGTTAAAAACTTGAAAGCACTCGTGCCATCTTGATAACAGTAATGTGGGGGAGGGGGGGGGGGGGGGGGGGGGTTATCTGCCCTACAGAAAATGGCCTGGGGTGTTTTGAGCGGGAGAGAGAGAACATTTAGAGTTTTTTAAACAAGTAAAGCTTATTACTATATACATATTAAATAAAACTATCCGATTATTTAATTAAGTTTAAAACTATTAGAAACATTTCGCATAGAGACGTTTAGTGAGATAGGGGTTTTCGTCCTCAGGTCTACAAAGCATAAACACATAAGAGCTCGAATCAATCAGGCCTGGACGATATGGGAATGGGGGGATATTAGAACTTTTTATGACCGCCACAAACCCACCTCTTGTGAGAGAATTCCTTAAAATGTCCCGTACTAAGCTATCACCGTTACAGAAAAAACAACACACATGCAAGATTGTCTCCTTTTAAACAGCATATGTATTATCATAACCTTTATCTAACATAAATATATTTCATAAATAATAATATATATATATATTTTTTTACAGAACGAAATTACGAATCAAATCAAAAATCAAATCAATCAAATCAAATCACTTTATTGTCACTCTACCATATGCACAAGTTCAACAGTAGGTGAAATTCTTAGGTGCAGTCCGAGCAACATAGTAGTCATGACATGACATGTACAACATTTAAGCAACAACAGATTACACATCTGATGCGCACACAATTACTCACAGCACAGTATACACTACAATAAACAATAAATAATTTACACAATGTGAGTGTAGTTCTCACAGCTTTTAAACAATATACACATACTTACAATATACATATACTTTAAACAATATACACTAAACATACATTAAACAGTATACATTAAGCTATAATAATAATAATATAAACAATGTACAGTATACAATATTATTCACAGTAGAGATCCAATGTACAATAGATGCTATATGATAAATAAATGTGTATATAATGTGTATATAATGTATATAATGTGTGTGTGTCGGCTGGTGCGTGTTCTAATGCTGCGGTACCGTCTGCCTGATGGCAGCAGTGAGAGCAGCCCATGGCTCGGGTGGCTAGAGTCTCTGATGATCCTCTGAGCTCTCTTCACACATCGCCTGGCATAAATGTCCTGGAGGGAGGGAAGCTCACCTCCGATGATGCAGCTGGCCGTGCGCACTACCCTTTGCAGGGCCTTGCGGCTGCGGGCGGTACTGTTGCCGTACCAGGTGGTGATGCAGCCAGTCAGCAGGCTCTCTATGGTGCTGCTGTAGAAGCGTGTGAGGATGTGGCGGTTCATTCCAAACCTCCTCAGTCGTCGTAGGAAGAAAAGGCGCTGATGAGCCTTCTTCACAACGGCCTCAGAGTGGACGGACCATGAGAGTTCCTCTGTGATGTGGACACCGAGGAACTTGAAGCTGCTGACTCTCTCCACCGGTGCTCCATCGATGGTGATGGGGCGGTGTTCTCTCTCATTCCTCCTGAAGTCGACCACCAGCTCCTTGGTCTTGCTGACGTTGAGGGAGAGGTTGTGCTCCTGACACCACCGTGTCAGAGTGTGCTCCTCCTCTCTGTAGGCCGTTTCATCATTGTCAGTGATGAGACCTACCACCGTCGTATCGTCAGCAAACTTGATGATGGTATTGGAGCTGTGGGTTGCCACACAGTCATGTGTGTACAGGGAGTACAGGAGTGGGCTGAGAACACAGCCCTGAGGGGCTCCAGTGTTGAGAGTCAGTGATGAGGAGATGTTACTGCCCATTCTGACCACCTGGCGTCTGTTTGACAGGAAGTCCAGGATCCAGCTGCATAGCAAGCTGTTTAAGCCTAGAGCCCGGAGTTTCCCGTCAAGTATGGAGGGCACAATGGTGTTGAAGTAGTCTACAAACAGCATTCTCACATATGTGTTCCTCTTTTCCAGGTGGGAGAGAGCAGTGTGTATTGTGGATGAAATGGCATCATCAGTGGAGCGGTTTTTGCGGTATGCAAACTGCAGTGGGTTACGATTTGGGTTACGATTTGGAGAACAGAGCAGATGTAGTTTCTGCAGTCAAAATTATGAGGAAAGAGGCCTGGATTTATTCATGAATTCCTAGCTCGAAGCATGGAATAGCGCTGAGTTTACGGACTCGGCGGAATCGAGTTCTGACGAGAGCGATGTAGGACAGCGAGAGATACAGCCCCTTTTCAACGAAGGAGATCTACAGAGGTTATCTTACGACACACTGCGACGTGCAAATCGTAATTTTGAGCTCGTATTAGACCTGGTGGGAAGACCGTTATCTTACCAAGAGGTTGAGGGTATTGTGCGTGATTCACAAAGCGGTATTATTGCTAATCAGCAATCAATAATCGCTATTCAACAGCAGCATACGATCGCTTTGCAACACAAGGCAGAGTTTTGGAGAAACCGCTACGACCACCTCATTTCGGAAAACTGCTCGGGTTATGTATATAACCCTTGTTCCCTGAGAAGGGGAACGAGCACTGCATCGGAACGACGCTTTGGGGATGCTCCCTTAGCATCAGCGAATCTGAAACCAGAATGCCAACTAGGCCAATCCGATTGGCGTGCGTGATGACGTCATCGTGACGGCATACCCGGAAGTATAAAAGGGGGGCCGGAACGTAATGGCGGTAGTAATTGCTCTGAAGCATGCGCTCCAGGCGCGCCGAGGTGTGGCGTCGGGATGCAGTGCTCGTTCCCCTTCTCAGGGAACAAGGGTTATATACATAACCCGAGCAGTTCCCTTTCGAGGGAACTCGCACTGCATCGGAACGACGCTTTGGGGAACGAGTACCCACTAGGCCACACCGAAGGGTAGCACCTGCCCTAGTGTGAAGCCGGAGACCGGGCACAGCTAGGACTGGAGCACCCTCGCACCAGGCGTCGTAGGGAGATCCAGGCTATAGAACCTGATGAAAGTGTGTGGGGTAGCCCACCCGGCCGCCTCGCAGATATCCTGCAAGGGGACCCCAGAAAGAAGGGCCACCGAAGAGGCCATGCCTCTGGTGGAATGAGCCCTCACAGCCACAGGTGAAGGCAGACTGCGCACCTGATAGGCCATGGTAATCGCCTGGACAATCCAGTTACTGATTGTCTGGGTAGACGCAGGCAATCCCTTCCTAGGTGAACCAAAACACACCAACAGTTGTTGTGATCTCCTCCACTGTGCAGACTTCGCCAAATAAACTCTGAGCGCCCTAACCGGGCAGAGTAGGTGAAGTCTCCCCTCTTCCGCCGTCACATGAGGCAGAGGATGAAATGCCTGCAGAACCAAAGACCTGACCACCCTTGATGGCACCTTAGGCACGTAGCCCGGCCTAGGGTGTAGGATGGCTTTTACTCCTCCCGGGGCAAACTCCAGGCAGGTTGGCGTTACCGCCAAGGCCTGGAGATCTCCCACTCTCCTAAGAGAGGTCATGGCGAGGAGAAAAGCCACCCTAAGGGTCAGGTTCTTAGGTTCAGCCGACTCCAATGGCTCGAAGGGGGCCTCAGCCAAACCTTCGAGAACCACTGCCAGGTCCCAGGTTGGAACTCTGGAATGAGCCGCAGGCCTCATCCTCCGAGCCCCACGGAGGAATTGTACAACCAGATGGTGCCTACCCAGAGGCCCATCACCCATAGGAGCGTGGAAAGCCGTAATGGCAGCCACGTACACCTTGAGTGTGGACGGGGTAAGCCCTGCAGAGAAGCGATCTTGGAGGAACTCCAGCACTGAAGCCACCGGGCAGTTAACTGGGTCCACCTCACGCTCCCTGCACCAAGTGGAAAATACATTCCACTTGAGGCTGTACAGTCTCCTCGTAGACGGAGCCCTGGAACTGAGTAAGGTCTCTATCACCTCCGCCGATAGGCCAGCCTCTATGTACCTGGCCCCCTCAGGGGCCAGACCCATAGGTTCCAAATCTCCGGGCGGGGGTAAAATATCGTACCCGCCGCCTGAGATAGGAGATCCCTCCTCAGAGGAATCTCCCACGGCTGACCTGCTAGCAGAGCTGTGATATCCGAGAACCAAACTCGAGCCGGCCAACGGGGTGCTACCAGAAGTAGACTGACCCCCTGTTGCCGGACCCACTCCAGGACTCCCGGGAGCAGAGCAATCGGGGGAAATGCGTACAGACGCGGCCTTGGCCACGTCTGAACCATGGCATCCAGCCCCAGCGGTGTAGTAGGAAAACCACAGAGGACAGTGGGACGTCTCTCGAGACGCAAACAGATCCACTTCCACTGGGCCGAACCTCTTGCATATGGCCTCCACCACCTCTGGGTGGAGGGACCGCTCCCCCGCGGGAGGGACCGCTCTTGGAAGTCCAGCCGAAGCTAGGACTTCTTCCCAGCAGCCTTCCGCCCTGGAGTACGTTCCTCAGACCGCCTCCAGGAGCGAAAGACCGCTGCTGGGACTGCTGGTGAGAACGCCGCCTCTGTTGCCAGGCTCCTGGAGGAGGGGCTCTAGAGGCGACGCTCTCTTTCTGCACCTGCCGGTGCGAGGAGCTGGCAGACGGCTGAGGCTGCCCCTTAGGGGCCACCTTGCCAGGCTCTGAGTGGCGAGGGAGGCTTTTTCTTTAGCACGTCCTCCGAAGAGGGACCGTCGCCCTCATTGAGCTCTTTTAGGAGGTCAGCCTGGTAGGCCTGCAAGACAGCTAATGTGTGCAGGGAACTACCAGCCCGCCCAGCCGCCATAAAAGCTTCGCCCACCAACGATGAGGTGTCCCGAAGGGGTTTGGTGGGCAGCTCCGGGGTTCTAAGGGACGACACAGAATCGGGGAAAAGATAACTCATGAGAGCCTCTTCCACCCGAGGCATCGTCCCATAGCCCGCCTCGCGCGCCCCCAGAACATTGGAATAATCCAATACTGGAGGAATGCGCGAGGAATAGGGCTTCCTCCACGACCTACACACCTCGGTGTGTAGGTCCGGGAAGAAAGGTAAACCCCGGCGAGGTGTTTGGACCCGGCGAGAAAGAAACCGGTCGTCCAGCCTACTCGGTGGCTGAATCTCCGGCACTTCCTGCGGCCAATTGATCTTCAATTTGGCCACCGCACGAGTCAAAACCTCAATTAACTCCTCTTGGGCGAGTGGATGAAGCGATGAAACACTTCCTGCTTCTCCACCTGCCCTGATGCAACACTCATCCGGCTCCTCGGAACCGGAGAGAATAAGCATCAGATCCTCAACCCCGGGGGAAGAAGCCGCAGCGCGGGCTTCCACACGGGGAGGAAGATCTTTAGAACTGTCAGACAAGGATTGGGAAAGTGCCGCAGCAGTCCCAGATCCCGCTGACAAGTCCTTCTGTGAACCCCATGGTCTGTGACACCGAGACGCCTCAGCAATCGCGGGTCCAGAACCCTGGGGCTCACAAAGCTGGCCGGCCTCATCGAACACGGCCAGCCGAGAGCGGCGCAGTCTGAGTGTGAACAGCTCACAATGTTGACAGGCAGCTCCCTCGAGAGCTGCCCGAGCATGTTCAACACCCAGACACTGCACACAAAGCAGGTGTGTATCTGAGCCCAAATGTAATAGGGACACGGATGCACACACTGCTTGAAGTGTCTCACACTCTCACTCATATTCTTTTTTCTCTTTTCAATCACACACTTTCACTGACAAAACAACAGTAAATAGACAGACAGTTTGACAGATAGCGCTATGCTGAAGAGCAATAACTACCGCCATTACGTTCCGGCCCCCCTTTTATACTTCCGGGTATGCCGTCACGATGACGTCATCACGCACGCCAATCGGATTGGCCTAGTTGGCATTCTGGTTTCAGATTCGCTGATGCTAAGGGAGCATCCCCAAAGCGTCGTTCCGATGCAGTGCGAGTTCCCTCGAAAGGGAACCACAGATTGTACAGCAAGCTGACTGCCGTATCAAACGCTCTTCATGAAGTACCAGCAGCAACTATCCGTAATTACTGAGAGAATGAATATTATTCAAAGGGTGCTGACTGAATTGTATGATGTTATAATGAGTGCGAGAAGAAGAAGGTGATTATTTTATGTTAACCTGACTAATTTCGTCAACTGTTATTACGAATGTTGTATCATTTTTTAATTTTTAATTTTTTAATTCAATTCAATTCAAATTTAATTGTATAGCGCTTTTCACAATAGACATTGTTTCAAAGCAGCTTTACAGAAAGTGCATTTCATAAATGTACAGTAAAAATGTTAGAAAGACAATGTTAAAGAATAATGTTCGAAAAAGTTAATCAGTTGTGTATTAATTTAGGCCATAACAACGCTGGCGTTGAGTCGTCTCTTCACTGGCAAGGAATCGTCTCATCACAGGTGTTGGGACATACGAAGTCTCCATGAGAGGCTGGATACAAACTGCAGCTGACGAACTATTTACCTCGGGACTAGTGTCCCGAGATAACAACAGAAAAGCAGATGGGAAATAATTAAAGTAGCTGCTGTTCAGAATATTATATTAATGCCTTTGTTCCGATTTAACTGTAGTATAAAGGGTAGTTATAATGTGAATACTTGGCTAAAGAGATGCGTCTTTAATCTAGTTTTAAACTGGGACAGCGAGTCTGAACCTCAAACAATATCAGGAAGACTATTCCAGAGTTTAGGAGCTAAATGTGAAAAAGCCCTCCCTCCTTTAGTGGACTTAGATATCCTAGGAATGACCAGAAGCCTAGAGTTTAGTGACCTTAAAGAGCGCGATGGATTGTAGGGCAATAGAAGATCCGTTAGATACACTGGAGCTAAACCATTTAGGGCTTTATAGGTCAGTAGCAATACTTTGTAATTGATACGGAACTTAATAGGTAACCAGTGTAGAGATGATAAAATTGGTGTTATATTATCATATTTTCTTGACCTAGTAAGAACTCTAGCAGCTGCGTTTTGGACTAACTGTAGTTTGTTTATTGAGGATGCAGGACAACCAGCTAATAAAGCATTACAGTAATCTAATCTCGAGGTCATGAAAGCATGAACTAACTTTTCTGCATCAGGAATAGATAGCATGTTACGTAGCTTAGCAATGTTTCTAAGGTGGAAAAATGCCGTTCTTGTAACATATGAAATATGATTTTCGAATGTCAGGTTGCGGTCTAATATAACACCCAGGTCTTTTACTGTAGTGGATAAAGTGACAGGACATCCTTCCAAGGTAAAATTGTATTGTGAGAGGTTTTGTGGGCAGTTTTTTGGACCAATAAGTAATACCTCCGTTTTATCTGAATTTAATAGCAGAAAATTACACGTCATCCAGTATTTAATATCTTCAACACACGCTGTCAGTTTAGATAATTTAGCATTTTCATCCGGTCGTGATGAAATATATAATTGAGTGTCATCAGCATAACAGTGGAAATTAATTCCATGTTTTCTTATAATATTACCAAGTGGCAGCATATATATTGAGAATAGCAGAGGGCCTAATATGGATCCTTGCGGCACCCCATAGTCTACTGACGTCATCTTGGATTTTTCCCCATTTAGACAGACAAAATGGTAGCGGTCTGATAAGTACGATCTAAACCAGTTTAATGCCTGTCCTTGAACACCAGTATAATTTTGAAGTCGATCTATGAGTATTTTATGATCTATAGTATCGAACGCAGCACTAAGATCGAGTAGAACTAGTATTGAGATACAGCCTTGATCAGAAGCTAGAAGTAAATCATTTGTGATTTTAACGAGCGCAGTTTCTGTGCTATGATGCGGCCTGAATCCTGATTGAAATGTGAAGTTTATTTAGCTCTTCCTGTCCTATAGTTGTAAAGCAGTGTAGTAGTTCTTGAGGGGCGATAGTTGCGGTTGAATCATAAGACATCATTAAAGATTGTACATTTACAGTTTTGTTTCTGATGCTTTCTATTTTCTCAGTGAAGAAATGTATAAAATCATTACTACTAAACTGTAACGGAATATTTTGCTCAGGCGATGCTTGTTTATTTGTTAGTCTAGCCACGGTGTTAAATAAAAACCTTGGGTTATTTTGATTATTTTCTATTAGTTTGCGGAGATGCTCAGCCCTGGCTGCTTTTAGGGCCTTTTTATAACGTGACATACTATCTTTCCACGCGATTCTAAAGACCTCTAAATTAGTTTGTTTCCATTTACGCTCTAAGTTACGAGTTTCTCTCTTAATAACATGTGTAGCACTGTTGTACCATGGTGCTTTAGTTTTCTCTCTAACCTTTTTTAATCTAATTGGTGCAACAATTTCTAATGTGCTAGATAAAATGGTGCTCATACTGCTAGTCATTTCCTCTAGTTCATCTGTTTGTTTGGGTTCACTGAGCAGCTGAGACAGGTCAGGTAAACTATTTGAGAATCTATCTATAGTGGATGGGATGATTGTTCTGCCTGGTCGATAACGTGGCGCAACATGACAGATTTCAGCAGTACGCAGTATGCAAGTTACCATGTAATGGTCAGTGACATCATCACTTTGCGGTATAATATCTATATCGGTTGGGTTGGTTCCATGTGATATAATTAAATCTAGTGTGTGATTAAGACGATGAGTGGGACCAGTGACGTTTTGCTTGATCCCAAAGGAGTTTAATAGATCTGTAAACGCAGCCCCTAATGCATCATTTGTGTTATCTACGTGTATGTTAAAATCTCCAACAATTAATGCTTTATCGACGTTGACCAATAGATCTGAGAGAAAGTCTGCAAACTCTTTTAAGAAATCAGCATAGGGCCCTGGAGGTCTATACACAGTAGCCAAGGCTAGAGATAATACGGATTTCTTTCTTACATCTAAGAGCGTAACATTTAGCACTAGTACTTCAAACGAATTAAACCTCTGACCTGTTTTCTGAGTAACATTTAGAATATCTCTATAGATTGTTGCAACACCGCCGCCACGACCAATCAGACGGGGCTCATGCTTATAACAGTATCCTGGCGGAGTAGACTCATTTAGACCGAAATAATCATTTGGCTTAAGCCAGGTTTCAGTAAGGCAAAGTACATCGAAACTATTATCTGTGACCATTTCATTTACAATAACTGCCTTAGGTGTGAGCGATCTAATGTTTAGAAGACCTAGTTTTAGAAATTGTTTTTGTTCACTAATATTGAGATTTTCTGGTTTAATCACAGTTATATTTTTCCTAGATCCTACAGTAGATTTAATGTTTGATCTCACTAAACGAGGAATAGACACAGTTTCTATATAATGTTCTACATTGGTACTTATGTCAATTAAGTTAGGACAGCAAAGACTGTGATCTGGACTTTGACTTACTAGTCATATGGTGGTGTGTAACGCCCTGGAGATGTTGTCCGACAGAAGAGCCGCTCCGATTCTGCTGGGGTGAAGGCCATCAGGACGGAAGAGCCTAGGTCGCTCCCAGAACAGATTCCAATTATTTACAAAGAGCAGCTTCTGTTCATTACACCATGACATTAACCATTAATTTAGAGCAAATAATCTACTGAACTTTTCATATCCTAGTCGGTACGTGGGAAGGGGTCCAGACCCGATGATCGTTGCTTCAGGCGATGTTCTGCGCACCGTCTCTACCAGACTCTTGTAGTCCTGCTTCAGAACCTCCGTCTGCCGCAGCCTGGTGTCGTTCGTTCCCGCGTACAACACGACAGCTCCGATGCGCTCGTCACCGTTCAGGATCTCGGGAACCTGCGCAGCGACATCGAGAACACGAGCACCAGGAAAGCAGTGAGTGATTACCTTGCCTTTACCTGAGGTAGCGTGGACATGCCGGACGATGGAAGCACCGATCACCACAGCGTCGCGTTCCGTCTCGCGAAGACGGGAGAAGCGGTTCCGGGTGGAGATCTCGAAGACCGGGAGGGGCGGAGAGGTCCTAGCTCTGGTCCTGGCTCGCGTCTTCCGCTGGGGAAAAACCCACGGTCCCCGGTGCTGTGTCGGTGTGAACGAAACCATGGATGATCGCGTCCTGTGCAAAGAAACACACGGAGTAGACGAGCTCGGAGTCAACAGGTTATTAACCACTGACTTGTGTGCATCGGCGCGTGATGTTTCAAGCGCTGATCGTCGCTCTCTCAGCACGGCTTGTCTGTCTAGAAGGTCGCTAATCTGCTTCTCCAACGACTCCAACTCCAACTGCACCGAATGCAGCTCGAACGTGTCCTCGCCTGCACTCAAAGGTAACATTAGACAGACATCCGAGTTATTCGCCATTGTAGCGGATGGTAAACGCGTGGTAAACTCTCCGAGTCCACAAGGTAAATAAGTTTACCACGCGTACAATGCTAGCGGGCTACGGCTACCGGTGTAAATAAGTTACCACGCGTGCAATGCTAGCGGGCTACGGCTAGTAGCGGAAGTTCGGATATAAGTAGTGATATCAAAGCAATCCGATTGTTTTTTATAGAGAATCGTATCGGAGATATATTCACACGCTGTAAATAATAGAAAATATTAATTTGTAAGCGGGTGATAAAATCAAGGATTATGAATCAATTCGACGGAGCTCTAACACCAACAACGTGCTCACAACTCGCGCATGCTTTCAGTTTCCTAGAACAAGTCATATGCAACATGCCTTCAGTCAAAGTTTGGTGGTCGGCTAATATTACATCCTCATTATAATACAACAGAAAATGAACCGTCTCCTTGTTAACTCTGAAACTAACACCGCCAGTAGGTGCAGCACTTCTCTATCTGAATGAGAGAGCTGAATCCTTTATTCAAACCAGTAATTAGTTTAAACTACCAATCGACTGTGGTTCGCCTACTGGAACCCTTTACTCTCTGATTCTGTCATAAATGCAGATATTGTGAGGAACAGAACGCGTGTCGCTCGGAGAGCGAAAACAAACAACTAAAACGCTGTTTGTTCTGTTTTCTTGGAGCGAAAGCAGAATCTATAAAAGTTTGCCTTCTCAGTAACTTTACTGAACGTATAATGTCACATTTGCGATTGTGCAGATGTTGGGAAAAACAGCACGTGTGATAACTGGTGTGATAACTCACACGTGCTACTCTATAAAACGGGGGGCCGAAATGTTTTCTTCTTTCTTTCATTTTGATGACATGTATGACTGTTCCTATATTGTGATGGCGGTGGAGAGAGCACATCATTTAGTGAACAAATGTATAGAAATGATCATTCTCTGTAAAGCAATGAGGCGTGAACATATGAGAATTGATCAAGATTTCTCTAAATGTGCGACTAAAAGCCTAACTGAAGCGATTTAAAGTAGCCGATGGCAAAGGAGTTGATATAAAGATAAATAGGCTATCTGGTTTGATTGTGGCCTGGAAGCTCTCAGTCGGAGGATATTAAGGCCCGGGTATTTTTATTCCGTGCTCGCCTCCGTCTTTCAAACTACGGTCGTGAAAAGACTGCTGTTTATCACAGATTACTTTGGGCCAAATTTACCAAGGACATTTGTTTAGAAACCATTTAAAATGTTTTCATTCACATAAAGTAACACCTGTTTGGGTCAAAAGTGAGAGATTTTATCTGTCGCTTTGGAAAAAGGGAGGTAATATTTAAAACATATACAACATTAAAATCTAAAGTCTTTTTGGTACATCGGCATTCAGGAAAAAGTTGGACCTGTGTTGGGCTCGCGTGTAGCCTACGGAAGCCCTGAACCGCAAAGTAAAAAAAAAAAAGATTGAATCTAGAAATCTAGAATTTCAAGATTAAAGTCAAAATGACAAACGCAGCCTCATTGACGGAACACACACACACACACACACACACACACACACACACACACACACACACACACACACACACACACACACACACACACACACACACACACACACACACACACACACACACATCTGTAATGGAAACGCGACTGTCTTGCACTTTGAAAAACCCTGCGGTAGGATATTCTGAACTGAGCTGCATTACCAGAAACCACAGAAAGGGGGCGATAGAGGTTAGCCTAAAATTAGGTTACTTTCCCTGAGGAGACAAATTGATTAATCTTCCTGCACCTGGTCATTAGAGAAATGGACACATATATTGTTTTCAGGGTCAACAGACGGTCTCTCTAAAACTGGACGGCATGCGAGCAGAGAGAATATCTCTGATTTTTCAGGTGTGTTCATAAACTGTTGATTGCTCAATTAGCCAAATTTTACCACATGGCTGCTAAAGGTTAACGTTAGCTGCTGCGTCGATCGACAAATGAATGCGTTAACTTGATTCTAGCTTATTGAGAAATGTTTTGGTTTTCTTGTAGAGTAGATTTAGTGATATTGCATGACCATGTGCAGGGTTTGGTAGGTTTAAGGACAGTAAATTGGCCTTTTTATGCTTCACACCTCTTTATTTCAGATGGATGTGGGCAGTCTTTATTTAACGTAGTTATTTTCCCTTTGGAAGATGGTCACTTCAGCAGTTTTGATTTAAGTGAGCGGGCACATTATGAAGTTCACAGTGGAGGCACTCAAAGCCATCTTGGTCGAGCGCCAGCCGGTGCAGACCGCCGGCATTCCTTTGGATTTCTTCAACCAAGCGTGCCCTCCTCTTCAAACCTGCACCACGTGCCAGCACACCGAGATCATTCCAGAGGTAGCTACCACATTACAATGAATCACTTTGCATTTGCAAGTGAGGCAAAATAACCCATACAGAACATAAATGGCTCTAATCCAAATTGTTTACAGTAGTCTATGTTAGGTCTGCATATATTGAAGAAAAATGCGATACGATAATGCTTAGAGCTTATATTCAAAATTATATCATCTACATATGTGTTCTTTCTGTGGCAAGAAAATATCCTTCTGAAAGTGAACAGCAGTGTTTTACTCTAGCATAACAACTAAGTGTTGTTTTGACATCAGTGTAAGCCATGGGGTTTAGGGCTTCAGGTAGGCCTACATTAGGTTTATTTAACAACAGAAACTGAATCAAATGTAAAAATAAAACACTGCTTAGTTTTCAATGTGTTAATTAAATATACGGATTCCTATTAAAGCTGCAAAATTTAGACCCCGGTTATTGCATTATATGCATATTGCGATATGTACATTTGCGATATGTCGATAATGTGCAGCCCTAGTCTATGTACAGTAATGTTTTACATAACTGTTCAGATCAATTCACATCTCTGAACCAAGGGATGGAAAACTTTCCTCTACAAAAGTAGTTGTGGTGAGATTTTTGGAGTCTGAAGCGACTGTCCCTTCAGTCCTAGATAAGGTGAAGTTGGCCATGGGGAACGATGAGGTTTATGTCCTTACTGATGCACATGGAAGTCAATGTTGGAATCAGAGGGGACTACTGTTGATGGAAATACTGGATATGCTCCATGGTCAGTGTGTTTAGCCATTTGTAAAACACATGGTGTGTTTATTGCACTATTTTGTAACCCTGTGTGGAGGCAAAATTCGAGAAAGATTCATGCCATCGAACAGGCCACCTTTAAGCAGTGGCAACAGGGAAGCACTTCAACAAGGTAAGTGAAGAGTAAATGCAATATTTAACATTTTTACACGTTCTGTTCTCCGTAGGCTGTTGAAAACCATACTGCCAACATGACTATTGTAGAATTTTGTGTAGAAGCCTTAAAGTCATGACTGACTTTTATCTCCCTCGTGAGAAAGCGGTTCAAAAAAGAACAATCCTGAGCATGCATATCATGTGAAGAGTAGGTTTTTGTCACCACCATCAAACCTGATGGTGGTGACGACAACCTCCCAATGATCCTCAATGGAGGTTCAAATCTACTGTAATTGTTGACCACAATAAATACGGGCTCAGAGACAGCCTCATGGCCGAACCACAGCCGTGAAACCTGACCCGTTTGCTTCCCGGTGTGTCCTGGAGGGAACGTGTGGATGGATTCAGCCGAACTTTTCAAAAGCTGTGTGATGGATCGTTCCACCACGCAGTCGGGGAGAGGCGTGATTCATGGGAACCTCCGTTGTCTTCGCCGCGAGAAGTCACTTGCTAATGATTTGGTACTGTTACGAACTGCTCCGAGTCAGAAGGTTGAGGATCCAAATGCAGCTTTATTTGTAAAAGGGTAATCCACAATCGTAGTCAAAAGTACAGGCAGAAAGGTCATACACAGGAAAGCAGTCCAAACAGGCAAACAAGGCAGGAGAGACAGGCAAAAGGGTAATCCGGGAGACAGGCAAGAAATCCAAAAACCGACAGACATGAAACCAGGGAAACGCTCAGAAATGCAGTGAAACACTAAACAAGACTTAGCAATGATAGACATAATGAACATGGTTTATATAGGCTGGGGTAATGGGGTAATGAGGTAATGTGACACAGGTGCAAACAATGAGTGATGATGAGTCCGGGCAAAGGATTATGGGTAATGTAGTATATGATGAAGTGACAAGTCCGGGGTGGAGTGGCAGTCTGAAGTGGAGTGCCCTCAGGTGGTTCTCATGGGCACTCACACTGGTGAATTGTGACAGGTACCAATAAAGCTGGCGCTTTAAAACACATTACAAAGTACTCTGTCATGTGGTAAAGATATTTAATTATTACTTTTAGTTAATCACGTTGAAATGATTATCTCCTATCCGAAGACTTCCGCTAAGCAGCTGGCCGCTGTTTCGCTGTCAGCCATAGTTGCCTGGCACTATTGAAATGAATGCAGTGTGACTGCAGGGTAATACAGGTGAAGTAGCCCATTTACCACTTGTGTTTTTATTCTAGTCGCAGGAATGAGGAATCTCTGGCCCGTTTGATGTTAGGGATCAGATGAGGAGCTGCTGAAGATGTGACCAGACACATCAAGGGACCTGACGGCAGTACAGACCCGTGAACTGAAGGAGGCTTTTGCCTGTTTGGTTTGCAAAGGTATTGTTTGTTACATATTTTTATTATAAGTTCACGAGACCCTCAGAGTTACTTATGACATGTTCTGGCCGACACCCTGAAGCGAGGCTTATGCTGGGTTCACACTAAACCATTTCAGCTCGGCCAGTTTTTCAGAGGGTATCCACAGCTCACTCATGTGACCGATCGTGTAGTGGGAACTGCTTATAACTGGATATTTAGCACATTTAATATCTGGACCTGTCGGAGTCGAAATCCTGTGCTGTGACTGACAATGACATCAGCGATGTCTTACAGCCAATGAGAGTGTGAGACAATGATGTGATGGCATTGCGGTATTGCATATAGAATCTTTAGTGATATTTCCACTGATTAATACATGGGTTATTTTGTTTTCCAGGTCCAATGGAAAAGCCCATGTTTGGGGCATGCTGCAGAGCCTGGTGGGGTGTGAGATGTGTGTAGATCGATGGAGGGCAACTTCATCCTGTTGCCTGAAGTGCAGAACACATGACCCTGTTGTGACTGAGGTTGTGGGTCTGTCTGCTGCTCTGGATATCTTCAAGAGTTCTTCATAAATATATGCATCTGTACATGATGGAAGCGTTTGTAGAAGCATACAGTACTTCAATGTTTTCGTATGGCGTTCACTTTTATTTTTATAGATTTTATTTGATGGCTCTGCATTTTGTTCCCTAACGCTACCTTACATAAATGTGTTATGTTCATCCACACTGTTCTGATGGACTCTTTAATTTCAGCATTTTATTCAACATTATTATTTTCATCATATGTAGCCTATTCATATTCATTTAACTATATTTGTATCTTTATTTTGACATGTATCAGATTTGACAGAACAGCTCAACAACAGAACCTGGATTCACACATGATCACATGTTCACGCACCTGCAGCGTTTCTGACAACAGAGGAAAACTGAATAAAATATTATAAATAAACACTAAATATTTCTCACTTAGCCTAAATAATTAATACATTAAGATGACAAAACGAAAAAGAACCGGCTTTTTTTCTCGTCAGACAATTCCTTTTTTTGTCAAATAAAATGTCAGTGTATTCGCTCGCTCAGCGCTGCTGGCTCCTGTCCCTTTGTGACATGCTGGCTCGAAAATATGTTTTTTTCTTCTACTCAACTTCTTCATTTAAGCCAGGGGTCGGGAACCTTTTTGGATCAAAGAGCCATTTTTCATTTTTGGTTAAAGAATTTAAGCATCAAGAGCCACAGTAAAAATATATACAATTATTATTTAAACTTTTCTTCTTCTTTTTCCCCAATAACATTTCAACAGTAGTATAACTAAAAACAAACAAATATGCAGCAAACAGTAAATAAGTTGCAATATGGAATTAATTGTGCAGGGCTTTCACTGTGAGGTCCAGTTATACATTAGTGTGTGTGTGCACACACACAGTGCTTCGCTACATCTACTGTGTTCATGTGAATACTCGACTTGGCATTTTGATATATTTCTGTGTTTATTTGGCCTCGGAGCGCGCGCACAGCATCCTGTCAGTGATTCAGTTGTCTTTCGTGACTTATCACGCTTTCATTATTTATTTTCGTCAACTAAAATCTGCGCGGATTATCATAAATACAACACATTTATTTATCACAAGGGTCTCTGCGGCAAAACCGAAAATGCCAGCGGGTGAAAATGTTTCAATGTCTTTTTGCCCCAGTTTCAATAAAAGGATAGGCCTATTTTAAAGATTATATATTGAGCTGATCTTTAAACCGAATATAGCATATGTAGCTTTTACCATGCAGCTAAAAAAAATATACACATTTTAAAACCGTTTAACTGTATATTAATCTGTCAAAATTCGTACTTTTGGTAAACGGTTAAAGCATCCCTCATCTTCATTTCTTCTTGACAATTTGCTTGAACCAGAGCGTCTTCTCTCGGTTTCTTTTTGTTTGGTTGGCAGGTGATAAATAGTCTATTTCCAGGTTTTTGGCTTTGTTTGAAGTGCAAATAACTACACAGTAGTTTTATGACTTTTGTTGTTGTTGCTAAATAGACACATTGGATATTTCTCCCCATGTTCTTAGGAATGAATAATGATGGAAAAGTCTTGGTTTTCCACCACTTGAGGGCGTGGCCTACTTTCCGGCTACATCAGTAAACCTCGCCCTCAAGCCTGGTTGACAGTTGACTGTGTTACGCATTGGAAATGCAAACGCAAAGGGGATTGCGATTCCATTTGAATTTCGTGCAGGTTGTGGCAGGACGCGGAGGAAATTAAAAAGCAAATAGGTGATTTGCTATTGCTATTCCAAAATGGCAGGGTCATAACTTGTATGACATTGGAAATGCAATTGCAAACAGACTTTGCTTTTCCATTTGAAATTTGGCAGTCGTTCACGTAAACGAAGATGCAAATGGCAATGCGCGATTTGCAATTGCGTTTGGATTATGTCACATTTTATGCGTCGACAAATTGAAAACGCAATTGCAAATACAATTGCAATTCCTTTTGAAAATTGTCCGCGATATCCTCCCATACCGCTCGACCGCCCACACCGCAAGTATGTCATTTTTGGGGCTGTGGTGAGAATAAACCTGGCTTTAGGCGCCAATAATCGAGAGCATCGAGTGTGACGATTGGTCACGGCTGCTTTAGAAGAGTACAGAGATGACATAATAATATTAATGTTTAATATAGGAATGATCGTGCAGATATCGCTGCAAACAGGAGTCGTCATAGTGAAGCTCTGAAGACTCTGTGGGAGTTACCGGTATATTATATTCTGAAAGAAACTCAGCCTACCTAAAAAGCAGACCTTCGTTATTAAAAACATGAAATATTCCATTACTGAACCAGTGATTATAGAACTAAGATTTATTCTTAAATCAAATATTCCTATTGTTCCATATGTAACAACGATGAGGAGAAAAGTCATGCTTGTAAATGAGAGATGCCAAAATAACTTGTTGCTGAAAGTTCGATAGCTTGACAGGGAGTTTATGAATATCATAATTACTCATTAGAGCAAACTTTGCGCCATCAAGGTGCGAGAAGGCAAGGTGATTTAGCCAATTTATTTGAATTGTGCTATTTAATGAACTAAAATCAATTCAGTTTAAGCCACCCTTTTGTTAGAGAGTCAAGATGGCGCCGAGGATGGCCGCAACGTCGCAAGCTCTGCTGAAACATCGTAGTTTTTTGTTTGTTCTGTTTATAGTTTTTGTGTTTTTTGTCTTGGATGCTGTCTGCCTTACTACGTACGACAGACAGACACTTTTGGACATTGGTTCGGCAATCGCACTCCGAAAACCGGACTTTAAATTCTTCAGTGACGAACCGCCGTTTACAAACACAGCAGCGGAGCTCTTTGTCTGGACGGCCCGACCACGCAAACGCGGCCGGAGAAGGGGAAGCAGAGCCGGCGTGCTCATCAGATTAAGACGCCGCGCAAACCGACCCCCACTTCCCAGTATCTTACTGGCAAATGTTCAGTCTCTGGACAATAAACTCTGCGAGTTGAGAGCGCGGATCTCTTTCCAGCGAGACACGAGGGACTGCTGCATTATCTGCCTCACAGAAACTTGGATGTCCGCTGAGATTCCAGATTCGGCCATCGAAACCACGGGGTTCTCCGTGCATCGGATGGACAGAGAAAAAGATCTCTCCGGGAAAAGCAAAGGCGGGGGTGTATGTTTTATGATCAACCGATCCTGGTGTGATCAGAGGAACGTACATTCTATCAAGTCTTTCTGTTCTCCTGATCTGGAACTTCTCATGGTTCTGTGCCGACCATTCTGGCTACCGAGGGAATTCACCGCGGTCATCATCACAGCTGTGTATATTTCCCCGCAAGCCGACACAGACCGGGCACTAAAGGAACTGTATAGGACAGTGAGTGAGCAGGAAACCGCGCATCCTGAGGCCGCGTTTATTGTGACCGGAGACTTTAACAAAGCCAACTTCAAGCGCATCGCACCTAAATACCACCAACATGTTAGCTTCAACACGCGAGGGAACCGCGTCTTAGATCACTGCTACTCCCCCTTCAAGGATGGATACAAATCACTCCCACGCCCACCATTCGGCAAATCAGATCACGCGTCAATCCTCCTTTTGCCCGCATATAGGCAAAGACTCAAACAGGAAGCACCCGCCCTCAGAACCATCCAGTGCTGGTCGGATCAATCAGATTCTATGCTACAGGACTGTTTTGATCACGCGGACTGGGAGATGTTCCGGTCGGCCTCTGATGACGACATCGAGGTTTACGCTGATAGCGTAACGTGTTTCATCAGGAAGTGCGTAGATGACGTTGTTCCGACCAAAACAATTCGGCTGTACCCTAACCAGAAGCCGTGGCTAAATGGGGATGTTCGCGCGGCACTCAATGCGCGGACCTTCACTTTTAACTCCGGTAACGCGGAGGAGCATAAACAAGCAAGTTATGCCCTCCGGAAAACCATCAGAGCAGCAAAACGGCAGTACAGGGACAAGATTGAAGGACAGTTCAACACCACCGACTCCAGAAGCATGTGGAGGGGAATTAACACCATCACGGACTATAAAGGGAACACAAACTCCACCGTGAACACCGCTGCCTCTCTCCCGGACGAGCTCAACACCTTCTATGCTCGTTTTGAGGGAACTAACACCGCCCTCGCGGAGAGAACGCTCGCGGCTGAAGATACAGAGGTTAGTGCACTCTTCGTATCTGTCGCGGATGTAACCCGATCCTTCCGGCGGGTGAACGTCCGTAAAGCTGCGGGTCCAGACGGCATTCCCGGCCGGGTGATCAGAGCGTGCGCGCACCAACTGGCTGGAGTCTTCACGGACATTTTTAACCTGTCCCTCTCCCTGTCTGTGGTCCCCACATGCTTTAAAACGTCCACCATTGTGCCTGTACCTAAGCAGTCAAAAACCACCTGCTTAAACGACTGGCGTCCTGTTGCTCTGACCCCCATCATCAGCAAATGCTTTGAAAGACTAATCAGAAACCACATCTGCTCTGTTCTCCCCCCCTCACTGGACCCACTGCAGTTTGCATACCGCACAAACCGCTCCACTGACGATGCCATTTCATCCACTATACACACTGCTCTCTCCCACCTGGAAAAGAGGAACACGTATGTGAGAATGCTGTTTGTGGACTACAGCTCAGCATTCAACACCATTGTGCCCTCCATACTTGACGGGAAACTCCGGGCTCTAGGCTTAAACAGCCTGTTATGCAGCTGGATCCTGGACTTCCTGTCAAACAGACGCCAGGTGGTCAGAATGGGCAGTAACATCTCCTCATCACTGACTCTCAACACTGGAGCCCCTCAGGGTTGTGTTCTCAGCCCACTCCTGTACTCTTTGTACACACATGACTGTGTGGCAACCCACAGCTCCAACACCATCATCAAGTTTGCTGACGATACGACGGTGGTAGGTCTTATCACCGACAATGATGAAACGGCCTACAGAGAGGAGGTGCACACTCTGACACGGTGGTGTCAGGAGCACAACCTCTCCCTCAACGTCAGCAAGACCAAGGAGCTGGTGGTCGACTTCAGGAGGAATGAGAGAGAACACCGCCCCATCACCATCGATGGAGCACCGGTGGAGAGAGTCAGCAGCTTCAAGTTCCTCGGTGTCCACATCACAGAGGAACTCTCATGGTCCGTCCACTCCGAGGCCGTTGTGAAGAAGGCTCATCAGCGCCTTTTCTTCCTGCGACGGCTGAGGAGGTTTGGAATGAACCGCCACATCCTCACACGTTTCTACACCTGCACCATCGAGAGTCTGCTGACTGGCTGCATCACCACCTGGTACGGCAACAGTACCGCCCGCAGCCGCAAAGCCCTGCAAAGGGTAGTGCGCACGGCCAGCTGCATCATCGGAGGTGAGCTTCCCTCCCTCCAGGACATTTACGCCAGGCGATGTGTGAAGAGAGCTCAGAGGATCATCAGAGACTCTAGCCACCCGAACCATGGGCTGCTCTCACTGCTGCCATCAGGCAGACGGTACCGCAGCATCAGAACACGCACCAGCCGACTCCAGAACAGCTTCTTCCCACAAGCAATCAGACTACTTAACTCCTGATCCATCAGGATCATAACACACACTGGACAGAATATCACTCCGCACAACCCACTGTAGATACACACACATTATATACACATTTATTTATCATATAGCACCTATTGCACTTTGGATTTCAATTTTTCAATCTGTGAATAATATTTTATACTATACATTGTATATTATTATTATTATTATAGCGTAATGTATATTGTTTAGTGTATGTTTAGTGTATATTGTTTAAAGTATATGTATATTGTAAGTATGTGTATATTGTTTAAAGCTGTGAGAACTAAACTCACATTGTGCAAATTATTTATTGTTTATTGTAGAGTTTACTGTGCTGTGAGTAATTGTGTGCGCATCAGATGTGTAATCTGATGCTGCTTTAAATGTTGTACATGTCATGTCATGACTGCTATGTTGCTCGGAACTGCACCTAAGAATTTCACCTACTGTTGCACTTGTGCATATGTAGAGTGACAAATAAAGTGATTTGATTTGATTTGATTTGATTTGTTGAGAATTTAGTATCACTGACTTTTTCAAATAATGGGATTAGTTTTTCCATAAAAATGTAACTAAGATTCCATCATAAGTGAGGTGAGACGGACGCTCTGCTTTAACCAGCAAACCTTTCATTGTCTTCATAATAATTGGGTCAAAATTAGCAGAGCATCTAGAGTTATCTTTAGAGTTATCAGAAGGAGTCACCAAAGCCAATTCTATTTAGTGCTGGATCTCATGTTCTCATGTGTCAAACACTTTATAGTAGTCTAAATGTAAAATAAAACGTTCTCTTCTCCAAATCACTAAACACTGTCACTGTCTCTGCTCCTTATCTTAATCCAGACGGCGAGAACAGCGTGACGACAGCATAGGCAAACCCGGCATTGCGATGTTCATCACCTGCTGAATAATATCTTGTACGGCCATAAACATTTATTTTGAATTTGATGCGAGTAGATTAAAATAATGGCCAGTGACATGCATAATGTATGCCTGAGTGTGGTATAACTTATTAGCAAATAATAAAAATTGCATTAGAAGATTTTTTAAAAAAAATTCTTTTAGTTATAATTGAATTAATTTAAGGACTGACACAATTTGTTCAGTAAACCACTGTTTTATAAAAAAAAAAGCTATTTTAAATATAGTTTTCTCTCCCCTGCTGTACCGAACCGTGACTTTAAAACCGAGGTGCGTACCAAACCGGCAGTTTAGTTTACCATTACACCCCTAGTATATTGTATTTATTTAAAGCATTCACAGGCAAATTTGATGCATGTATTTTACTGGCGTCAAAATCAGGCATGTATAAATGTCAGGAAATGTTCTTGTCAATATCCATGGATCCCTAGATCTTTGGTAAGTTGTAAGGACCACTATATCGAGTCTAACCTTTAGTTTAAGCTGAAACTTGTTTCCGCATAAAGTCACGCAGCAGCTCTTTAGCCACTCACTCAGGCTGAGAGGGGCGTGTTCCAGCATGCATACCCTTTATAACACTTAAGTTTTACATTCATTGAAAATGTAATCACTTTTTATCTTGTTTATGTTCTTTGATTTAATGTTCAGTGTTTAATTGTTGTGTCAGTTCTCTAACTGAACTAAATGATTTTATTACTATAAAAATGAAAATGACGGCGACGGTGGGCAAGTGATGTTAACAGTGTTTTGCCAAATCTGTATTAAAGAGAAAAGAAGCACTTCATCGGATGTTTAAAGTGAATAAAATAGCCTTGACAGCTACTACTGGTGTTTCACAACTGCTGTCTGAAGAGCCTTGTTCTCTCCCCAAACTTGTGTGGTAGTTTTTCTGCGGTCTATGGGTAACGTTAGTTGAGGTGCGCGGTGGATCAAACCACTGTGAGGCAGGGGGGGGGGGGGGGGGACTCAATGTTTCTAAACTTAAAACGCAAGTTGTTTTACTACTTACACATTTATTTTAAGTATATATTGTTATATTATTTACAATACTCAGCATGGTTTTTAGGGGGGGGGCAGCCCTCAGATTGGGGGGGTCCTGTCCCCCTTCCCCCCGCGATTTACACCCCTATAGAACCTTTTTTTTTTAGAGTGTATAAGTTGTTTTTTATTTTTGTCAAATAAAACAACGTCACTTGCATACACAAACAAAGGTATTAAATGAGCCAATAACTGGGCAATAAAAAAATTTTCAGCCCATTTGCAGCCATTATTAAAGAAAATATATATATAAGTTAAAGAAATATTGAATATAACATAAAAATATGGATATTTTGCATAAAATATGGTACTTTTAATACCCCAAAAGGCATAAATTGATAGAATTAATTGAATCAAAAATGGTGATATACTAAAAGTTTGGAATCACACTTTTGACCTTCGTGCCCAAATGTTTCCACACAGAAGGGATTAAGGGCTGTTATGCGAGGGTGGCTTGATGGTTAAAGTGTGAATTAAATTCCTTAGGCTTATTGCGTTGTATTCTGATATTGATCATCGATCCCTCTGTAGGGAACTCAGCCAAGTGTTTACTTGATCAACGATCAAGGTTCAGCTGGATTCTTTAGTTGTATGGATCTCATGGATGGTGATGAAATGTGTGGAGCATTACCAAGCCCAGTCACAACTGCATTTCAGCCGAACCCTGGACCGAGCAGACCTCGCTTGAGCTCTTCAACATCAGCCACTGCTACTCGCACACCTCGTCCTGTAACGTGTGCTAAACAGCACCAAAGGTGAGCTGCTGTCAGCATTGGTTGCTCAGCATTGTTAAATATTTAAAAAACTGACTGGATTTTTTTTATTTTATTAGGTTTTCATATAACGTTTTCACCAAAACCCAATCTCTATTTAAAATAAAACAATTAATGAAAGCACAACATGACATTCTTCATTGAATACTTTGTGCAACCTCTGTTTGAGTCTTATATAAACTGTAATAGTACATTAGATATGTGTTAATACAGAACAACAGGACACAGGAGTAGCTCACAAACCCAGAAACTAAAATTATTCACATAAGATGAAGAGAACATAAGATCTTAAATCAACTTATCAAGATAAAACTCACATTAATGGACTAATTAAGATAAGATGTGTAAGAACCGGTTTTGCTGCTAAGACAAAAGCTGAGACTACACCCCAACAATAAAAGTCACTAATCTTGAAAGAAAATCTCACAGAAACTGTGACACCACCCTGATCAAACATTTTTCCCCCCTCCCCATTTTGCCCTCTCCTTGCCCTGTTTTCAAGTCAACAAATGCAGATATACCAATGATGATGTATCTTGTAAATCTATTGTTTTATCCATTTCATGTTTGGTGTCCTTTTAAAGGTCTTAGTGCGAATGGTAGAATGGTCTCAGTTTCACAGCAGTCATTAGTAGTATTAGAAAGATTGAAAACTAATGAGAATTCTGTTCTCCTTTTGAGTGGTCTCTTCAAAGATATCTGATGTCTCTCCCCCAAAACCAGGTGTTTGTGTTGCAAATATTTACAACCCCTTTTGTTCTAGCTGGAGTATTTAAGGGAGGGAAACAGAACAGAAGGGGGGGGGGACCTTCTGTAGCCAGAACCCCCCGTGTGGTGCTGTGTGAGTGTCTTTGAGGCACTCACACATCCTGCATGTAATGTGCCAGACGATGGCTCTTTGAAATTATTTTCATATTGCTTTGCGATTGTGTTTATGTTTGTAAGCTGATCAGTTGTGTACCATGGATTCTTGTTTACTTATTTACTTTTCCGGTCTGGCCAAAATAAATGTTAATCTTGATTTATCTTGTATTGTTCTGAAATCATTATTCTAGTATGGATCGATGCATACTCCATTATTACCGCAAAATACAGAGTTATGATAGGTCAAACTGATGACGGCACGACTGAAGCATGGGCGCAGAGTGCACGATATTCTGATATCTGTCTATCGCTGAATTAACAAGTGGTAGCTCAGAGATCCATCCATCCATCCATCTTCTTCCGCTTTCCGGGGCCGGGTCGCGGGGGCAGCAGTCTAAGCAGGGATGCCCAGACTTCCCTCTCCCTAGACACTTCCTCTAGCTCTTCCGGGGGGACACCGAGGCGTTCCAAGGCCAGCCGGGAGACATAGTCCCTCCAGCGTGTCCTTGGTCTTCCCCGGGGCCTCCTCCCGGTTGGACATGCCCGAAACACCTTCCCGGGAAGGCGTTCAGGAGGCATCCGGAACAGATGCCCGAGCCACCTCAGCTGTCCCCTCTCGATGTGGAGGAGCAGCGGCTCTACTCCGAGTTCCTCCCGAGTGACTGAGCTTCTCACCCTATCTCTAAGGGAGCGCCCAGCCACCCTGCGGAGAAAGCTCAATTCGGCCGCCTGTATCCGGGATCTTGTCCTTTCGGTCATGACCCAAAGCTCATGACCATAGGTGAGAGTAGGAACGTAGATTGACCGGTAAATCGAGAGCTTCGCCTTACGGCTTAGCTCTTTCTTCACCACGACAGACCGGTACATCGACCGCATTACTGCAGAAGCTGCACCGATCCGTCTGTCAATCTCCCGTTCCATCCTCCCCTCACTCGTGAACAAGACCCCTAGATACTTAAACTCCTCCACTTGGGGCAGGAACTCTCCACCAACCTGAAGTGGGCAAGCCACCCTTTTCCGACTGAGGACCATGGCCTCGGATTTGGAGGTGCTGATCCCCATCCCAGCCGCTTCACACTCGGCTGCAAACCGTCCCAGTGCATGCTGAAGGTCCTGGTTAGAAGGGGCCAACACGACAACGTCATCCGCAAAGACCAGAGACGAAACCGTGTGGTCCCCAAACCTGACACCCTCCGGCCCTTGGCTGCGCCTAGAAATTCTGTCCATAAAAATTATGAACAGAACCGGCGACAAAGGGCAGCCCTGCCGGAGTCCAACATGCACCGGGAACAAGTCTGACTTACTGCCGGCAATGCGGACCAAACTCCTGCTTCGGTCATACAGGGACCGGACAGCCCTCAGCAAAGGACCCCGGACCCCATATTCCCCCAGCACCCTCCACAGGACGCCGCGAGGGACGGAGTCGAATGCCTTCTCCAAATCCACAAAACAAATGTGGACTGGTTGGGCAAACTCCCATGAACCCTCCAGCACCCTGTAGAGGGTATAGAGCTGGTCCAGTGTTCCGCGACCAGGACGAAAACCACACTGTTCCTCCTTAATCCGAGGTTCCACTATCGTCCGGATTCTCCTCTCCAGTACCCTGGCATAGACTTTCCCGGGGAGGCTGAGAAGTGTGATCCCCCTATAATTGGAACACACCCTCCGGTCCCCCTTCTTAAAAAGAGGGACCACCACCCCGGTCTGCCATCCCAGAGGCACTGTCCCCGACCGCCACGCGATGCTGCAGAGGCGTGTCAGCCAAGACAGCCCCACAACATCCAGAGACTTGAGGTACTCAGGGCGGATCTCATCCACCCCCGGTGCCTTGCCACCGAGGAGTTTCTTGACCACCTCGGTGACTTCAGCTTGGGTGATGGGCGAGTCCTCCTCTGAGCCCCCAGCCTCTGCTTCCTCAATGGAAGACGTGACGGCGGGATTGAGGAGATCCTCGAAGTATTCCTTCCACCGTCCGACAACATCCCCAGTTGAGGTCAACAGCCGCCCATCGCCACTGTAAACAGCGTTGGTAGGGCACTGCTTCCCCCTCCTGAGGCGCCGGACGGTTTGCCAGAATCTCTTCGAGGCCAGCCGATAGTCCTTTTCCATGGCCTCACCGAACTCCTCCCAGGCCCGAGTTTTTGCCTCCACAACCACCCGGGCTGCAGTCCGTTTAGCCTGTCGGTACCTGTCAGCTGCCTCAGGAGTCCCACAAGCCAGCCAGGCCCGATAGGACTCCTTCTTCAGCTTGACGGCATCCCTTACTTCCGGTGTCCATCACCGGGTTCGGGGATTGCCGCCTCGACAGGCACCGGAGACCTTGCGTCCACAGCTCCGAGCAGCCGCTTTGACAATGGAGGTGGAGAACATGGTCCACTCGGACTCAATATCTCCAGCCTCCCTTGGGATCCGGTCGAAGCTCTGCCGGAGGCAGGAGTTGAAGATCTCTCTGACAGGAGACTCGGCCAAACGTTCCCAGCAGACCCTCACAGTACGTTTGGGTCTACCGAGTCTATCCAGCTTCCTCCCCCGCCATCGGATCCAACTCACCACCAGGTGGTGATCAGTTGACAGCTCCGCCCCTCTCTTCACCCGAGTGTCCAAGACATACGGCCGCAGGTCAGATGAAACGACCACAAAGTCGATCATTGACCTACGACCTAGGGTGTCCTGGTGCCATGTGCACTGATGGACACCCTTATGCTTGAACATGGTGTTCGTTATGGACAAACTGTAACTAGCACAGTAGTCCAATAACTGAACACCACTCGGGTTCAGATCAGGGGGGCCGTTCCTCCCAATCAAGCCCCTCCAGGTTTCACTGTCATTGCCCACGTGGGCGTTGAAGTCCCCCAGTAGAACGACGGAGTCCCCAGTCGGAGCACTCTCCAGCACCCCTCCCAGGGACACCAAGAAGGTCGGGTACTCTGCACTGCTGTTTGGCCCATAGGCACACACAACAGTGAGAGACCTATCCCCAAGCCGAAGCCGCAGGGAAACGACCCTCTCGTTCACCGGGGTAAACTCCAACACATGGCAGCAGAGCTGGGGGGCTATAAGCAAACCCACACCAGCCCGCCGCCTCTCACCATGGGCAACTCCAGAGTGGTAAAGAGTCCATCCCCTCTCGAGGAGTGTGGTTCCAGAGCCCAAGCCATGCGTGGAGGTGATTCCGACTATCTCTAGTCGGAACCTCTCAACCTCACGCACAATCTCAGGCTCTTTCCCCGCCAGCGAGGTGACATTCCATGTCCCAAGAGCCAGTTTCCGTGTCCAGGGATCGGGTCGTCTAGGCCCCCGCCTTCGACTGCTGCCCGATTCGCTTTGCACGGCCCCTTACGGTCCCTCCCGTGAGTGGTGGGCCCACGGGAAGGTGTCCCCACGTCGCTCCTTTGGGCTGAGCCCGGCCGGACCCCGTGGGGGAAGGCCCGGCCACCAGGCGCTCGCATACGAGCCCCAACCCCAGGCCTGGCTCCAGGGTGGGGCCCCGGCTGCGCCATACCGGGCGACGTCACGGTCCTCCTTCTTTTTGTCATCATAAGGGGTTTTTTTTACTGCTCTTAGTCTGACCCGTCACCTAGGACCTGTTTGCCTTGGGAGACCCTACCAGGGGCATATAGCCCCGGACAACATAGCTCCTAGGGTCATTCGGGTACTCAAACCCCTCCACCACGTTAAGGTGGCAGTTCATGGAGGAGATATTAATAAAATTACACTTTTTGTTGAGTGAGCATGTGCAACCACTGAAAGGTAAAATATCCACTCTACCTCCTCTGAGTAATTTCAGAATTACATTTTGTGATCGTGAACGCGCGGTCCGGACGCGTAAGTTCTGTGCGATATTGGGTCTCTTGATGAACGAATTTGAAAACTAAGAAGATACTAAGAAAATCAACGATCTAAATTAAATCGCAACTAATCGTAAAATCAGCTGATAAACTCTAAACGTAACACACTTTATAGAGTCACATAAAATTGGAGTCAGATAAAATATTAATGGAGTCAGATTTAAAACGAGATCAAAAAATACATTCACCAAAATGCTGAAAAGGCTTACACGCAGAATTCCTTTTGACCAAGCCGTTAGTATCCGTTTTTGGGCTAATGGATGGAAGTTTACAGATGCAGATGAGAACAAGAAGGTATTGAGAAAAAGGAACCCGACTTTAAAATAAGTTCAACAAAACTGGTAGACACAAACATAACTGGCTTAATTGGTAGGGCATTGGTTAGTAGCAAAGGTGATGGGTGTGATGCCAAGGACACAACACACACACGCTGATAAAACATGAAGCCTGAAAGCACTGGCTTTGGCTCAAAGCATAAATGTCATGTAAAACTTTCCAATAGAGCATTATATGTGAATGTAGAGAAGAAAAAACACATTACAAGAATGAGTCTGGTTTCTAGGTTTCAGAACTAAACAGTTAGCTGACATTTTTTACATTAGACAATGTGTTTGTATGTGTTTTTCCACAGAATGATTTTCCTTGGTCAACTTCAAAGGACAAGGCATTGATGATTCCATCTGAAGAATCCGAGGCCTGTTGGCCTACGATGACAGCTAAAGTAAAGGATTGCTCTGGGTGCTGATGAAGATCATTTTAACTGACAGTCAAACCTACTCCTGCTGAGACCCCAGGCGCTAAAGGTTTGTGCTTTTAGGTTAGAATGAACATTGAACAATTTTATTAATCTAAATCTAATGTCTAAATAGGGTTTGCGATTCTCCTGTACATCTTTTGATTTGTCTTTCAACTGTTAAAGGCAAGTTTCTAGACACGAAGGATCTGAGCTCTTTGAAATAAGAGACAGAATCGAGGAGGTGCTCCGTGCATCAGAAGGTTTACCAGCGGTGTCATAGTGAGGGCCGCACAGAACAGCACATCCAGAGGACCTCATTCAGCTGCGGTGTATGTAGAGGCAAGTCATCACCCAGCATTACACATACATGCATGTAGAATAAAAGTGCAACCATACTTTAGTCCACTGTCATAAAATATTGCCTATAATCTATATGGGCCGTATGTAAGGGTGTCATCTGGTCATTATTGCAAAATAAACCCCAAATGGAAGATCAGGACCCCAACACGTGATTTATAGGCACCTGGATCAGTAGTCTGGTTTCCCAGAGAGGGCTTAGATTGAGCCAGGACTAGACCTTAGTTATATTAGGGCATTTAAAGAGTTTTTTACAAACAATACTGGTTGTGCATTGAAACAAAACAATGGCACTGATATATTCTAAGATATGTCAGTTAAAGCCGGTGCACACTGCCATGATTTAACTGTCTGAGACACATTTGACAAATCCTAAAAGATTCCTCTGATCCTAGACTGAAATCTGAAGTCTCTGATGGTTAGTTTGGCAAATCCTGTCAGTGTCAGAAGATGTGGCGCACAATCCTGCAGTCTGACTTCTGCGATGCCTGTCATATAATCTGTTTCTCAAGACTAACTATGATCAAAATGAGCGGTAGAGATTTCTTTGTAGCCACCATTTCAATCCCGCATGTAATGCAGCTCACCGTCACCAAACACATCATTGATTGATGATATAAAACACCGGATGGGTTTTTAACAAGACCGTCTTACAGTCTGGCATTAATGCCAGCTCAGATCTTACTGTAGCCAGGATCAAAGAGAGATCCGAGATCCGAGCTGAGAGCACGGATCTCAACCCCGCGGTTTCGATGGCCGCGGTTTTGATGGTTCGATGGTTTCGATGGCCGCGGTTTCAATGGCCGAATCTGGAATCTCAGCAGACATCCAAGTTTCTGTAAGGCAGATAATGCAACAGTCCCTCGTCTCTCGTTGGAAAGAGATCCGTGCTCTCAGCTCGCAGAGTTTATTGTCCAGAGACTGAACATTAGCCAGTAAAATACTGGGAAGCGGGGGTCGGTTTGCGGGGCGTCTTACTCTGATGAGCACGCCGGCTCTCTTCCCCCTTCTCCGGCTGCGTTTCCGCGGTCGGGCCGCCCATACAAAAGGTTCCGCTGCCGTGTTTGTAAGCAGCGGGTCGTCGTTGATGAATTTAAAGTCCGGTTTTCGGTGTGCGATTGCCGAACCAATGTCCAAAAGTGTCTGTCTGTCGTACGTAGTAAGGCAGACAACATCCAAGACAAAAAACACAAAAACTGTAAACAGAACAAACAAAAAACTACAATGATTCAGCGGAGCTCGCGGCGTAGCGGCCATCCTCGGCGCCATCTTGAGCATCCTGAGCATTCTCCGTGCATCGAATGGACAGAGAAAAAGATCTCTCAGGGAAAAGCAAAGGCGGGGGTGTGTGTTTTATGATCAACAGATCCTGGTGTGATCAGAGGAACGTACATTCTATCAAGTCTTTCTGTTCTCCTGATCTGGAACTTCTCATGGTTCTGTGCCGACCATTCTGGCTACCGAGGGAATTCACAGTGGTCATCATCACAGCTGTGTATATTCCCCCACAAGCCGACACAGACCGGGCACTAAAGGAACTGTATAGGACAGTGAGTGAGCAGGAAACCGCGCATCCTGAAGCTGCGTTTATTGTGACTGGGGACTTTAACAAAGCCAACTTCAAACGCATTGCACCTAAATACCACCAACATGTTAGCTTCAACACGCGAGGGAACCGCGTCTTAGATCACTGCTATTCTCCATTCAAGGATGGTTACAAGTCCCTCCCGCGCCCACCATTCGGCAAATCAGATCACGCTTCCATTCTACTTTTGCCCGCTTATAGGCAGAGGCTGAAACAGGAAGCACCTGCCCTCAGAACCATCCAGTGCTGGTCGGACCAATCAGACTCTATGCTACAAGACTGTTTTGATCACGCGGACTGGGAGATGTTCCGGTCAGCCTCTGATGACGACATCGAGGTCTACGCTGATAGCGTAACGTGTTTCATCAGGAAGTGCGTAGAAGACGTTGTTCCGACCAAAACAATTCGGCTGTACCCAAACCAGAAGCCGTGGCTAAATGGGGATGTTCGCGCAGCACTCAATGCGCGGACCTTCACCTTTAACTCCGGTAATGCGGAGGAGTATAAACAAGCAAGTTATGCCCTCCGGAAAACCATCAGAGCAGCAAAACGCCAGTACAGGGATAAGATTGAAGGACAGTTCAACACCACCGACTCCAGAAGCATGTGGCGGGGAATTAACACCATCACGGACTTTAAAGGGAACACAAACTCCACCGTGAATACCGCTGCCTCTCTCCCGGACGAGCTCAACACCTTTGCTCGCCTCAAGCTCGCTTTGAGGGAACCAACACCGCCCTCGCGGAGAGAGAGCTCGCGGCTGAAGATGCAGAGGTTAGTTCACTCTCCGTATCTTTAGCGGATGTAACCCGATCCTTCCGGCGGGTGAACATCCGTAAAGCCGCGGGTCCAGACGGCATTCCGGGCCGCGTCATCAGAGCGTGCGCGCACCAACTGGCTGGAGTTTTCACGGACATTTTTAACCTGTCCCTCTCCCTGTCTGTGGTCCCCACATGCTTCAAAACGTCCACCATTGTTCCTGTACCTAAGCAGTCAAAAACCACCTGCTTAAACGACTGGCGTCCTGTTGCTCTGACCCCCATCATCAGCAAATGCTTTGAGAGAATAATCAGAAACCACATCTGCTCTGTTCTCCCCCCTCACTGGACCCACTGCAGTTTGCATACCGCACAAACCGCTCCACTGATGATGCCATTTCATCCACTATACACACTGCTCTCTCCCACCTGGAAAAGAGGAACACATATGTGAGAATGCTGTTTGTAGACTACAGCTCAGCATTCAACACCATTGTGCCCTCCATACTTGACATGAAACTCCGGGCTCTAGGCTTAAACAGCTTGTTATGCAGCTGGATCCTGGACTTCCTGTCAAACAGACGCCAGGTGGTCAGAATGGGCAGTAACATCTCCTCATCACTGACTCTCAACACTGGAGCCCCTCAGGGCTGTGTTCTCAGCCCACTCCTGTACTCCTTGTACACACATGACTGTGTGGCAACCCACAGCTCCAACACCATCATCAAGTTTGCTGACGATACGACGGTGGTAGGTCTCATCACTGACAATGATGAAACAGCCTACAGAGAGGAGGTGCACACTCTGACACGGTGGTGTCAGGAGCACAACCTCTCCCTCAACGTCAGCAAGACCAAGGAGCTGGTGGTCGACTTCAGGAGGAATGAGAGAGAACACCGCCCCATCACCATCAATGGAGCACCGGTGGAGAGAGTCAGCAGCTTCAAGTTCCTCGGTGTCCACATCACAGAGGAACTCTCATGGTCCGTCCACACCGAGGCCGTTGTGAAGAAGGCTCATCAGCGCCTTTTCTTCCTGCGACGGCTGAGGAGGTTTGGAATGAACCGCCACATCCTCACACGCTTCTACACCTGCACCATAGAGAGCCTGCTGACTGGCTGCATCACCACCTGGTACGGCAACAGTACCGCCCGCAACCGCAAGGCCCTGCAAAGGGTAGTGCGCACGGCCAGCTGCATCATCGGAGGTGAGCTTCTCTCCCTCCAGGACATTTACGCCAGGCGGTGTGTGAAGAGAGCTCAGAGGATCATCAGAGACTCTAGCCACCCGAACCATGGGCTGCTCTCACTGCTGCCATCAGGCAGACGGTACCGCAGCATCAGAACACGCACCAGCCGACTCCAGAACAGCTTCTTCCCACAAGCAATTAGACTCTTTAACTCTTGATCCATCAGGATCATAACACACACTGGACAGAATATCACTCAGCACAACCCACTGTAGATACACACACATTATATACACATTTATTTATCATACAGCATCTATTGCACTTTGGATTTCAATTTGTGAACATATTGTATACTGTACATTGTATATTATTACTATAGCTTAATGTATACTGTTATTGTTTAATGTATGTTTAGTGTATATTGTTTAAAGTATATGTATATTGTAAGTATGTGTATATTGTTTAAAGCTGTGAGAACTACACTCACATTGTGTAAATTATTTATTGTTTATTGTAGTGTATACTGTGCTGTGAGTAATTGTGTGCCCATCAGAAGTGTAATCTGTTGTTGCTTAAATGTTGTACATGTCATGTCATGACTACTATGTTTGCTCGGACTGCACCTAAGAATTTCACCTGCTGTTGCACTTGTGCATATGGTAGAGTGACAATAAAGTGATTTGATTTGATTTGATCATGTTCGTACAGTCTGACCAGGAACAATCGTGAAGCACTATTATAAATCACACAGTGTGCACCGGCTTTAGACACACATTTCAGTCTGGGACTACTCAAACCCTGTCTGGCAAACCAGCCCTCAGTGTGTATATTACAGTTTTTGCCGATTGCTTACACACGTTTTGCTAAATTTGGCTCATTGTGTCAAAACTCTACACACAAGCAAATAAGACACAACACTGGGAAATAAACCATTCACATCTATGTCAAATTGAAACTCTGCTATCAAAACCTAACAATCCTTTGTCAAAATGTCACTCTGATGACAAAATGATATCCACTTGCATCATATGAATACACTTTCAGATTAGCAGCAACACACTACAGTCTACTTTATATAAAAAACTGCATTCTTAGGTTTTCAGTGTTTTTATTCAGTTCCACAGAGGGCATGTTTTCACAACCAAAAAATGAAATACTGTTTTCAAAATCATTACATTAAGTATATTTTACAGTACAGTAAATTCAGTTAAATCAAAAATAAAAAAACAATACACTACACTACTGTAAACACAAGAACACAATTGTGCACAAGTGGGCTTATGGATCCTGCCATCTGTTGGGGTCTGGCCACAGGATCTCATCAACATCACAAGCAATGTCTTCTCTCGCTAAGCATCGGGGAAAATATCCCCTTGTGTGCCGAATCCATCCCTGGATTGACCTCACATCAATGTCTCCGCAGGCCTGTTCCATTGCCTGCAGAAGAGGCATTCGGGCATGTGGTTGGCGGTCATATACACGCCATCTCCAAGCGGAAAAAAATTCCTCTATAGGATTTAGAAATGGCGAGTAAGGGGGCAAGTACAGAACTTCAAACTGATCATGGTTGGTGAACCAGTTCTGGACCAGAGCAGCCCGATGGAAACTAACATTATCCCAGACAACAACAAACCTGGGCTGCTCTGGTCCATCCTGTACAACTGCATCATGAAGTGTATCTAGAAATGTGATTATGTGTTGCGCATTATAGGGACCCAGTTTGGCATGATGGTGCAGTAACCCTCGAAGACTTATGGCAGCACACAGTGTGATGTTTCCCCCGCGCTGCCCCGGGACGTGCAAAATTGCCCTTTGGCCAATTATATTACGTCCCCGTCGTCTGTTTTTGCTAAGGTTGAATCCAGCCTCGTCAATGTAAATACATTCATGCGGCTGTGCAGCTCCATCCATGTCCAAGATTCTCTGTAAAAAAAAAAAAAACATATTGTGGATGGCTTTACTCAAAGCACACACATACACTACACAGAACTGACCCATCCCACCACACAGGTACCCGTGTAGCTTTCTGAATGTATCTATATGGTACTAATCCAGTGGTACATATTCATCTGTTACTGGACTGCACCCATTCTTTATTTTAAATGTAAAGGACTGAAACACTTACCTGTACATATTCATGTTGAAGTTCTTTGACCCTGACACTGTTCCTCTCAAATGGGACTCTGTACAGTTGCTTCATGGTAATGTTGTGCTTTACCAAGATCCGTCTGATAGTTGTGATGCTTACTCGATTTATGTTGTTGAATACTTGCATATCTGCAAGTATTTGTTGCTGTAGCTGGTGGAGACGGATTGCATTGTTTGCTCTGACTAGGTTCACTATGGCAAGTTCCTGCTGTTGGGTGAACAGGTGTTGGCGTCCACCCCCAGTAGGTCTTCTAGCCATTCTGTAGAAAAATGCAACCACAAATTGTTCTCGTCTGCTTCTTTTTTACAGTACTGTGTATACTGAACTTTACTGTATTTACCATACACAGTACTGAAACATCTCAACACGTTACTGTATCAAGGTATGTTTCACAAAACTACCACTTTTGTTGAAAAAGGAGCATTAGCCACCCTGGAATACAATACATGTGATACAGTAATGTGATATGGTACAGTACTGTAAATACTCTATACAGTCTGAGTAGAGTAGAGAGTTGAAGACATACCTGTTTTCCAGCCGGAATGTCCTTATTATGGATGCAACTGTGAAGCGGCTTAGATTAGGATGGACTCTCTGCCCAGCTTCCCTCATAGTCAGGCCATGGTTTATGACATGGTCCACCAAAGTTGCCCTTATGTCATCCGAAATAATGGTCCTTGCATGGCCTCTTTGACCACGTCCTCCTCTCTCTCTCTGTCCTCCTCTCGCTCTCTGTCCTCCTCTCGCTCTCTGTCCTCCTCCTCCTCTTCCTCTGCCTCTAGCTCTGCCTCTGCCTCTAGCTCTGCCTCTGCCTCTAGCTCTGCCTCTAGCTCTGCCTCTGCCTCTAGCTCTGCCTCTGCCTCTAGCTCTGCCTCTTCCTCTGCCTCTTCCTCTGCCTCTTCCTCTGCCTCTAGCTCTGCCACTAGCTCTGCCTCTTCCTCTGCCTCTGCCTCCAGCTCTGCCTCTGCCTCTGCCACTGCCTCTGCCTCTTCCTCTGCCTCTAGCTCTGCCTCTTCCTCTGCCTCTTCCTCTGCCTCTTCCTCTGCCTCTAGCTCTGCCTCTGCCTCTTCCTCTGCCTCTGCCTCCAGCTCTGCCTCTGCCACTGCCTCTGCCTCTTCCTCTGCCTCTAGCTCTGCCTCTTCCTCTGCCTCTGCCTCTTCCTCTGCCTCTTCCTCTGCCTCTAGCTCTGCCTCTTCCTCTGCCTCTAGCTCTGCCTCTTCCTCTGCCTCTTCCTCTGCCTCTGCCTCTTCCTCTAGCTCTGCCTCTGCCTCTGCCTCTAGCTCTCCCTGCCTCCATGCTTGCAAAGTTCTCAAAATGGCTTAACTGGGGCCTTTTTGTAGCTGGCTAATTGGTGTTCAGTTTTGTAAGTAAGTGTTTTCAGGTGTGTGTCTATGCCTTTTCAATTAACCAATGTGTGTTGTATTTTGAATTGATGTGTTTTCCCAATGGTACCCTGAGATTTCATTTTTGAACTAAGTGTCTTATGTATGAAATAGTGTGTAGTGTCTAGGAGCAAGTGTGTTGCAGAATTGCAGAATAGTCTTCCGGATATTGTCCGAGGTTCAGACTCGCTGTCCCAGTTTAAAACTAGATTAAAGACGCATCTCTTTAGCCAAGCATTCACATTATAATTACCCTTTATACTACAGTTAAATCGGAACAAAAGCATTAATATAATATTCTGAACAGCAGCTATGCTAATTATTTCCCATCTGCTTTTCTGTTGTTATCTCGGGACACTAGTCTCGAGGTAAATAGTTCGTCAGCTCCAGTTTGTATCCAGCCTCTCATGAAGACTTCGGATGCCCCAACACCTGTGATGAGACAACTCCACGCCTGTGAAGAGACGACTCAACGCCAGCGTTGTTATGGCCTAAATTAATACACGATTGATTTAACTTTTTTGAACATTAATCTTTAACATTGTCTTTCTAACCTTTTTACTGTACATCTATTAAATGCACTTTCTGTAAAGCTGCTTTGAAACAATGTGTATTGTGAAAAGCGCTATACAAATAAATTTGAATTTGAATTTGAATTGCAACTAAAGTGCAAAGCAGCGCTTTTGTTTAAGGTATGGTTACACTTTGTTTAAGGTATAGTAAAAACAACTTCAAGTTATGTTACTTTGGTTTAAGCATGTGTCTATAGTGTTCAAGCAACAGGCAAAAACTGTAAGAAATATCAGAATGTCACACATGTGTGTATGTCTAATGTCTGTTACAGGAGTGATGGACAGTCCTGTGCTCATTTACAGTGAGGTAAGGTCAAAAAGGGAAATAAACTCCATCTCTGCCCTGATGTTGTCATCTTCTGACTGAAATGGGGCAATGTGTATGTATTAGTGTGTTTAATGTCTTACAGATTTTTTCAATTGTTTACACGCAATTTTGAAAACAGAGTTCTTTTTGTCAAAATATAATCACAATTATCCAAACACCACACTCAATTAGCAAAATTCCTAGATTGTTTGCAAAATGACACACTTCAGTCAAAACATATACACATATTTGTGAAAATGCTATTTGTTTTCATTTAACCAACACAGTCATCAATGATCATACACTATTGCAGCCAGTTTCACACTGCTGTGATAAATAAAAAACACATTTGTAAAAAAAAAAAATAGATTTTTGGCCAGACATTCTTACTGTATGTGAGAGATAATTTAGGTGACAAAAAATAGTGAGAAACTCACAACATTATTCATGATTTGTTTTGAGATAGGAGAATGTAGACAAATACTGTAGGCCTACTATAACCTTACTGCACTGCACAACACTTGATGCTGCAGACTGAATATTTCAAGTATTTATTTCAATACTTACAGTATTGTAAGTTACAGTAATCAACCAACAATGATATCAATTACTGTAAACAAATAAAATCTGTAGACAAATAAAAATTACTGCATGAATTACAGTACATACACTTTGACTCTGAAGAAAAGTAAAGTAAAAGTAAACAGAAATGAAAGAAAACTCAAAGCAACAAGAATACTGTAACTATCCATCTCTCCGTCTGGCTGGATCAGGCCATAAGATTTCATCAACATCACAGGCGATGTCTTCATTGGCAAGGCACCGTTGGAAGAATCGCCTTGTGTGACGAATCCACCCCTGCACTGAAGCTGCTTCAATAAGATCACATGCCTGTTCCATGGCCTGAATGAGGGGCAAACGGTCATAAGGCCGCAGGTCATATACCTTCCACCGCCACGCTGAAAAAAATTCTTCTATAGGATTCAGGAAGGGGGAGTATGGGGGAAGGTATAAAACTTCAAAATCAGGGTGATCATGGAACCAGTTCTGGACCAGAGCAGCCCGATGAAATGAGACATTGTCCCAAACGACAATGTACCGCATCTGGTCCACTTGGTGTAATGCTGTGACAATCTCATGCAATCGGTCAAGAAATGCAAGTATCAGATTTGCATTATAGGGTCCCAGATTTGCATGGTGGTGGAGGACCCCATTTTGTGTGATAGCAGCGCAAAGGGTGATGTTACCCCCTCGCTGCCCTGGCACATTGGTGATTGCCCTGTGCCCAATTACATTTCTCCCTCTTCTTCTTGTTTTTGCAAGGTTAAATCCAGCCTCATCCACATATATAAATTCATGTTGAATTTCAGCAGCATCCATTTGCAAGACTCTCTGAAACACATTAAAGAAAATAGGATGCTATTCAATATCTATAGCACAGTATTTTTTTTGTGACAGAACATTATGAGCAGTGCATGATACCACACCATAGTCAGATGAACAATGCATACCTCCACATACTCATTGCGCAGATGTTTCACTCTCTCTGAATTTCTGTCAAATGGTACCCGATACAGTTGCTTCATGTTTATTTGATTTTTCTTTAGGATTCGACCTAATGTTGACAGAGAGACTCGTTGGATGTTATTGAAAATATTGTCATCATTGATGATATTGGCTTGGATTTCTCGTAGCCTGATACAATTATTGGCCAAAACCATGTTCACAATGGCGGCCTCTTGTGCACGACTAAACATAGGGCCCCTTCCACCTTGGTGTCCTCGACCCTCAATCCTATGTCAAAAAAAAAAAAGATATATAATCAAATATACTGTCAAATGTCACAGTAAACAATATTGATTATACAAGCTTCAGTTTCAATGTATACTGTGTGGTTAGCTTACCTGTTTTGTCGATGAAATGTCCGAATTACTGACGCAACAGTATTTCTGCTGAGATTTGGTTGAACTCTTTGTCCAGCTTCCATCAGTGTCAGTCCATGGTTGATAACATGGACAATAAGTGTTGCAGGGATTTCTCGAGTCAAATTTGGTCCTCGTCTTCTTTGTTCAGGTTCTATCACCTCTTCAAGTCCTTCTCTACCTCTTCCTCTACCTAGGTGTCCTCCTCTACCTCCTTCTCCTCTTCCTCCTTCTCCTCTTCCTCTACTTCTACCTCTACCTCTACCTCTACCTCCTTCATCTCCTCTTTGAGCTCCCCCTCTCATTCTCACTCTTCTTCTTCTTCTAACTCCTTCCATTTTTGTTGAAGACAGGTGAACTCACCTGCTGCCTTTTATAGCACACCTGAGTGCTGCGTTTTCAAATTAGCACATGTGTGCTTCCACACCTGGTAGATGTGTTTATCCAATTCGTTCATTAGTGTGGTAATTGGCAATCCGGTGCTTTGTAATTACAAGGAAGTAACCTCACAATCCTTATCTGTGTCTAAGGTGTGAAAATGTGTGTAGAGTTTTACAAATCACTGTGTGTAATGTTTTGCAAAAAGGGTGAAGCAGACATTGTGTGTAATGTTGTGCAAATCTGTGGAGGTGTTTTGCTCATTGGAGTAAAGTTTTGCTAATTGTGTGGAAATTTTAATTTTAGTGTGTAAACAATCGTAAAAAACTGTAATGTGTGTTTTGTGTGTGTATTGCTGGAGTATTGGTGTGTTTATGTGTAAATGTGTGTTTATTGCTGGAGTATTGGTGTGTTTATGTGTAAATGTGTGTTTATTGCTGGAGTATTGGTGTGTTTATGTGTAAATGTGTGTTTATTGCTGGAGTATTGGTGTGTTTATGTGTAAATGTGTGTTTATTGCTGGAGTATTGGTGTGTTTATGTGTAAATGTGTGTTTATTGCTGGAGTATTGGTGTGTTTATGTGTAAATGTGTGTTTATTGCTGGAGTATTGGTGTGTTTATGTGTAAATGTGTGTTTATTGCTGGAGTATTGGTGTGTTTATGTGTAAATGTGTGTTTATTGCTGGAGTATTGGTGTGTAAATGTGTGTTTATTGCTGGAGTATTGGTGTGTTTATGTGTAAATGTGTGTTTATTGCTGGAGTATTGGTGTGTTTATGTGTAAATGTGTGTTTATTGCTGGAGTATTGGTGTGTTTATGTGTAAATGTGTGTTTATTGCTGGAGTATTGGTGTGTAAATGTGTGTTTATTGCTGGAGTATTGGTGTGTTTATGTGTAAATGTGTGTTTATTGCTGGAGTATTGGTGTATTTGTGTGTTAATGTGTGTTTATTGCTGGAGTATTGGTGTGTTTATGTGTAAATGTTTGTTTATTTCTGGGGCCCGTTTCAGAAAGGAGGTTAAGTGAAAACTCTGAGTAGGTTAACCCTGAAATAAGGGAAACTCTGTGTTTTCTGTTTCAGAATGGGAGGTATGTCAAACCCGAGAAAGCAGGGTAAGCCAAGCCCGTTTCTAAAAGAGAGGTAACTTATACTCAGAGTCAGTTACTAGGGTAACTTACTCTGTGAACCTAACCTGGTCAGGAGCAGGTTTTCTTTGGTAAACCCAGAGTTTCTTTCGCTCTCCTCCCCCCTTTTTAAAGCACCAGCGGTGTTTAAATACTTAATTCATTCATTCAAATGCCACAAATGCTTTTCTTACTGAGTATTTTGGTCGTATTTCAAGTATAAATATAAAAAAATTATAAATTTAATCTAAATCTAAAATAAGCAAAGTTTTCTTAAAACAAATTCAATTTTCTGCCACTTGACAAAAATACAAAAGTAAGAAAAGCATTCTTTGCAGGAACATTCATTGCTCATATTTTCATCATGGTCATAATCATAATTCATCATAATCCTCTAGAAGTATCCCTGATAATTAGAGTTTTCTTTAGGATTTCCAGTGGTTGGACGCATTTATGACACTCATATACCCATCATCACACTTTCTGAAAACGGATTACTGTATGGAATGGAAGGATGCTGCCAGATGGTAGTATGAGATATATGGCATAACCACCACCATGGCACAGCTGTTAATTTATTTACATTTTTTATAGTCATCTTTATTTCCTACAAATACTTTATTCTTTTTTCTGTTGGATGTTAATATTCTTCCTCCATCTCCTCTTCAGCTGTCAGTGGTGCTGGAGTTTGGCTGATCTGAGTATAAGTCAAATGTTAATTTCATTCCCCTGATTAATAAATGTAACAGGTGGGATCAGAGAACATTTCATTATGTGAAAAGAGCATAGACCCTTTTCACATTTCTGGGTTTCCGAAGCTGAAGTCGTCATAGTTGGGTTAACTCTTATAGCGGTGAATGAGAGAATACATTAAATATATATTTTTGTGTCTCCATTTGCTCAAATAGCAAAAGAAAAACTCCACAATAGTGATTTCACAACTTTCAAAAAGATGGAAAAATTAGAGTAAGATTGATAACTGAAGTGAAAAGAGAGAAAGATGTTAATTTTAACTATCACTCCCATAGACGCTGTATTAGAAACACTCTCACAGCAGCGGTAACTTGATTTTTGTAATTTGATGCAAAAGTAATATAATACAAAGTATTAGTGTTATAAATGTACATACATAAAAAAAAATACAAAAAACGTTGCAGGATTTACGATATTGATGAGCATTAAAACACGTCATCACAGTCTGTGAAAAGGGTCTAGTGGGAAAAGCTGCTGCACATTGGACACTGAATGATATTTATTTAATATGTCAAATGTTTGTAAAGTCATTAAACCTACACCCATGAACATTTTATGCTTAAAGCTTTTCCTGATTGAATTATGTTTTTGTTTTTTTTTGTTTTTTTTTAGCTGCTTCTACATTCTTTGTTTGCTTTTTGGATACCATGAAAATTAAACTTAATTAAAATAATTAAGAATTAAACTTGTGTATTGACCCGGAAGTATGCGGACGTCTTTATGTTGGGTGCTGTTGCCATGGTGAATCATAATTTCGGAGCTCCATTGATCGTGGCTTTTCATAGTTGGAGTGAATGAGCTTAACTCAGAGTCAGTCTACTCAGAGTTGATTGAACTACCTCAATTCAGCTGTTCTGAAACCCAAAACTCAGAGTTTCCCATCTCAGAGTAAGTCAACTCAGAGTTCAGGCTTAAACTCAGAGTTGGTTGAACCTCCTTTCTGAAACAGGCCCCAGGAGTATTGGTGTGTTTATGTGTAAATGTGTGTTTATTGCTGGAGTATTGGTGTGTAAATGTGTGTTTATTGCTGGAGTATTGGTGTGTTTATGTGTAAATGTGTGTTTATTGCTGGAGTATTGGTGTGTTTATGTGTTAATGTGTGTTTATTGCTGGAGTATTGGTGTGTTTATGTGTTAATGTGTGTTTATTGCTGGAGTATTGGTGTGTTTATGTGTAAATGTGTGTTTATTGCTGGAGTATTGGTGTGTTTATGTGTAAATGTGTGTGTATTGCTGGAGTATTGGTGTGTTTATGTGTAAATGTGTGTTTATTGCTGGAGTATTGGTGTGTTTATGTGTAAATGTGTGTGTATTGCTGGAGTATTGGTGTGTTTATGTGTAAATGTGTGTTTATTGCTGGAGTATTGGTGTGTTTATGTGTAAATGTGTGTTTATTGCTGGAGTATTGGTGTGTTTATGTGTAAATGTGTGTTTATTGCTGGAGTATTGGTGTGTTTGTGTGTAAATGTGTGTTTATTGCTGGAGTATTGGTGTGTTTGTGTGTAAATGTGTGTTTATTGCTGGAGTATTGGTGTGTTTATGTGTAAATGTGTGTTTATTGCTGGAGTATTGGTGTGTTTATGTGTAAATGTGTGTTTATTGCTGGAGTATTGATGTGTTTATGTGTAAATGTGTGTTTATTGCTGGAGTATTGGTGTGTTTATGTGTAAATGTGTGTTTATTGCTGGAGTATTGGTGTGTTTATGTGTAAATGTGTGTTTATTGCTGGAGTATTGGTGTGTTTATGTGTAAATGTGTGTTTATTGCTGGAGTATTGGTGTGTTTATGTGTAAATGTGTGTTTATTGCTGGAGTATTGGTGTGTTTATGTGTTAATGTGTGTTTATTGCTGGAGTATTGGTGTGTTTATGTGTAAATGTGTGTGTATTGCTGGAGTATTGGTGTGCTTATGTGTTAATGTGTGTTTATTGCTGGAGTATTGGTGTGTTTATGTGTAAATGTGTGTTTATTGCTGGAGTATTGGTGTGTTTGTGTGTAAATGTGTGTTTATTGCTGGAGTATTGGTGTGTTTGTGTGTAAATGTGTGTTTATTGCTGGAGTATTGGTGTGTTTATGTGTAAATGTGTGTTTATTGCTGGAGTATTGGTGTGTTTATGTGTAAATGTGTGTTTATTGCTGGAGTATTGGTGTGTTTATGTGTTAATGTGTGTTTATTGCTGGAGTATTGGTGTGTTTATGTGTTAATGTCTTTATTTATATAGCGCTTTTAACAATGTAGATTGTTTCAAAGCAGCTTTACAGTGTTAAACAGGAAAATAATGCAGCATAATTTTATTAAGCTGTATAGTCATTTGATGTCATCAGTTTAAATTTCCATACGGTGACCGTGTGGGCTTTAGATCAATAATTAGATCAGTAATTTAGTTTATATGGTTCGTTTAGTTTATTAATTAGATTTATTTCGATGTTTAGTTGAAAAATATAGTGTCCCCAACTGAGCACACCAAGCCAGAGGCAACAGTGGCAAGAACCAAAACCCCATCAGGAGCAGAATGGAGGAAAATAAACCTTGGGAGAAACCAGGCTCAGTCGGGGTGCCAGTTCTCCTCTGGCCAATTAACAAATAGCGTATTATTATTATTATTCTGCCAGCTTCACAGGTCAGAGGTCATTATAGATCGGAATATTCGAAGGACCGGAGTCAACACGCTGGAGACGGGTTTATTGAGGATGCCGTGTCGATGAGGCAGTTGCAGGGGGAGACTAATCACGGTCTCTGCAGACACTTCGGGGTCCTGTGTTGGTCTTCTCTGGGCGCAGGTCCAGCATCTGATCTGGATACGGCCCGGATCCGGCTGACTGCAGTAAACCTCGGGATAAACAGAGAGACTATCATTAGCGTAGATGCCATTCTTCTGATGATGTCACGAGTACATCAGGTGTTATGGGAAGTGTTCCCGGTTCCGGCTGACCTAGTTAATGCAGCCTAACAATCAATTAATTGAAAAAGTGTTTTATGTGTATGCCACAGTAAAGAGATGTGTTTTTAGTCTAGATTTAAACTGACAGAGTGTGTCTGCTTCCCGAACAATGTTAGGAAGACTGTTCCAGAGTTTAGGAGCTAAATAGGAAAAGGATCGACCGCCTGCAGTTGATTTGGATATTCTCGGTATTAACAACTGGCCAGAGTTTAGAGAGCGCAGTAGACGTGATGGAGTATAATATGTTAAGAGCTCGCTCAAGCACTGGAGATAAACCATTTAGTGCTTTGTAAGTAATAAGCAAGATTTTAAAATGTATGTGATGTTTAATAGGCAGCCAGTGCAGTGTTGACAGAACTGGGCTAATATGGTCACACTTCCTGGTTCTAGTAAGAACTGGAGCTGCTGCGTTTTGGACCAGCTGGAGTTTATTTATTAAGCGAGCAGGGCAACCACCCAGTAGAGCATTACAATAATCTAACCTTGAGGTCATGAACGCATGAACTAACTGTTCAGCATTTTGCATTGAGAGCATGTGCCGTAATTTAGATATATTTTTAAGATGGTAGAATGCAGTTTTACAGATGCTAGAAACGTGGCTTTCAAACGAAAGATTGGTATCAAAGAGCACACCCAGGTTCCTCACTGACCACGAGGACTGGACAGAGCAGCCATCAAGTGTTAGACAGTATTCTAGGTTACTACTTGTGGAGCTGTTTTGTCCAATAATTAAAAATTCAGTTTTTTCTGAATTGAGTTGCAGGAAATTACCGGTCATCCAGTGTTTTATATCAGCTCTGCATTCCGTTAATCTTGTGAATTGGTAAGTTTCTTCAGGGCGTGAAGAAATATAGAGCTGAGTATCGTCAGCATAACAATGAAAACTAACGCCATGCTTCCTAATGATATCTCCCAGTGGTAGCATGTACAGGGTGAAGAGCAGTGGTCCTAGCACTGAGCCTTGCGGTACTCCATACTGAATTTGCGATCGGTGTGACATCTCTTCATTTACTGCTACAAACTGATAACGATCACATAGGTGTGATTTAAACCATGACAAGGCAATTCCACTAATGCCTACATAATTTCCGAGTCTATTCAGAAGAATGTTGTGGTCGATAGTATCAAATGCAGCGCTAAGATCGAGTAACACTAATAGAGAGATACAGCCACGATCGGATGATAAGAGTAAATCATTTGTAACTCTGATGAGAGCAGTCTCAGTGCTACGATACGGTCTAAATCCTGACTGGAAATCCTCACAGATACCATTTCTTTCTAAAAAGGAACATAATTGTGAGGACACTGCCTTTTCTAGTGTTTTTGACAGAAAGGGTAGATTTGAGATTGGTCTATAATTGACTAATTCTGTAGGATCAAGTTGCGTTTTTTTAATAAGTGGTTTAATAATATCCAACTTAAAAGTTTTCGGTACATATCCTAATGACAACGATGAATTAATGATATTAAGAAGAGGATCTATGACCTCTGGTAGCATCTCTTTTAATAGCCTAGTCGGTACAGGGTCAAGCATACATGTTGTTGATTTTGATGATTTAACGAGTTTAGCCGATTCTTCTTCTCCTATAGCAGTGAATGAGTGTGTGTGTGTGTGTGTGTGAGAGTGTCTTTTCCTATAGCAGTGAATGAGTGTGTGTGTGTGTGTGTGTGTGTGTGTGTGTGTGTGTGTGTGTGTGTGTGTCTTCTCCTATAGAAGTGAAGGAGTGTGTGTGTGTGTGTGTGTCTTCTCCTATAGCATATTGTAATTTTTCCTCAGTGACACTACAATGCTCTGTCTGATGTGATACAGTAGTAGACGCTGCATGGTTAAAATTTTCTTCCTAATATTATCAATTTTACATGTGAAGAAGTTCATAAAGTCATTACTGCTGTGCTGTTTACAATCATCAGAAGTTGAAGCTTTATTTTTGGTTAATTTAGCCACTGTATCGAATAAATACCTTGGGTTGTGTTTGTTTTCTTCCAAGAGAGTTGAGAAATAAGCAGATCTAGCAGTTCTTACGGCTTTTCTGTATGTGATCATGTGCTCTTTCCACGAATTATGAAAGACCTCTAGTTTTGTTTTCTTCCAGCTGCGCTCCATTTTTCTGGCTGCTGTTTTAAGGGCCCGGGTGTGCTCGTTGTACCATGGCGTTGGACTATTTTCTTTAATCTTCTTTAAGCGCAGAGGAGCAACTGTGTCTAAAGTACTGGAAAAGAGAGAGTCAATTGTTTCTGTTGCAACATCGAGTTCTTCTATGCTATCTGGGATGCTGAGGAGATGATACTGATGAGGAAGAGTATTTAAAAAGCAATCTTTAGTAGCGGCAGTGATTGTCCTGCCATTTTTGAAGCGAGGGTGGCAGCTTTGCAAACTTAGCTAAATTAAGTATACAAGATACTAAGTAATGATCTGAGATGTCATCGCTCTGCTGCAGAATTTCAACGGTATCAACATTTATTCCATGTGACAATATTAGGTCTAAAGTATGATTATGGCGATGAGTGGGTCCTGACACGTGTTGCCTAACTCCAATAGAGTTTAGTGTATCTTTAAATGCTAATCCCAATACGTCTTTTTCGTTGTCTACATGGATATTAAAATCACCAACAATTAGTACTTTATCTACGGCCAGTACTAATTCTGATAGAAAGTCAGCAAATTCTTTGATAAAGTCTGTATTATGCCCTGGTGGCCTGTATACAGTAGCTAACACCAATGTTGAACGGGTTTTGTCATGTACACTACATAGCATTACATAAAGCACCAAAACTTCGAAGGAATTATATTTGAAACTAGACTTCTGAGTAATACTGAAGATATTATAATAAATTACAGCAACCCCTCCCCCTTTACCTTTCAGACGCGGCTCATGTTTATAACAATAATCTTGGGGGGTGGACTCATTTAAAGTAATGTAGTCGTCAGGTTTTAGCCAGGTTTCTGTCAAACAGAGCACATTTAGATTATTATCTTTAATAATATCATTAACAATAAGCGCTTTTGGGGAAAGGGATCTAATCTTCAGCAACCCAAGCTTTATCAAATGTTCATCTGTATTATATCTTTTGTTTATTTGTTGGACATCAATTAAAAAGAGTCTCTATGTGCTGGGATTTATCTGACTCCGGTGACGTGAGACAGCTAGCAGACGGTCGGTTTAGCCAGTTTGTCTGCTTCCTGACCTGGGCCCTAGTGAGTCAAGGTTTAGCTCTAAGACTATGTGCCAAATTACTAGAGAGAAGAGCGGCACCACCCCAGGAGGGATGGATGCCATCCTTCTTCAACAGGTCAGGTCTGCCCCAAAAACTTTTCCAATTGTCTATGAACCCTATGTTATTTTGGAGACACCACTTAGACAACCAGCCATTGAGTGATGATAGTCTGCTAACTATCTCATCACTCCTTCTAACGGGGAGCGGACCAGAACAATAAACAGCCTCTGACATCGTACTAGCGAGTTCACACACCTCTTTAATGTTAATTTTGGTGATCTCCGACTGGCGAAGTCGAACATCATTAGTGCCGACGTGAATAATAATCTTAGAGAATTTACGATTAGCTTTAGCCAGCACTTTTAAATTTGCTTTGATGTCAGGCGCTCTGGCTCCCGGTAAACAAGTGACTATGGTGGCTGGTATCTTCACGTTCCGTGTAATAGAATCGCCAATGACTAGGGCACTTTCAACAGGATACTCAGTGGGTGCTTCACTGAGAGGGGAGAACCTGTTTGATGTTCTAACCGGAACGGAAAAGCGGTTCTTTGATCCGGGACTATGCCGTCTCACTGTCACCCAGCTGCCCTGCTGCGCGGGCCCTGCAGCCGGAAACGAAGAATGTACAGAGTTCACTAAACTATTCACATCCAAATCAGTGTCTAAAGCTGTTACATCCTCACTACTCTCAGATAAAGTATGGATGCGTGTTTCTAATTCTGAAATCTTCTCCGTCAGCCTAACTATCTCCTTACATTTATCACATGTGAAGCCCTGTTCACCAGCGGAGCAGCCTATATTAAACATGCAGCATGAAGTGCAAGTGATAATGACAGGAGAAGACATGACTTACCGTGTTTTTGATTAATCCAACTTACCACTTACCACAATCGTTTTTTAGCAGTAGAATAAAGAGGAAATATCAAAATAAAGATTCAAACATAAGCAAGGCTGTACAGAGCTACAGACTTGAGCTACAGAGCTACAAACACAGCAGGAGGCAGACAGGAGCAATCGATCAGACAGACAGGAGCAATCGATCAGGCAGACAGTGCTCGTGTAACGATACTAGGCCTGACACACACACTGATCTTGTCTGTATGAGGGTTTATTACACACACACACACACACACACACACACACACACACACACACACACACACACACACACACACACACACACACACACACACACACACACACTGAGCTTGCCTGTATGAGGGTTTATTACACACACACACACACACACTGATCTTGCCTGTATGAGGGTTTATTACACACACACACACACGTGTTGTTTCAGTGACAGGAGTTCAGCTGTAGTATTAATGTAATGAAGAGACTCTATAACGTCTCACTGTCACTGATTTATCATGAGCTCAAAGCATTATGGGTAGAATCCCTCATCAGTCTCTCCTGATTCATCAAAACAGTTTCAGTGATGCAAGATAAACAGTAAACCCAGGATAGAGCGGCTGAGTGAATGTGGTCTGGACTGTGCGGATGAGGCTCATTGTGTCTCCAGAGACGCTGTAGAAGGACAGAGTTCCTGCTCTGGGATCCACATACACTCCTACTCTATTATCTTCACTACTGTTGGGCTTCACAGGGAGTTCAGTCTTTATGTTATTGTGTATGAATGAGTAACCCTCAGGAGAGCAGTACAAACCCCAGGACTGATCATTATATCCAAACACACACTCATCACCCCGTCCCTTCCTGCAGATGCTCTGATATGACACTGATATAGACATATACCCACGCCACTCAACCTCCCAGTAAGAGCGTCCACTCACACTCTCTCTACACAACACCTGAGGCCACTCATCAAATCTATCAGGATGATCAGGATAGGGGTGATCTGTGCCAGTGTTAGTAATCACTCTGTTCCCCTCAGACAGAAGGAGCTGTTTATGCACTGTCTTCAGATCTGGATTCAGCCGAAGAGAGTCTGATGGAGAGAAACACACAGAATGAGCGATTATGAATCTGATCTAATGCAGCTGAACTCTTCATGCTCAATATATCATCAGTGTCTCAGTTCAGTTTAATCATCATTCACACAATCAACTCTAAAACTCTTCTGTCATGTTTTCTTTCCTCTTCTCCAGGAAGAACATGAACACACTCTCATGAACACACACTCATGAACACACACTCAGGAACACACTCATGAACACACACTCAGGAACACACACTCATGAACACACACTCATGAAACCACTCATGAACACACTCATGAACACACACTCATGAACACACACTCATAAACACTCACTCATGAACACTCACTCATGGACACACTCATGTACACACTCAGGAACACACACTCATGAACACACACTCTTGAACACACACTCATGAACACACACTCATGAACACACACTCATGAACACACACTCAGGAACACACTCATGAACACACACTCAGGAACACACTCAGGAACACACACTCATGAACACACACTCTTGAACACACACTCATGAACACACTCATGAACACACACTCATGAAACCACTCATGAACACACTCATGAACACACACTCATAAACACTCACTCATGAACACACTCATGTACACACTCAGGAACACACACTCATGAACACACACTCTTGAACACACACTCATGAACACACACTCATGAACACACACTCATGAACACACACTCATAAATACACACTCAGGAACACACTCAGGAACACACTCAGGAACACACTCAGGAACACACACTCATGAACACACACTCTTGAACACACACTCATGAACACACTCATGAACACACACTCATGAACACACACTCATGAACACACACTCAGGAACACACTCATGAACACACACTCATACACACACTCATGAACACACACTCATGAAAAAACACTCATGAACACACACTCAGGAACACACACTCATGAACACACACTCATGAAAAAACACTCATGAACACACTCATGAACACGCACTCATGAACACACACTCATGAACACACACTCATGAACACACACTCATGAAAAAACACTCATGAACACACACTCAGGAACACACACTCATGAACACACACTCATGAACACACTCATGTACACACTCAGGAATATAATATAACACTCTGTGCAGCCATTACACAGAATGGGGTCCTCCACCGCCATGCCCATATGGGCCCTTACAACACAGCACTCATACTTACATTCTTGGACCAATTGCACAACATAACAGCAGCTAATCAAATTGATCATATGCAATACATTGTTGTCTGGGACAATGTGTCTTTCCACCGCTCTGCTCTGGTTCAGAACTGGTTTCAGCAACATCCACATTTCACTATCCTATATCTTCCACCATATTCTCCATTCCTCAACCCTATAGAAGAGTTTTTCTCGGCATGGCGGTGGAAGGTATATGATCTCCGTCTCCAGGCTACGTACGACAGACAGACACTTTTGGACATTGGTTCGGCAATCGCACTCCGAAAACCGGACTTTAAATTCTTCAGTGACGAACCGCCGTTTACAAACACAGCAGCGGAGCTCTTTGTCTGGACGGCCCGACCACGCAAACGCGGCCGGAGAAGGGGAAGCAGAGCCGGCGTACTTATCAGAGTAAGACGCCGCGCAAACCGACCCCCACTTCCCAGTATTTTACTGGCAAATGTTCAGTCTCTGGACAATAAACTCTGCGAGCTGAGAGCGCGGATCTCTTTCCAGCGAGACACGAGGGACTGCTGCATTATCTGCCTTACAGAAACTTGGATGTCCGCTGAGATTCCAGATTCGGCCATCGAAACCACGGGGTTCTCCGTGCATCGGATGGACAGAGAAAAAGATCTCTCCGGGAAAAGCAAAGGCGGGGGTGTATGTTTTATGATCAACCGATCCTGGAGTGATCAGAGGAACGTACATTCTATCAAGTCTTTCTGTTCTCCTGATCTGGAACCACGGTGGTGTCAGGAGCACAACCTCTCCCTCAACGTCAGCAAGACCAAGGAGCTGGTGGTCGACTTCAGGAGGAATGAGAGAGAACACCGCCCCATCACCATCAATGGAGCACCGGTGGAGAGAGTCAGCAGCTTCAAGTTCCTCGGTGTCCACATCACAGAGGAACTCTCATGGTCCGTCCACACTGAGGCCGTTGTGAAGAAGGCTCATCAGCGCCTTTTCTTCCTGCGACGGCTGAGGAGGTTTGGAATGAACCGCCACATCCTCACACGTTTCTACACCTGCACCATCGAGAGTCTGCTGACTGGCTGCATCACCACCTGGTACGGCAACAGTACCGCCCGCAGCCGCAAGGCCCTGCAAAGGGTAGTGCGCACGGCCAGCTGCATCATCGGAGGTGAGCTTCCCTCCCTCCAGGACATTTACGCCAGGCGGTGTGTGAAGAGAGCTCAGAGGATCTTCAGAGACTCTAGCCACCCGAACCATGGGCTGCTCTCACTGCTCCCATCAGGCAGACGGTACCGCAGCATCAGAACACGCACCAGCCGACTCCAGAACAGCTTCTTCCCACAAGCAATCAGACTACTTAACTCCTGATCCATCAGGATCATAACAAACACTGGACAGAATATCACTCCGCACAACCCACTGTAGATACACACACATTATATACACATTTATTTATCATACAGCATCTATTGCACTTTGGATTTCAATTTTTCAATCTGTGAATAATATTTATACTATACATTGTATATTATTATTACTATTATAGCATAATGTATATTGTTTAGTGTATGTTTAGTGTATATTGTTTAAAGTATATGTATATTGTAAGTATGTGTATATTGTTTAAAGCTGTGAGAACTAAACTCACATTGTGTAAATTATTTATTGTTTATTGTAGAGTTTACTGTGCTGTGAGTAATTGTGTGCGCATCAGATGTGTAATCTGATGCTGCTTTAAATGTTGTACATGTCATGTCGTGACTGCTATGTTGCTCGGAACTGCACCTAAGAATTTCACCTACTGTTGCACTTGTGCATATGTAGAGTGACAAATAAAGTGATTTGATTTGATTTGATTTGATTTGAGGCTGAGGTACCCCTCATCCAAGCCATGGAGGAGGCCTGTGACCAGATGGAGGTTGCAGCAATGCAAGGATGGATTCGTCATTCAAGACGTTTCTTTCCAAGGTGTCTTGCCAATGACAACATTGCCTGCGATGTTGATGAAATTCTATGGCCAGATCCAGCTAGGCGAAGAGACGATGTATAGTTTTTTTTGTTCCTTGAACTTACAGTACAATATGTGAAGTGACATTTTGTTACAGTATTCTGGATCTCCATGTCAACATTTTGGGCGTGTTGACAAATAAATTAGTTTCTTCAGTCTGCAACATTGGTCTTGTGTGGTGTTTGGTGACTTTACATTATATTTGTACTTTGTTGATGGTAGCCTACTCTAATCATAGGGAAGTAGAAGTACTAAAAGTGTTTTAGGTTTATCACAGCAGAGTGTAACTCGTGCAAACAGAGTATGTTAATGTGAAACGTGTGTGTTTCATATGGTAACAAAGTGTGGTTTTGAAACAGAAGTGTATAGTTTTTACAAGAGTGTTTAATTATGCAAAGGATCTGTAGTGTTTTGCTAATTGGGTGTGTGGTTGTGCTAATTGTGTGTAGTGTTTTGAAAACGCGGGCCCTGTTTTGAAAATCGTGCTTAAGCAATCCAAAAAAACTGTAAAAGAGATGCTACCAGAGGTCATAGATCCTCTTCTTAATATCATTAATTCATCTTTGTCATCAGGATATGTACCGAAAACTTTTAAGTTGGCTATTATTAAACCACTAAAAAAACGCAACTTGATCCTACAGAATTAGTCAATTATAGACCAATCTCAAATCTACCCTTTCTGTCAAAAATACTTGAAAAGGCAGTGTCTTCACAATTATGTTCCTTTTTTAGAAAGAAATGGTATCTGTGAGGATTTCCAGTCAGGATTTAGAGCGTATCATAGCACTGAGACTGCTCTCATCAGAGTTACAAATGATTTACTCTTATCATCCGATCGTGGCTGTATCTCTCTATTAGTGTTACTCGATCTTAGCGCTGCATTTGATACTATCGACCACAACATTCTTCTGAATAGACTGGAAAATGATGTAGGTATTAGTGGAATTGCCTTGTCATGGTTTAAATCATACCTATGCGACCGTTATCAGTATGTAGCAGTAAATGATGAGATGTCACACCGATCACATGTTCAGTATGGAGTACCACAAGGCTCAGTGCTAGGACCACTGCTCTTCACCCTGTACATGCTACCACTGGGAGATATTATTAGGAAGCATGGCGTTAGTTTTCATTGTTATGCTGACGATACTCAGCTCTATATTTCTTCACGCCCTGAAGAAACTTACCAATTCACAAGATTAACGGAATGCAGAGCTGCCATAAAACACTGGATGTAATTTCCTGCAACTCAATTCAGAAAAAAATGAATTTCTAATTATAGGAAAAAAAAGCTCCACAAGTAGTAACCTAGAATACTGTCTAACACTTGATGCTGCTCTGTCCAGTCCTCGTGGTCAGTGAGGAACCTGGGTGTGCTCTTTGATACCAATCTTTCGTTTGAAAGCCACGTTTCTAGCATCTGTAAAACGGCATTCTACCATCTTAAAAATATCTCTAAATTACGGCTCATGCTCTCAATGCAAAATGCTGAACAGTTAGTTCATGCGTTCATGACCTCAAGGCTAGATTATTGTAATGCTCTACTGGGTGGTTGCCCTGCTCACTTAATAAATAAACTCCAGCTAGTCCAAAACGCAGCAGCTCCAGTTCTTACTAGAACCAGGAAGTGTGACCATATTAGCCCAGTTCTGTCAACACTGCACTGGCTGCCTATTAAACATCGCATACATTTTAAAATCTTGCTTATTACTTACAAAGCACTAAATGGTTTATCTCCAGTACTTGAGCGAGCTCTTAACACATTATACTCCATCACGTCTACTGCGCTCTCTAAACTCTGGCCAGTTGATCATACCGAGAATATCCAAATCAACTGCAGGCGGTCGATCCTTTTCCTATTTAGCTCCTAAACTCTGGAACAGTCTTCCTAACATTGTTCGGGAAGCACACACACTCTGTCAGTTTAAATCTAGACTAAAAACACATCTCTTTACTGTGGCATACACATAAAACACTTTCTCAATGAAATTATTGTTAGGCTGCATTAACTAGGTCAGCCGGAACCGGGAACACTTCCCATAACACCTGATGTATTTATGACATATGGCCGTATCCAGATCAGATGCTGGACCTGCGCCCAGAGAAGACCAACACAGGACCCCGAAGTGTCTGCAGAGACCGTGATTAGTCTCCCCCTGAAACTGCCTCATCGACACGGCATCCTCAATAAACCCGTCTCCAGTGTGTTGCCTCCAGTCCTTCGAATATTCCGATCTATTATGACCTCTGACCAGTAAAGCGGACAGAAAAATTATAATACGCTGTTTGTTAATTGGCCAGAGGAGAACTGCCCCCCCCCCCCCCCCCCCCCCCCCGACTGAGCCTGGTTTCTCCCAAGGTTTATTTTCCTCCATTCTGCTCTCCTGATGGGGTTTTGGTTTCCTTGCCACTGTTGCCTCTGGCTTGGCGTGCTCAGTTGGGGACACTACATTTTTCAACTAAACATCGAAATAAATCTAATTAATAAACTAAATGAACCATATAAACTAAATTACTGATCTAATTATTGATCTAAAGCCCACACGGTCACCGTATGGAAATTGAAATGAACTGATGACATCAAATGGCTATACAGCTTAATAAAATTATGCTGCATTATTTTCCTGTTTAACACTGTAAAGCTGCTTTGAAACAATCTACATTGTTAAAAGCGCTATATAAATAAAGTTGACTTGACTTGACACACTCATGAACACACACTCATGAACACACACTCATGAATGCACTCATGAACACACACTCATGAACACACTCATGAACACACACTCATGAACACACACTCATGAATACACTCATGAACACACACTCATGAACACACAGTCATAAACACACACTCATGAACACACTCATGAACACACACTCATGAACACACACCCATGAACACACTCATGAACACACACTCATGAACACACACTCATGAACACACACTCATGAACACACACTCATGAACACACACTCATGAACACACACACTCATGAACACACACTCATGAACACACACTCATGAACACACACTCTTGAACACACAATCATGAACACACACTCATGAATGCACTCATGAACACACTCATGAACACACACTCATGAACACACACTCATGAACACACACTCATGAACACACACTCATGAACACACACTCATGATCACACACTCATGATCACACACTCATGATCACACACTCATGAACACACACTCATGAACACACTCATGAACACACACTCATGAACACACACTCATGAACACACTCATGAACACACACTCATGAACACACACTCTTGAACACACACTCATGAACACACTCATGAACACACACTCTTGAACACACACTCATGAACACACACTCATGAACACACACTCTTGAACACACACTCATGAACACACTCATGAACACACACTCATGAACACACACTCATGAACACACACTCTTGAACACACACTCATGAACACACACTCATGAACACACAGTCATGAACACACACTCATGAACACACTCATGAACACACACTCATGAACACACACTCATGAACACACTCATGAACACACACTCATGAACACACACTCATGAACACACAGTCATGAACACACACTCATGAACACACACTCATGAACACACTCATGATCACACACTCATGAACACACACTCATGAACACACACTCATGAACACACACTCATGAACACACTCATGAACACACACTCATGAACACACACTCATGAACACACAGTCATGAACACACAGTCATGAACACACACTCATGAACACACACTCATGAACACACTCATGAACTCATGAACACACTCATGAACACACACTCATGAGTTTCTCTGCTTGTGTTCTCAGTCACTTACAGTGCAGGAAGTCGTCTTTGGTCTTGGGATCAGGGACTGTGGAAATCAACAGACATGAAGAGTGTGATTATTATAACTAGAGAAACTGATCCTGCATCCATTGCTAACACATGCAGAAATCCTCCAACACAGAAGATATTTAAAAAAATGTTCCTGCTGTTTCCAGAGCCCTAATCCTGACACGAGCACTACTGAGGGTTTGACACTATTGACATGTCACCATATTAGATTTGGCTCCTGTAGACATCAGCTGATGCTTCATGAGACTCGGATTAAACCACTAGAGATTACTTAGTGATACAGTGATTATAATAAGATAAGGACACAGATGTGTTCCTCTGAGACAGCAGAGAGTAGCTAGAGCTCTGTAGAGAAGTTTGTCCCTTTAGGGCCACTGTAGAAACATTACGGAACAAAAATGGCAATTTCAAGGGTGTCACCAACGGTTGCAAGGAACACACAATGAAGATTGTGTGTGTGTGTGTGTGTGTGTGTGTGTGTGTTTGTGTGGGGTGTGTGTGTGTGTGTGTGTGTGTGTGTGTGTGTGTGTGTGTGTGTGTGTGTGTGTGTGTGTGTGTGTGTGTGTGTGTGTGTGTGTGTGTGTGTGTGTGTGTGTGTGTTTGTGTGGGGTGTGGGGGTGTGTGTGTGTGTGTGGGGTGCCCCAAATTATGATGATGCAGGTTTTCAAGAAAGTGTTCGCCGTTATTCCTAATATGTCTCAAACTAATCTCATCATGGGGGGGACTTTAACTGTGTCCTTGATGGGTACTTGGACAGATCATCTTCTAAGAGAGCCCCTCAGTCTAATTCAAGAAACTTCTTAAATGTATTTATTAATAACTCTAATTTAGTAGATACATGGAGACTCTTTCATCCCACCGAGAGAGATTATACCTTTCATTCACAAGTTCATTATGTATACACACCCATTGATTATTTTCTGGTAGAAAACAAACTAATCTCCAATGTCATGAACAGTAAGATCCATGATATACTAATTTCAGGTCATGCTCCGGGTACTTTTGAACTCGCCTTTAGTAATTTAACACCCTCTCGTCCTGTGTGGAGAATGGATTCTCGGCTCGTTAATGATCCTAAATTTGAAGATTATATGCTTACACAATTGGAAATATTTTTTGAGAATAATGATACCCCCGAAGTTTCATCAGGACTACTTTGGGAAACACTGAAAGCCTTTATTAGAGGATGTGTTATCTCTTATCAGGAGTCCAAAAATAAACTGTACAAAGCAAAACTTTTAGATTTAATAAAGCAAATTCATCTATTAGATAACGAAAATGCGCTAAACCCCTCATTAGAAACATACAAAAAAATTCTACAGCTAAGATATGAGTATAATAAAATTGTTTCAGACAAACTAAGTAAATCATTCCTGTTCATTAAACAGAAATATTTTGAATTCGGGGAAAAGCCACATAAACTACTTGCCAGACAGTTACGTAAATTAGAAAACGATAAGACAATTCATAAGATCAAAACAAAATTTGGGGCACAGTTTACTTCGTCTAAGGATATAAACAACTGCTTCAAGGAATTCTATTCAACTTTATACTCCTCTGATCCTTGCATTGACTTCCAAGCTATGGATACATTTCTAAATAAATGTCATTTTTCCTCTCTTACTCAAGATGAGCGTGATTCCCTGAATAAGGATATATCTTTAGGTGAGTTAAAAAGTACAGTAAATTCCTTAAAGCACGGTAAAACTCCAGGTCCAGACGACTTGCCCTCTGAATTGTATAAAAAATGTAATGAAACTCTCTCCCCCTACTTGCTTAGAACTTTTGAGGAGGCATTTAACGAGGCAATCATAACTGTTATTCCCAAAAAAGGTAAAAATACAGAAGAGGTGGAAGGATACAGACTGATCTCTCTCCTTAACGTAGATCAGAAAATACTATCAAAGATACTTGCAAATAGACTTGGTAGATTTATTGGTGGTCTAATTCATCCTGACCAGAATGGATTTATTCCTGGCAGGAATGTCTCTCAAAATACTAGGCGTCTTTTTAATATAATGCATCACCCCAAAGCCATCCAAGACAATCTGGTAATAATCTCTCTCAATGCCGAAAAAGCATTCGATCGAGTGGAGTGGCGATATCTTTTCGAAGTGCTAAAAAAATTTGACGTGGGAGATAAATTTATAGATTGGATTAAGATTTTGTATAAAAGTCCTACAGCTCAGGTTATAACCAATTATACATTGTCTGGTTCCTTTCATTTCAAAAGAGGGACAAGGCAAGGTTGCCCCCTTTCTCCTCTCCTATTTGCTTTGATCGTAGAGCCCCTTGCTCAGTCTATTCGTTCTGACCCTTCTATTCATGGCTTTAACACTTTAAACACAGAAAATAAAATATCTTTATATGCTGACGACATCCTGCTATATGTTACCAAACCACATGTGAGTCTTCCGGTTATTATGAATACTATTCATGTTTTTGGGACGTTTTCAGGGTTTAAAGTTAATTTAAATAAAAGTGAGTTAATGCCCATTTGACTAAAAGATCTGTCCTCGATAAAGTCTTCTCCGTTTAAAGTTTCGATGGAACATTTTACATATCTCGGAATTGTAGTTACCCTTAAATATTCTTTGCTTTTAAAGGCTAACTTTTCCCCTATAATTTCCAAACTGCAAGGTAATATCAAATTCTGGAGAGGACTCCCGATCTCTTTGTTCGGCAGAATAAATGCAATTAAAATGATATTCTTATCACAGATACTGTATCTATTCCAGAATATTCCTATCTTTCTACCTAAATCATTTTTAAGCAATTAGATTTGATTATTCTTCCATTCTTATGGGGATATAAAAGTCACAGAGCTAAGAAGGCACACCTTTGTAAACCTAAACAAGAGGGAGGGCTGGCACTCCCAGACTTTCGTCTTTATTACTGAGCTTCTTATATCAGATTCATTTCATTGTGGTTGGATGATCAAAGCACCCCTCCAAATTGGCTCCAAATAGTCTGTGATCAGTGTTATCCCTACAATCCAGGAGCAGTGATTCTTTCCCCTGTAACATTAAGCCACTCAAACTTCAATAATAGTATTGTAATTCGAAATATACTGCGTATTTGGAAACAGATAAAAAAACACTTCAAGATAAAGCCCCTTTCGTTCTTAACCCCCATCACTAAGAATCCATCATTTAAACCTTCAACATTGGACAGGACCTTTATGCAATGGAAAGAAATGGGTCTATGTACTATTGGGGACCTTTTCGTTGATGGAATTCTGGCATCCTTTAGTCAGCTGCAAAAGAAATTTAAACTTCCCCAAAATCATTTTTTTTAGATTTCTACAGATTAGGAATTATATACGTGCTCATATACCTTCTTCGGATAATACGTCACCCTCAATTATTGATAAGTGTCTTGATCAATGTAAAGTAAGTAAAAAAGCATTACCAATAATTTATGATCTGCTGCAATCTTGTAATTCCCCCTCTACTAGATTTATTAAGGAAGAATGGGAGAAAGAACTTGGAGTGGAAATTTCTGAGGAAATATGGCAAAAGAGTCTAAAGGATATTAATGAACATTCTATTAATTCTAGACACTGCCTTATTCAGTTTAAGGTCATTCACAGACTACATTATTCATAAAAGAATTTGCACAGAATTTTTTCCAAATGTCTCACCTCTTTGTGACAAATGTAATTATGTAGATGCAGATTTGTCCCATAGTTTTGTTTTTTGCTTAAGAATACAGAGTTACTGGAATGGAATTTTTTAGGTGCTTTCAGAAATGTTTAGGGTACAAATGCAGCCTGACCCAGCATTGACCATTCTTGGACTTTCTGAACATGGGCATCCATTATCAGGAGGACAACACAAACTGCTTGCATACAGTGTAACTACAGCTAAGAAATTACTACTATTGTTCTGGAAGAAGGAGGAGGTACCTACGGTCAAGTTATGGCTTGGAGAGATGACTTCCACTCTACATTTGGAAAAAATTCGCTCCTGTTTGAATGGCAAAATTGAGCAGTTTGACAAAATCTGGCGCCCTTTTCTCTGTTATCTTGATGGAAACCTTATGGACTAACGCATCATTTCATATTGTAATATGTCATATATTTTCACCATATTTAACAATTTAACGTAAACAGGTCTGGTAAGGGATGGTTATGGGTTTTTTTTTTTTTTTTTTTTTTTACTCTTGTATCCTTGTATTTGCAATCCTTCTTTAAAATCTGTCTTTAATAAAACATATTTGATTAAAAAAGGCCTTGGGAATATTAAAAAAGTCAGGTAAATTAGCTGTGCGAACTTGTCAAGTGGGCCTTGATGGATGGCAAGTAAGCATGCGCACAGAAGTTTAAAAATAGTCCTATTGTGTTGTGTTGAGGAAGTGTATCAACAGGGATAGGGATTTATTTTAATTGTGTTCTGTTGTGTTGAGGAAGTGTATCAACATAGAGTTAATTGTGTTCTATCGTGTTGAGGAAGTGTATCGATAGATTTGTCAAAAAGGTTTTAAGTGTAAGCTGTCGTGTTGAGGAAGTGTATCGATTTGATTAAGTTAAAGAAAAATAAGAATAAAACAATAATTATTCTCTCAAAAGTATTAAATAGAGTGCTTGCTGGATTGTCTGTGGCTAAGTGCATGTGGGTGTGGACTGTGTGGAGTTAAAAATTAGCACTCCTCATTTCAGATGCGCATAGATTTGATCACTGCGCAAGGGGGGAAGTAATATAAAAAATTAAACAACAAGGATATTGGTCTCCATATTTATATGCCATGGTAGACAATTTTCTGTCCACATGTGAAATATGTGCCAAATACAATGTTAGAAAGGGAACAGCGACACCAATTGGTCAAATACCAGTGCCAGAAAGACCTTTTAGGCATCTGGTAATGGATTATGTGGACATGATAAAGCGAGTACAAGGTAAACGATATATGCTTGTGATAATTGATCGATTTAGCAGATGGGTAGAAGCAGTACCATCTGCAGATGAGGGTTCAGGAACAGTAATTAAATTTCTAACAAGAGAGGTAATTCCTATATTTGGAATACCATCAGAAATAAGTTCAGATAACGGGTCGGCGTTTATTAAAAAAAACTGTAAAACAAGTATTGCAGCAACTTAGAATAAAACAAAGACTTGGCTGCATTTATAGGCCTGAAAGTCAGGGCATTGTTGAAAGATCTAATTTAGTACTTAAGGCCAAAATTAGCAAAATATGTGAAAGTACTAAATTAAACTGGGTTGATGCGCTACCACTTGCACTAATGAGTTGTCGCATGCAAACTAACAGAATCACGCATCTAACACCGCATGAAATGCTTACGGGTCGACCCATGCCTGTACCATATTGCAGAACTCCCTAAAAAGGACCGCCGTTAGAACAATTGCAAATGGAATTAAGATCTTATATGAGGAAACTAACTGCAATATGTAAAGTTATATATTTACAGGAAAAAAAGAAAGCAGCCCAGAGAGGAGACAGAAACATCTTGTCCAGTTGTCCCAGGTGACCAGATGTATCTGAGGGTATTCAGGACAATGAAAACCTAAGGGAGAATAAGGACTGGCCTGATAAATCAAACTGGATTTTGCAAGCATTGGAAATTGATTCAAGTACCTCCAATGAGGACGAAGAAGATGAATGATGAGCCAGACCTTGGGTGTATGTGCTAGCCTAACCCCTCCCCAAAGGTGACCCTCTACAATGCGCAAAGTATCTGGGTTGAAGAAGATGACTATGATATAAAAAGAACTTTTGATAGTATAATGTATGATTTGATGTTTGATTATTGTACATAACTGTGACAACCACAGGCAAGGCTGAACAAATTGCACACTCACGCTAATAACAATGTATTGATGATTAGACATAGGAATTAGGGAAATTAGAATCTTTTACTCCATTCCTGAAAAAGAGAACAAAAGTAAAATCTGGAAGGAGATGTTTGGTTCTAATATTCCTCCGGAGTGTGGTTGCATAATCTAGTCATTTGTAGTGACACTGAGTGGATTATTTTAAGTCATTAGGTAGAATAACTGAAAAAACTGGATTCTGAAACTACACATCTGGGAAAAGGTTAGTGAAGGTGGGGCTTAGGTAAGCCCCAGAGGGGGGGATGTAGAAGATTTTATTATTTAAAAATTAGCAGTTTAAGGCTAATGAAAAGACACTATTATGTTCAAATGTGTGCTGACATTTCATATGACAGAAAATACAGTGGCAAAGAGGGCCGGTGGCCAACGGCCCTCAGGCTTTGTTGTGGTGGTTGGTATGAATAAAGCCTCTTCTGAAATCGATGATCCTTTGTGATCCTTTGTGACTGTGTTCTTCAACAGTAGTAACTCTGTACTGTGTGTAGTAACTCTGTACTGTGTGTATAACACTGTACTGTGTGTATAACTCTGTGCTGTGTGTAGTAACTCTGTACTGTGTGTATAACTCTGTACTGTGTGTAGTAACTCTGTACTGTGTGTATAACTCTGTACTGTGTGTAGTAACTCTGTACTGTGTGTATAACTCTGTACTGTGTGTAGTAACTCTGTACTGTGTGTGTAGTAACTCTGTACTGTGTGTATAACTCTGTACTGTGTGTGTATAACTCTGTACTGTGTGTTGTAACTCTGTACTGTGTGTAGTAACTCTGTACTGTATGTATAACTCTGTACTGTGTGTATAACTCTGTACTGTGTGTTGTAACTCTGTACTGTGTGTAGTAACTCTGTACTGTGTGTAACTCTGTACTGTGTGCATAACTCTGTACTGTGTGTAGTAACTCTGTACTGTGTGTGTAGTAACTCTGTACTGTGTGTAGTAACTCTGTACTGTGTGTGTAGTAACTCTGTACTGTGTGTATAACTCTGTACTGTGTGTAGTAACACTGTACTGTGTGTGTGTGTGTAGTAACTCTGTACTGTGTGTATAACTCTGTACTGTGTGTAGTAACTCTGTACTGTGTGTATAACTCCGTACTGTGTGTAGTAACTCTGTACTGTGTGTATAACTCTGTACTGTGTGTAGTAACTCAGTACTGTGTGTAGTAACTCTGTACTGTGTGTATAACTCTGTACTGTGTGTAGTAACTCTGTACTGTGTGTATAACTCTGTACTGTGTGTGTAGTAACTCTGTACTGTGTGTATAACTCTGTACTGTGTGTATAACTCTGTACTGTGTGTAGTAACTCTGTACTGTGTGTATAACTCTGTACTGTGTGTAGTAACTCTGTACTGTGTGTATAACTCTGTACTGTGTGTAGTAACTCTGTACTGTGTGTATAACACTGTACTGTGTGTATAACTCTTTACTGTGTGTAATAACTCTGTACTGTGTGTATAACACTGTACTGTGTGTATAACTCTGTACTGTGTGTAGTAACTCTGTACTGTGTGTGTAGTAACTCTGTACTGTGTGTAGTAACTCAGTACTGTGTGTGTGTGTGTGTGTGTGTGTGTGTAGTAACTGTACTGTGTGTGTATAACTCTGTACTGTGTGTAGTAACTCTGTACTGTGTGTGTATAACTCTGTACTGTGTGTATAACTCTGTACTGTGTGTATAACTCTGTACTGTGTGTTGTAACTCTGTACTGTGTGTAGTAACTCTGTACTGTGTGTAGTAACTCTGTACTGTGTGTAACTCTGTACTGTGTGTATAACTCTGTACTGTGTGTATAACTCTGTACTGTGTGTTGTAACTCTGTACTGTGTGTAGTAACTCTGTACTGTGTGTATAACTCTGTACTGTGTGTATAACTCTGTACTGTGTGTTGTAACTCTGTACTGTGTGTAGTAACTCTGTACTGTGTGTAGTAACTCTGTACTGTGTGTAACTCTGTACTGTGTGCATAACTCTGTACTGTGTGTAGTAACTCTGTACTGTGTGTGTAGTAACTCTGTACTGTGTGTAGTAACTCTGTACTGTGTGTGTAGTAACTCTGTACTGTGTGTATAACTCTGTACTGTGTGCAGTAACTCTGTACTGTGTGTATAACTCTGTACTATGTGTAGTAACTCTGTACTGTGTGTATAACTCTGTACTGTGTGTATAACTCTGTACTGTGTGTTGTAACTCTGTACTGTGTGTAGTAACTCTGTACTGTGTGTAACTCTGTACTGTGTGCATAACTCTGTACTGTGTGTAGTAACTCTGTACTGTGTGTGTAGTAACTCTGTACTGTGTGTAGTAACTCTGTACTGTGTGTGTAGTAACTCTGTACTGTGTGTATAACTCTGTACTGTGTGTAGTAACACTGTACTGTGTGTGTGTGTGTAGTAACTCTGTACTGTGTGTATAACTCTGTACTGTGTGTATAACTCTGTACTGTGTGTAGTAACTCTGTACTGTGTGTATAACTCTGTACTGTGTGTAGTAACTCTGTACTGTGTGTATAACTCTGTACTGTGTGTAGTAACTCTGTACTGTGTGTATAACACTGTACTGTGTGTATAACTCTTTACTGTGTGTAATAACTCTGTACTGTGTGTATAACACTGTACTGTGTGTATAACTCTGTACTGTGTGTAGTAACTCTGTACTGTGTGTGTAGTAACTCTGTACTGTGTGTAGTAACTCAGTACTGTGTGTGTGTGTGTGTGTACTTGTATTTATTACTTTGTGGGGCCCAGTGACCAGTAGCCCACCAACGGTATGGGGCCCAACAACGTTGTGGGGCCCAAAATAGTGGGCCCCACACCGATTTCAATATAAACGGCCTCAGAAGCCTCTGCTGATATGCCTCATGCTTTTTTTTAACTTTCCCCACAACGTGACAAAAACTGGTTTTGAGTGTGTAAGTGTGTGTGCTCTCTATCGCCCCCACACCTGGGAACGGGTTACTGCAAGTTTACACACTCTTGGAAGTGTGTGTGGCTTTAGCCAACGAGAAAAGCCTACGGAGCTGGGGGGCGTGGTTTAGGCTCGTTGATTTCATCCAGGCACATCGTGAGTGGGTTTAATCTTTAATTAACATTAATTACATCGTGTTTAGACTCTGTACAGACGGAAAAAACACTTCCTGTGATCGAAGGGATATTATCTGACTATAATTGATACAGTATGATGTATATTTCTGGTCGTGTGAACAGAATGATGCCTAATGAAGTAGGGTTTAATCAGATGGCTAACATTAGCTGCTAAAGATCACGGATTCGGTCACCTGAGGCGTTTTAAACCGGAAGTTCCACGCGCTCCGACTGCAAACAGACTCTCTTCATGTGAGAAACAGGTGAGTGAAGTTATTTGACTTTTGTTCATGATATAGTTTCGTTTCAATGCTTAATATTACTCAATTTCGTAGTGCAACTAAATGATAGTTAAAGACGTACCATTGTATTCAGTTGGACAGGTGATGATGTTAGAGCTGATTATGCTAGCTCTAGATCGATAGCTGATCATGCTAGCTGCGGAAGAAGCATTTTATTGCATTACATGATCATTTGACTCCGTTTTCGTTATAGTTTTGCAGAAATCCATTAATAGTATTTTGATATGACAACGATTTCACACAGTTAGTTCATGTTTTAATTGATTAAATGAATGTAATCCCATGCAGCTATCAGACTATCTCACAGTATTTACAGTATGGATGAACAGATATAACTAATGTTACTGGTTTATATCTGTGGGCTGGCCTGTGCAAGCTACACTTACATCACGTAAACTATTGAATATTAAATGACTTGAAATTGTTTGATTTATTGAGTTTTTTCCTCATACTAAATTCATTTATTTGAGTGTGTCTGTGTAATTATTTTCACAGAGCCATAATGTTGAAGAGGAAGACGAGGATACGGCCTGTTGATGATGCCAGGACACACATTCTGTCTTTGAGGGACAAGCCGGGGTTTATGGAGCGATTTATTGATAGTAACAAAGGTATGGAACCCCTTATTACACATGAATATCTCAGTACTGTTCGTTTGCATACACTGACACAATAATGCTTATCGTTATAGTTGGAAATGATAAACTAGTATTGGTTTTGTAAAAGTGTTCACATTGTTATCTGTTGCTTATCAGGATGTCTGGGTTTTTGAGTTTTCATGTCTTATATTTGTTAATGTAAAAATAAAACCTTACTTGGCATTAAAATGTCTTAAATCCACATTTCAAAGACCTTAAAAGGCAAAATTGCCACGACCCAAGACGTCTGAGTTGAGCTCTGGCATGCTGTGCGCACACACACTCAGTCAGTGAGGACTTCTGACGGGTATTTGCGTAAACTCATATCTTAAGTAAATGTAAACAAAAGGGAGAAAATTGGATGCCCTTCAGTCATTATATTGGATCCGTGCATTCAGTCTTAGTCTCACTGCTCTTCACCCAATAGCGTTTGCAGCATATTTAATTCATACAGTGAAAACTATGCAGTTTTATTTATTTCATAGTTGATGACTAATCAATTTCTGTAGTATTTATTACTTTAAATGCTAAAATCTGGTCTCCAATATACTGCAGACCTTTACTCCGCTATAGTTAATTTAAATCCAGAAATGTCCATTGTTCTTCGTATGCCTCTGCTGAGCAGGGGGATTTTGCCTTTTTGCATAGAAGTCACAGTGTAAGTATTACATTGGAAGTGCTGATACCTGCACATACCCTGATTATAAAGGCAGTAAGCTTTAGTATCATGTTGGTGTGGTTATGCCATCTGTATGTGAATTTTTCTTCCAGTTAAATGTGTTTGTAACATGTCCCCATAGGTAGAGGAGTGTTTGCTACCCAGCCTGTGGAAGCGGGAGCGTTTGTCCTGGAGTACAGGGGGGAACTCATTTCAGCAGAAGAATGCCAGGCCAGGGACTACACTGAGTTACAGAGCACATTTCTGTTCCAATTCCAGTGGCAGAAACGGCACTGGTGGTGAGCATGCATGCATACATGTTTTGTATGGATGTGGGAAATTCTAATGAAGACATGCAACACACATTTTTGAGTAGCTGATGAATGAACAACAGCAGTCTCTCAGTCGCACATGGCACAGCAGTAGCTCATTCAGTGATTAGTCTTTCTGTCCCCCTGCACTCAGTCATTTTATGGGTGGGGAAATTTGGTATTGTAGTTCAACATTTAAAGGGTAGTTTTCTTATTCCTTTCAGTATTGATGCATCCAAAGAAGACGGATCCCTTGGAAGATTAATTAATGACAACCACAAATCTCCAAACTGCACCATGAAAAAAATCATAGTAAACGACAGGCCACATTTGTGTCTGTTTGCTGTGAAGAAAATTGAAATGGGAAGTGAAATCGAATACAACTATGGTGATTCACAGTGGCCATGGCGTAAGAAGGTGAGCTGGTTAGATTAGGCATACTGATTTCATTTAAAAAATGTGCTGAATAGCACAGCTACGTCCGTTTTCTACAATTTGTATTTCATTATAAACCGTATATTAACCTGATTATCTGTATATGATCTCGTATGTATGATCTGTTGCTTAGAACGTTTTGTCTGATTTCCAGGGGCCAAAGCAGCAAACTTCTGCTCTAGAGACTGAAACATCCCTAACAGGTCACTCTTCCCATGATGCCTCAAACACAGATGCTGCCGACACACAGGTAAAGGAGTGATGTCGACACTCATCACAAACTATACTAGTCTTGCCCTCATGCTGCATGTCAAGCTCTCACACACACACATTTCTGATCTGGCCTAATGGGGCCCGCACACACACACATTTCTAGTCTTGGCCTTATGGGGCCCTCACATACATACACACACATTTCTGATCTGGCCTTATGGGGCCCTGACGTATGGATCTCACTGTAAGTGACTTTACATCACTGGGGCAGGCCCTGTCAGTATTTAAATAGTGTTACTGCAGGTGTAACTCAACACTTCTCTAGCGGCCGCATGCTCAGAATGAGTATTTTGGACGTAATGCATTGCAGCATCATATTTGTTGCTGTGACACTTGTGGTTTCCTCTAGAAAAGACGAGTGTGTGCTCCGATACTTCAGCTGTGCCAGATCAGAAACTGTTTTCACATGAGAGAACTTTTGTTAACTGTGGTTTCTGTTTGTTTTTGTCTGATTTCCAGGGGCCAAAGCAGCAAACTTCTGCTCTAGAGACTGAAACATCCCTAACAGATCACTCTTCCCATGATGCCTCAAACACAGACGCTGCCGACACACAGGTAAAGGAGTGATGTCAACACTCATCACAAACTATTCACACTGACCTGTACTTTATGTAGTTGCATTACCATGACAGAAAGATGCTCAAAATGCTTTTGTGATGTAGTCAGATCTTCTCATTGGGTCATGTGATAGACTTCTGATTAAGGAAACATAAGTAACCTGACTGCCCTCATGCTGCATGTCAATCACTCACACACTAGGGCTGGGCGATAGCTAAAAAAAAATGATATCTTGATATTGTACATTTTTATTGTCTATTTTTGCAATAATAAAAAAATATGATTTTCTTTTGCACGTTTATTGGGTTGGGATGATCAGAATCTTATTTCATGATACGAGTAATTTAATATTTTTTTAAATGTACTTTTATATATACAATATAGATATTTAATTTCATCTTTGTTTTTAAAAATAATCAAAACATGCAAATTACAAACAATATGACAAACAGTGCTTTATTTTTCAGCTATAGGTCTATTTAACAGGAGCAAGTCAAGATAGACATTAAATAATCAAATGTATATTAAAACACTGCTTAGTCTTCACTCTATAAATTAACTATACACTGATTCTTAATAAATATATTAGTTATTCAGTCAAGCATGGGGTGGTTTTCTATTTTTCATTGTTGTTTGATTAACATTAATGACACAGAATATAGGTCCGGCTTAAGACCTGCACGGATCCGATCACCTCGACTCTATCACACTCACTAAAGACATCCCGACTGTGTTTACCTGAATACTCACAGGACGTGCATTTTTGCATATTTCTGACCATTCAAACCCAAACCCAATAATCTACTGAATCTTGATCGTGTGTGTGCGCTTCAGCTCGAGCACGTCCCGCGTATATATTTAACTCTTCCAGTGTTTAGTGAACGGTGGAAGCAGACCTCTGCACTATCTGCGTCATACGTTGTTGACTGTTCTAAATCTTAAGACTACAGAACTTGACCAATTGGCCGATTTCCTTGGGCATAACATCGGGGTCCACAGAAAGCACTACCGCCTTCCAGAGGGCACCCTCCAGCTAGCTAAAATAAGCAAAGTCCTTCTAGCGCTGGAACAGGGACGGCTAGGAGAATACAAAGGGAAGAATCTGGATGAAATTCAGCTTGATGTGACTGGTATTAAGTCTTTTTTATTATTAAGGAAAGTTAAAAAGCACAGCATTGTCCATCTATAAATCGTTCTTGTTTAGAATAGTAGATGGTGTTTGATAAGGAATAGAACAGAAGTATTTGAGCTCAACATACTGATGAAGAGGGCCGGTTTTACTGTTATAATGTGACACTTTCAGCTATTTATGTAGTACTTTTGTATACTCTTTTCAGATTGATTGCAGTTTCAGTTTTATAACTCCTATTCTATCACTTGCCGTTTCAGAGACTGTTGACATGGATGGGTGTTCACAAGAGGAAGGTATGTTTGGATGATTTAAAAAATGGTTAAGAAAGATCTCTCATTTAAATTAGACAGTTAAGTGTAGACGTTATTGCAATCTTTATGGGATTCCACACATTTGGTTGTTGCTTTAATATAACCTTTTAGTTTAGTTGAATAGATAGTTGTCATGTTTAGACATGCTGCCTGTTGCGTGTGGGGAATGTTTGACTGTTTCCAGTTGATTGTGTGGCACAGTAAGCTACACCACAGGTATAGTTATCCAAAGGGAGTCCATCTCCACAGCCATTGTGTCCTTTAGCAGGATGCTTCATCCCATTGCTCCAGGGCTATTGCCACTGTAATGTGTACTGTAAGTTGCTTTGGGGAGAAAGTATTTGCCAAGGCCACACATTTAAATGGAGCTATCCGTGTGAGTGTTAGTCTGATTTAAACCGGCTCACTCTACCACTGTATTGTAGAACTATGGAAATTATGTGAAACTTGTTTATTTCACAATACATATCATCTGCAAGACTCGTGCCATATACTGGATATTTATTAAACTTGTGCTGTTGATCATAACATCTGTCATGGTGACATAAGAAGCAATGCATAATCGATCGTAATCCAGTCAGTGTTGCTTACAAGTCAAGTCAGCTTTATTTATATAGCACTTTTAACAATGCAGATTGTTTCAAAGCAGCTTTACAGTGTTAAACAGGAAAATAATGCAGCATAATTTTATTCAGCCGTATAGCCATTCTGGAGAAAACGGTGATGTCATCAGTTCATTTCAATTATCATACAGTGGCAGTGTGGGCTTTAGATCAGTAATTAGATCATTAGAGTAATTACAGTTCATTTATATTTTGATTTGTCTCTTTCTTTAATAAACTTTTGTTTTCTTTGCACTCAGATGACTTTATTCCAGAAGCACCAGAGACTGAAGTTGAGGACAGTGTGACATCCATGCAAGAACCTTCGTCCACAGTGCATACCCAATACCAGAGGAAGTCGGCGAACAAGAGAGGTGAGCTTAGAACTGAGTTCATTTTGATTTCAACAGCACATTATGATTTGATATTAGTCGTAGTCTTTTGATTAAATTGCCCTTTAGTTCGTCATATTTTAGTTACCCGAATTGTTTTTAGTTGTAGTCTAGTTTTAGTCGACTAAAATCTAATGAGTTTAGTTCAGTTGTAGTGCATTAATTGAGCATTTAAGCATCACATAACTGACTGTTACTGAATACACGTCAAAACTGACCATTCATTTTTGACAGATGAGGCACAAAAATACATGAAAGAGCTCAATTCACTTTTTTTTTCTTTTTTTTTTTAAACCTTTATAGTTTTTATAATGTTGCATTTCTGTTTTAGTTAGTATATCAGGTTAAGCTAAAGCTTCAAATAAGTGTTGTAAGTCTATGGCAGGTGATGTTGGTTTGCGATGTGCTGCGCAGTCCTTATGACTCTCTGCTAAGCCGTTCTATCAGCTGCAGAGCTCCCACCATACCAGCATGCCATCAACTATCCTTGGCTTGTTTTAAAATATAAATGTCTGTAAAACAAAGTACATTTGGCAAACTGTACAAAATACTTAAAGTAGACGGTCTGCCAATGCTGTAATGAGTTAGGTGCAACGTTACTTAGTTAACAGAATGTCTAAAGGGAGCTGTCAAAATAAAGTGCTACCACACCTTTTACTAGATTGCACTTCTTCATCATTATTATTATTATTATTACTATTACTAGTCAAGTTTTATTCAGAAAATGTCAAGAGTACTTTTAGTCACTGAATTAAGTCAGTATGTTAATGAATGACCTGTGCGATCAATCCAATTGTCTTTCAATTCAGATTAAGATTTAAAGTTCCTAAGATTCAGACATAAACCTAAACTTATAACATGTTTTCATGCACACTTAGGTAAAGAAAGTGCTGTCAAAAGAAGCTGGACGACAGATGAATGTGCTGCAGTAGAAAGGCACCTGAGGAGATTCATTGTGAGGAGCCGAGTTCCTGGGAAAACGGACTGTCAGCGCTGCGTGGATGCAGAAGCTCAAGCTTTAGGAAATCGAGACTGGAAGGCGGTAAAATACTTCGTCAAAAATCGTATTTCTGCCTTAAGAAGAAAAGTTGAGTGAAATACAGGTATCTCAACGTATCGGATTCCCCCTAGCATTCATACCGGGACATGCGTTCTAAGTGTTTTAACCAAAGTTAAGAGAAACGATTGTATTCTCCTCTTAAAGGTTTACGTTTCTTATGGTTTAGAGTGTCTTGAGGGAGTGAATGCTGGCTGAATGTTCATTTTTGGGTGACCTAACCCTTTAAAGTTCTTGTTAAAGTCTTGCACTATAGAAGATAAAAGGGTAGATCCAGTCAAATGTCTTTGAGACTGTTGACTCTTGCATTGTAGTGCATTCAGTTGCTGATAGCATATTTATTGCTTTTGCACTTCAAATAAAGCTTTTGGTCAATGTAAAATGTTGTCGGCTTTTTGTGTGGAACCGCCCATCCATTGTGTACCAAATATATATTCATTGAGAACCAATCATGTTGTAAAGTAGTTTTTTTTAATCCAGTGTTTTGTGTCAAATATTACTCCCTTTATTAGTGCTATAGTTCCACAGGATCTTAAAGTCTTTGTTCATCAGATGAATAGTGAGTCCTCATTTTAAATTAACTTTAGGCAACATAACTGGCTAGGAACACAAAACTTCATTAGAAATGTAGAAAAAATAACCATGGGACAAACAAGATAAAGCTCAGAGCATTGAATTAACTCCTCTGCATTAAAATGATATTAAAATAACTAGTGTGATTATCACACACATTTAAATGACCAATACAATGCAGGCTAAGTTCTAGTTCTGCAAACTAGTTCAGGCTGTGACCAAAATTTGAGGGCTCACTGATTTAGAAAAGTCTCTGGATTGGCAACTTTTTTATTTTGAATGCCATTGTAATGCCTAAGATAATACAGGCATGTGTGCAGATTCATTTAGAGGATATAATTTATAATCTAAAAAAGGTTCTATGGTAACCAAGGGCAAATAATGGAAGTAGTTGTGTCCAGATAGTGACTTTGGTCCCTGCTAAGATATAAAGACTAGAAATATGTGTGTATCTGTGAAGGTGGACCCCACAACTCCTAAATGTTAGATCCAGACCCCACAAGTGACCCAAAAACGCATGGGGAAGAATTTTTGTTTGAATTTTGCTATATTGAAGTGATATTTCTTATCAGGATTTTTTTGTTATCTTACTTGATTTTTTACAAGGCTCTAGACCCACTCGAAATGGTGGACCCCACAATTTGGCCAAAAACGGGGGTCCCCCTAATGTGACAAAAACAAGTGTGTGTGTGTGTGTGTGTGTGTGTGTGTGTGTGTGTGTGTGTGTAGTAACTCTGTACTGTGTGTGTATAACTCTGTACTGTGTGTAGTAACTCTGTACTGTGTGTGTGTGTGTGTATAACTCTGTACTGTGTGTATAACTCTGTACTGTGTGTATAACTCTGTACTGTGTGTTGTAACTCTGTACTGTGTGTAGTAACTCTGTACTGTGTGTAGTAACTCTGTACTGTGTGTAACTCTGTACTGTGTGTATAACTCTGTACTGTGTGTGTAGTAACTCTGTACTGTGTGTAGTAACTCTGTACTGTGTGTGTGTGTGTGTGTGTGTGTGTAGTAACTCTGTACTGTGTGTATAACTCTGTACTGTGTGTAGTAACTCTGTACTGTGTGTGTAGTAACTCTGTACTGTGTGTATAACTCTGTACTGTGTGTAGTAACTCTGTACTGTGTGTAGTAACTCTGTACTGTGTGTATAACTCCGTACTGTGTGTAGTAACTCTGTACTGTGTGTATAACTCTGTACTGTGTGTAGTAACTTAGTACTGTGTGTAGTAACTCTGTACTGTGTGTATAACTCTGTACTGTGTGTGTAGTAACTCTGTACTGTGTGTATAACTCTGTACTGTGTGTAGTAACTCTGTACTGTGTGTAGTAACTCTGTACTGTGTGTATAACTCCGTACTGTGTGTAGTAACTCTGTACTGTGTGTATAACTCTGTACTGTGTGTAGTAACTCAGTACTGTGTGTAGTAACTCTGTACTGTGTGTATAACTCTGTACTGTGTGTAGTAACTCTGTACTGTGTGTATAACTCTGTACTGTGTGTGTAGTAACTCTGTACTGTGTGTATAACTCTGTACTGTGTGTAGTAACTCTGTACTGTGTGTATAACTCTGTACTGTGTGTAGTAACTCTGTACTGTGTGTATAACTCTGTACTGTGTGTAGTAACTCTGTACTGTGTGTATAACACTGTACTGTGTGTAAAACTCTTTACTGTGTGTAGTAACTCTGTACTGTGTGTATAACACTGTACTGTGTGTGTGTATAACTCTGTACTGTGTGTAGTAACTCTGTACTGTGTGTATAACTCTGTACTGTGTGTAGTAACTCTGTACTGTGTGTATAACACTGTACTGTGTGTATAACTCTGTGCTGTGTGTAGTAACTCTGTACTGTGTGTATAACTCTGTACTGTGTGTAGTAACTCTGTACTGTGTGTATAACTCTGTACTGTGTGTAGTAACTCTGTACTGTGTGTAGTAACTCTGTACTGTGTGTGTATAACTCTGTACTGTGTGTAGTAACTCTGTACTGTGTGTAGTTACTCTTTACTGTGTGTAGTAACTCTGTACTGTGTGAATAACTCTGTACTGTGTGTATAACTCTGTACTGTGTGTAGTAACTCTGTACTGTGTGTGTGTGTGTGTGCAGTTACTCTGTACTGTGTGTATAACTCTGTACTGTGTGTAGTAACTCTGTACTGTGTGTGTAGTAACTCTGTACTGTGTGTAGTAACTCTGTACTGTGTGTATAACTCTGTACTGTGTGTTGTAACTCTGTACTGTGTGTAGTAACTCTGTACTGTGTGTAGTAACTCTGTACTGTGTGTAACTCTGTACTGTGTGTATAACTCTGTACTGTGTGTAGTAACTCTGTACTGTGTGTGTAGTAACTCTGTACTGTGTGTAGTAACTCTGTACTGTGTGTGTAGTAACTCTGTACTGTGTGTAGTAACTCTGTACTGTGTGTGTAGTAACTCTGTACTGTGTGTATAACTCTGTACTGTGTGTAGTAACTCTGTACTGTGTGTATAACTCCGTACTGTGTGTAGTAACTCTGTACTGTGTGTATAACTCTGTACTGTGTGTAGTAACTCAGTACTGTGTGTAGTAACTCTGTACTGTGTGTAGTAACTCTGTACTGTGTGTATAACACTGTACTGTGTGTATAACTCTGTACTGTGTGTAGTAACTATGTACTGTGTGTATAACTCTGTACTGTGTGTAGTAACTCTGTACTGTGTGTATAACTCTGTACTGTGTGTAGTAACTCTGTACTCATGCAACACTGCCTTCAGATCAGGAGATGCACAAGCCTACATCACATCCAGAGCAAACCTGAAGAAGGGCATCAAAAAGGCCAAGCACTGCTACAAGCTAAAGATAGAGGGACACTTTTCCAACTCTGACCCTCGACACATGTGGCAGGGCATTCAGGCCATCAGTGACTACAAACCCACCCACTCCACCCCCGCAGCCACTGATGTCAACTTCCTGAATGAGCTAAATTACTTTTATGCTCGCTTTGAAAGAGACAACAGAGAAACGGCCACCAAGCTCAAACCCTCAGCTGACCACCCACCAATCACACTCTCCTCCACAGAAGTCTGCAAGGCACTGAGCCGGATCAGCGCGCACAAGGCTGCTGGACCAGACAACATCCCTGGACGTGTTCTCAGGGCATGTGCGGAGCAGCTCGCTGGGGTTTTTACAGACATTTTCAACCTGTCTCTTGCCCAAGCAGCTGTACCAACATGCTTTAAACGCACTTCCATTGTGCCAGTGCCGAAACACTCTAGCCCGAGGTGCCCTAATGACTACCGCCCTGTAGCACTCACACCCATCATTATGAAGTGCTTTGAGCGGTCCTGGTCCTGGAACACCTAAAAGACTCTCTACCATCCACATTGGACTCACACCAGTTTGCCTATCGCAGCAATAGGAGCACAGAGGATGCAGTTTCCATGGCACTGCACTCTGTGCTCACCCATCTGGACAATAAAAACACTTATGCACGCATGCTGTTTGTTGACTTCAGCTCAGCATTCAACACTGTCATCCCATCCAAGTTAATAGCCAAACTTGGAGACCTGGGCATCAACACTTCAATGTGTAACTGGATTTTGGACTTCCTAACTGACAGACCCCAGAATGTTCGATCAGGATCCACCTGCTCCACGTCCATCACACTCAACACTGGTGTACCACAGGGCTGTGTGCTAAGTCCGTTTCTCTACTCCCTCTTCACCTCCGACTGCAAGCCTGTGTATGGATCTAATTCCATCATCAAGTTTGCGGACGACACTACGGTGATTGGTCTCATCAGCAACAACGATGAGACTGCCTACAGGGAGGAGATCCAGCACCTGGCCACATGGTGCGCTGATAATAACCTGCTCCTCAACACCACCAAAACGAAGGAGCTCATCGTGGACTTCAGGAAGGAGTCAAGAGGCACACACGACACCATCCACATCAATGGAATGGCTGTTGAGCGTGTCTCCAGTTTCAAGTTCCTGGGGATCCACATCTCGGCGGACATGTCGTGGACGACCAACACCTCCAGCCTGGTCAAGAAGGCTCACCAGCGCCTCTTCTTCCTGAGGACACTGAGGAAGAACCAGCTCTCCTCGGCTATCCTGGTGAACTTCTATCGCTGCGCAATAGAAAGCATCCTGACCAACTGTGTGGCAGTATGGTATGGGAGCTGCTCTGTTGTGGAGCGCAAGGCACTGCAGCGGGTGGTGAAAACTGCCCAGCGCATCACAGGGACTCCGCTACCTGCCATCGAGCACATCCAGAGGAAACGCTGTCTGCACCGAGCTCGCAGCATCCTCAAGGACTCCTCTCACCCAGCCCACAGACTGTTTTCTCTCCTGCCCTCCGGCAGGCGTTTCAGGATCCTCCGGACCAGGACCAGCAGACTAAAGAACAGTTTTTTCCTCAGAACTGTCTCTTTACTGAACTCAAACCCCCGTTGATCCACTTCCCTCATAAACTGTTAACTCTCCTACCTCACATCTGCCTTCACTTTGTTATTTGCACTACCAACTGTTTATTACAGTAACAACTGTTTACTTATGCATTCTGCACTGCCATATCTTAATTGGATTTACTTATGCATTTGCACTGCCGACTGTATTTATAGTACCAAATGTTTACATTTGCATTTTGCACCGTACTTCTATCTGCAATATGCAACCACTTTCCACTGCACTTTTACACTTTTTTTTCAGATAGCTCTGTCCATAATTTATTGCACTACCTTAATCCACTGCTATTCCTCATCTTGCCTAACCTATTATTGTATACCTCTATCTGTAAAATTCTGTTTATAGTAATAGCCATCTGTATATTATATTCATAGTACATATTCACCTGTAAATTCTGTTTATAGTAATAGCCATCTGTATATTTATTCACTGTACATATTCACCTGTAAATTCAGTTCTGTTTATAGTAATAACCATCTCTCTATTTATACATATTTATATATATTCAGTACATATCCATGTCCTGCACTTACGCAACCACTGTATTTAACCACCTAAACCTTTTCTCCTGTTTATTATTTTTAGGTATGATAACTGTTTTTACTTTTGGTTTCTTTTATTAGAGAATTTATTTTGTTTAAAACTCTTTAGGAAGGGTTAGTTTTGTTTGTTATTTTGGCCTTGCCCTCTCCTGACGATTTGGTTATCTAAGTTTGTTATCTTTATTTATTTACTGGTTTTTGTTCACCCTTTCATAAAACACTTGTTCAATATATTCTTGGTTCTTCCGTTTCTTTTTCTTTTATAGTGTTAGTAAAAAGCTGTGGAAACATTTTTCTGGAAATAACAAGTGTAAAAGTTAACAGTACTGTTCAGTACAGAGTTACTACACACCAATGACATTGACTCTCAGTCATTATTCACCCTTTTCTCATGGTTTCTTCATAAAGGTATAGAATATAATAGCGTAGTTCTAATCGGGCTCAGTGAGACCACATGCCCCCCTGCACAACTGGGCTTTAACCCACGGCTCGTGTCTTCTGCTGTTAGATCAGCATTAAAGAACTTTCTCAAATGCTGAGATATAATATAACAGATATAAGATTGATATCATATCAGATTTGTCTTATTTTAAACAAACACAAAAAACAGAGATGAAAAATAAACTGAAGTAAGAAATGTACTTTTGCTATGGTTAAATACATGTTCAGTGATATCTTCCAAAGATTTTTACATTTTGGCGCGTTTCTTTTCTCTCTAAATAATGTTGACGTGGCAACGAGTAAATACACTAAGTTTGGTCATCCTGGCATGTGTGGAAAGGGTTAAACCATGCGTGTTACGACTAACCCGCGTTAGGTCGTGCCCGCGCTCCCCTATACAAAAACCACATGGAGAGAGGAATGAGTCGGTTTCACTGAGAACTGCTCTTATGTTTACAGGATTGCACAAGCATGACCTGACTATCCAACAGGACAGAGCATCTGCTGACACAGGGGCATTGCCCAACACCTCGAGCACACACACCCCCTGCTGGAGACAACTGGACCTGCTAGAACTGCACTCCGTCCTCTACATGGGGAGAGAGTTGTGTTGTCTGTAATATTACTGTCATGATGTGCTGAACTCATTCATACAGTATATTTAAAAATACTGAATCTGTTCACGGCTTTCTCTTTTTATCATTGAAGCTTGAACTTGTCATACATTATTTTACAGATTCACAATGAACAATAGATTATAGATATAGATTATAGATTATAGTTATAGATTCACATGTACAACATGTTGTACATGTCATGTCATGACTGCTATGTTGCTCGGAACTGCACCTAAGAATTTCACCGACTGTTGCACTTGTGCATATGGTTGAATGAAATAATACGTTCATATATACAGTCAATTGGGAAACGGTTTACAACCTGTTACATTAATATTGTACCCTATAATGATTAATATCCACACCTGTTAGGAAATATGGTTGTCAATACAAACATTGAGTGAATGAAGCAAATTATTATAATTTTTTATAAAGATAAAGATTAATGCAAAGGAAATGTGCATATGGCACTCACCTGAAGACGGTATGGGGCCGGTAGTGTCACTGGCTTCACTCACTCCCACTTTACCCACTATCCTGTAGCGGATCAAGTACTGCTTTCTGAACTCCAATCCAGTCAGAGTAAAGTCTTCATCAGGTGTGTTTATGACATGCCACTGTTCCTCTTTCACCTGCTGGTACTCCACTCTGTACCGCACAGTTTCTCCAGTCGGGGACTTCTGCAGTTTCAGGGACACACTGCGCTCCAGGACCTTCTTCACTTCTGGAGGGGGAGGCTTCGACACGGGCTGGAACTGAGTGTCTGTCAGCTTCCCTTTTTCATACAGACGGATGGAGGAGCCTGGACTGGATGGATCGGAGATGGCAGACATAATGAATCTGTATCTCTTTTCATCTTTATTAGCCTCTGAAAAACTCCTGAAAAGAGATAAGGTCTCTCTCATCTTTGAGAGGACAGCAGGATCATTGAACCACTTTCTGACAGATGCCACAGAAACCATGCTTTGTTCCCCATCTAGCTCTTTAAACTTGTCAGATTTCAGAATCTCCTTCAGGTTTGAAAGATACGGGTCTTCATACTTCAGAGATGTGAAGGTCAAGCACACCACAACATCAATATTAAGATTAAAGAAGATGAAGATAAGATGATCTGAGTCTTCAGTTTTGATTCCCTCCAGCATCTTCATGTGAGAACTCAAGAGGTTAAGTTCAGCCTGTGCATCATCTAACCACTGGTTAAGCCTGTCAGCTTTAAAAGGGGAGCTGTAGTGGATCTTCAGGACGTCTTCCAGTGACTTCTCCTCCATCTCTCCTCCTCGTATAGCAGGCAAGACCCTGGCCACTGCTTTCAGGAGCATTGTCTTGTAAATGTTAAATGAGCTCTGAAATGAATGCAGCCTCTCTTTGATATCATTAAAAGCATTCACCAGTGTTTTTCTGGAGAGGTCGTTGTATGTCCTCTCTACTTCTCCCAGCTCCTCCATTACATCTTCAGTGTTGGAAACCAGATGTGTGGTGATTTCTCTCTCCAGCTGAGCTGCTTTTGTATCCAGTAGAGAAAGAGGATAGAGCCAGACTCTTATTGGAACTGCATTCTGTGGATTCTCCTTCAGGATAGCGGGGAGCTTCTTGTACACCTCTATAGCCTCTGTGTAAGTGGTGGGGTTCTGCTCAAGACGGATGTCACCATAAAATGTGCAAGCAATGCTCTCAGCCTTTTGCTTATCACCATCTGTCATATTTATAGCTCCTTTTCCCTCAATAGAAAATCCAGGGATGCTCTTGACCATGATATTCAGTTGTCCCTCAATCTCCTGCTTTTCTTCCTCTTCTGAAAATGTCCGATCAAACACCATGAAGGCCTGAGCTCCGTACAGTACAGCCGTGACCACATGAGTTGCAGTTTTTTGGTCAAACACCTGAGGGTAGGTGATGTGGCCCAGATGAGTCATAGTGAGCTGATCAAATCTTGAAGTTTCACTGTAAGACATTGTTACTCTGGACTGTTGGTTTGAGGATTTGGTGTCACGCAGAAACTTGGCAGATCCTCCCACCTCCACCAGCCCTCCTAAGAAGCTGGCCTTCAGGGAAGCACTTACATCCAGGAGACTGGCCTTACTAGAGAGAGAGTCAGAGCTACTGAACTTCAAATCTGTCATGAGCTGTGGACGGGTGTCCAAATCTTCACTCAGTGACTTCTTATCCCACAGAGTAACTCCTGAAATGAGAAATGGCTTTAACAGTCACGGATGAGGACGCAATGCACTGTTGAAGAATCATTCAGGTTTTATCTTGTTTTTACACAAGCACTAGTGATGCAATATTTGGTGAAAAGGGGAAATAAACTTTTATTTATTTATTTTAGGTTGGTAAAGCACCTGGAATGAAGGAATCCTTGCGGAGGTCATACAGCATCCCAGGAGACAGAGGTCTTCCTAGAGCCGCCACTTCAATGGGCTTTGATGCCATGGCTGCAGTAAATAACAATTAAAAGTTCATATTTATATATATTTATGACATATATGAACACAATTACATCTGGTGATAGTGAATAATTATGAGAATTATGAGAATACAGAGATGTTCTGTAAAAAAAAACTATTGTGCTAAACTATTGTGTCTATATAATATAGGCTGGATTACTAATCTTACATACTATTTAGGATGGTTAGTATGCATATTGTAATGCAGGCTTGTTCTCCCTCACTGCAAAAAAAATCTAGTTATGTGGGTAACAATTACATACATGCAAATATAACATTTAAGTGAAAATCTTGGGTGTGTAACCCACTAGTCTGGGGTTAAGATTAAGATTTCTAATTAAGATCTTCACTTAATGTTATATATAGTAGTATTATAGTATTGTAATATTAGTAATCCAGTCTATATTTTTAGTACAATAGTTTTTCTTTACAGAACATCTCTGTTGTGAATGTTTTTTGTTTAAATAATTTCAAGGATATGAAGTATATTTATTATTATTTTACTGTTATTACATTGCATTTCTACATTTATTTGATGGTTTTTATTTTTAAATATTCTGAGGCAAATTGTGTTCCGTGCTTACACACTTAACTAATTAAAAGGGGAAAAGTCTGTCCATCTTCATTTCTGAAAACATTTCTGGAAATCACTGCTGCAGCAGGGGGGTTCATGACCCTTTAAAGTTGCCAGCCACCACCAGCATTTTTACAATTTACACAAAGGATTCTGACCCATAGAATATTTTGTTGTATGAATATTTGAACATGCAATTTATCAAAAGAAAGAACTGACCCAATGCTTATAAAAGGTTTTATTCTAGTTTCATGCATTCCTTTTTTATCAACACTTTAATACGGGTAAGTTTAATAAAAAGAAAATCAACATTTTGAGCAAAAAGCTGAGAAAAACATGTTTTTATCAAAGACTACATCCAGATGGGATTCAGAACAATGAACAATCAAAACACAGATGGAGTAGATGGAGTCCATCACCAGAGTTTCACAGTCCTTTAGCTCGTCCTGGGGTGATATTTCACTCAGTAACACTAGGCAGTTTTGATTTATATGATGTTTAATGTTGATGATCGCGTTATTTTACATAATACATGTGATTACATATGATATCAACGAAACATTTTCTCAACTAAATATCCAAATAAAACTAATTAGTAAACTAAATTAACCATATAAACTAAATTACTGATCCAAAGCAATCTAATGCCCACATTGTCACTGTATGATAATTGAGCTGAGCTGATGACATCACCGTTTTCTCCGGAGCGGCTGTATGGCCGAATCAAATTCTGTTGCATTATTTTCCTGTCTAACACTGTGAAGCTGCTTTGAAACAATCTGCATTGTAAAAAGCGCTATATAAATAAAGTTGACTTGACTTGATATCGCTTGTCTGCTTCTTCTTCACCTGTGTTTTGATCAGGAGATTCTGTACTCTTTCAGAAGATGTGTAATAGCGCCCCCTACAGTATAACAGTGAAAACACGGAGAGCTGAAGAAATCCATTATAAAATAAAGATGCAAAGAGAATAGACAATTACAGAATCAAACTTTCAACCTTCCAGTCAGAATATATAAAATCATATAAAACGCTAGATTTACATTTACAAATTCAACACATGCTCTTATCCAAAGCAACTTACAATAGAGTCTCTTACATCAATCACCAGAGCGGACTGTGTTTGCACCCCCTATTCAGGCCCTACTCCTGCTCTGGGCAGAAACCAAACTGCTCTCCCAGAGGGCAATTTACATTCTGGGGCGTGCAAATATGGGAGCAGATACCCTGTCAAGACGAGGGCCCGGGGAATGACAACTCCACCCACAGGTGTTGGAGTCCATATGGCAGAGGCACGGTCAAGCAGAAGTGGACATGTTCGCCTACAAGGAGTCAACCCATTGTCCCCTATGTATCACCCTCACTCTTCTAGCTCCACAGGTGCTGGATGCCAAGCTCATGAGAGAGGCCCATTTTTTCACAAATGTTTGCAGAAGCGTCTGCATGCCTAGTGCTTGATTTATACACCTGTGGCCATGAAGTGATTGGGGTCTGGTGACATAGTGTGACGTGTCACAGAGACCATAAATGGGCACGTATGTCACAGAATACCCAGATTCTAATTGTCTGAAGAAAGACCTTCTCTTGCTACGGCGATTCATGCAGTGAAGGGAAGAAGACTTGAAGTACAATCGGATAGCTGGTCATACAATTTTCTTGTGCAGGAATTTAAAACTGTGTCAACATCCTCAGTTAAGAGATTGGAATCTATGAGCTGTTATCTTTCACGGCTGTTTCACACAGCTTAACATCAGCGTAACTACACTGTCATTGCAGCTGCAGACGCGCGAGAGTATTCACACTGGATGTGTTTGTACGGCGCCACAGCAGCTTAGTGCGCATTTCTTTACAAACACAACCAAGAAAACAGCTCAGATCACGTCGTTTCAGTCATACTTCGATATGTGTACAAGACAGCGAACGGATTAAAAAACCCCACACAGTCGGGTTTGATTTGGGCAGTGCTAGAACATATACAGGGAGTGCAGAATTATTAGGCAAGTTGTATTTTTGAGGATTAATTTTACAACATTAATAATTAAACAACAACCATGTTGTCAATGAACACAAAAAACTCATTAATATCAAAGCTGAATATTTTTGGAAGTGGTTTTTAGTTTGAGCTATTTTAGGGGGATATCTGTGTGTGCAGGTGACTATTACTGTGCATAATTATTAGGCAACTTAACAAAAAACAAATTTATACCCATTTCAATTATTTATTTTTACCAGTGAAACCAATATAACATCTCAACATTCACAAATATACATTTCTGACATTCAAAAACCAAACAAAAACAAATCAGTGACCAATATAGCCACCTTTCTTTGCAAGGACACTCAAAAGCCTGCCATCCATGGATTCTGTCAGTGTTTTGATCTGTTCACCATCAACATTGCGTGCAGCAGCAACCACAGCCTCCCAGACACTGTTCAGAGAGGTGTACTGTTTTCCCTCCTTGTAAATCGCACATTTGATGATGGACCACAGGTTCTCAATTGGGTTCAGATCAGGTGAACAAGGAGGCCATATCATTAGATTTTCTTCTTTTATACCCTTTCTTGCCAGCCACGCTGTGGAGTACTTGGACGCGTGTGATGGAGCATTGTCCTGCATGAAAATCATGTTTTTCTTGAAGGATGCAGACTTCTTCCTGTACCACTGCTTGAAGAAGGTGTCTTCCAGAAACTGGCAGTAGGACTGGGAGTTGAGCTTGACTCCATCCTCAACCCGAAAAGGCCCCACAAGCTCATCTTTGATGATACCAGCCCAAACCAGTACTCCACCTCCACCTTGCTGGCGTCTGAGTCGGACTGGAGCTCTCTGCCCTTTACCAATCCAGCCACGGGCCCATCCATCTGGCCCATCAAGACTCACTCTCATTTCATCAGTCCATAAAACCTTAGAAAAATCAGTCTTGAGATATTTCTTGGCCCAGTCTTGACGTTTCAGCTTGTGTGTCTTGTTCAGTGGTGGTCGACTTTCTGCCTTTCTTACCTTGGCCATGTCTCTGAGTATTGCACACCTTGTGCTTTTGGGCACTCCAGTGATGTTGCAGCTCTGAAATATGGCCAAACTGGTGGCAAGTGGCATCTTGGCAGCTGCACGCTTGACTTTTCTCAGTTCACGGGCAGTTATTTTGCGCCTTGGTTTTTCCACACGCTTCTTGCGACCCTGTTGACTATTTTGAATGAAACGCTTGATTGTTCGATGATCACGCTTCAGAAGCTTGGCTATTTTAAGACTGCTGCATCCCTCTGCAATATATCTCACTATTTTTGACTTTTCTGAGCCTGTCAAGTCCTTCTTTTGACCCATTTTGCCAAAGGAAAGGAAGTTGCCTAATAATTATGCACACCTGATATAGGGTGTTGATGTCATTAGACCACACCCCTTCTCATTACAGAGATGCACATCACCTAATATGCTTAATTGGTAGTAGGCTTTCCAGCCTATACAGCTTGGAGTAAGACAACATGCATAACGAGGATGATGTGGTCAAAATACTCATTTGCCTAATAATTCTGCACTCCCTGTATACACTATATTGCCAAAAGTGTTGGGACACCCCTCCAAATCATTGAATTCAGGTCAGAATTGGTGTGTTTTTTGGCACACGTGCTTCAAACACCGGTTCTGCAGCAGGCATTCCCATAGCATCAATACCATGATGCAGCGTCTCGCTCTCCTCTTAGGGAACTGGGTTACATACGTAACCTGAGACAATCTGTCCTTCTAATGATTTTAAATCTGTCCCTGTGATATTGTTCATAGCACATTCACATTTTGTAGCATTTCAGTCTTACCTGGGTATTTTGTATTTCCTTTGGTGTCTTCATTTAAAACCTATTTTTGGAAGAATGGTTCATAAAATCATATATAAAGATTTTTTTATCCTTAATCTCATGAAATACATCTGTTTAAACTTCCACATTTTGTCTGAGGGAGTGCACTTACCTGTGCATTCACCACAGCTAGGGTTGCCAACCATAAACATGCACAGCAGATCCAGCTCGGCTGCTTCAGGGACATCATACGTGCCGCCATCTTGACCAATCATCAACAAAAAAATCATCAACAACAGAAATTAATTACAATTTTTCTTCAAAAACAAAATGAATTTCCTATCATCACTGTAAAGCTGCTTTGAAGCATCTGTGTCGCTATATAAAAGAAGGGTACTTGCATTTATGCATTTGGCAGACGCTTTTATCCAAAGCGACTTACATTAAATTCAAAATACACATTTTACATTTTTGTCAATTCTTGCTTTCCCTGGGAACCGAACCCATGACCTTGGCGTTGCTAGCGCCATGCTCTACTGTTTGAGCTACAGGAAAACTTGCCTTGACATGTTAAGGATGGCCCTAAATGCTGTCAAATACTCAGCATTGGGTGGGGAATTCTGTAAAGCTTTACACAGGCATTGGCATTTTATTTCTAGTGATCCATATTTTTCTAGTGTATTTAAAGAAGGTCCTCGTTTGGTCTTCAAACGTCAAAGTAATTTGTGTGATGGTTGTAAAATCTGATTTTCCGTCTTGTAAGGTGAAAACTGGTATCCCGACTCTTCCTTCTGGTGATTATCGCTGTGGTAACTGTGCCCAGTGTACTTTTACACACTAATGTAAATCTTTCAGTCATCCACACACTGGTGGGAATATTTCGATACATGGGACGATTACTTGCTCATCCACACATGTGATTTATCTTATACGCTGTCCATGCGGTCTCGCTTACGTTGGCAAAACTTCTAAATCATTACGTGTTGGCATTAGTGAACACTGACCCTAACCCACTGTAACGCTCAGATATAATGCACACACTAATATAATAGTTCAAATATAATATAATAGTTAAATACAGGGGCGTTTCTAGGATTTTCATTTTAGGGCGGCTCAGCCCTCAGTGAGTATATGAAAAAAAAAATTGGTAAGACTTTAGTTTAGGATCCAATTCTCACTATTAACTAGTAGCTTATTAGTATGCATATTAGGATATTGGCTGTGTATTATTACTTATACCTATAAAGCAAATAGGAATGCCTCATTCTGCATGACCATATTGAACATATTGGACATCCCTTAATCATACAATGTAGGCAGGTTTATAATCAATGAGATCCCAAACGTGAAGTTAGGGGGGTTTGGGGGGCATGACCCCTCGAGAACATGTTGATTTCTATGATCTGCATGTGCATTTTAAGATGTTCTGAACGCCAAAAATTATTTGATAACAATTGCTTGAAAACCATGTCAGTGGGCAGATATGACTGATAAAGGTTTACCATTTTTGTCAGTGAAGAAAGTAAACATATGTTTAACTGATATTTATATGTTTTATGAATCATTTTTGTAGACATGTTAATTTACTGAAGGCTGACAGGAAAGTCAATTTATTAATTTATTAAATTAATTCACAATATGCCCACATTCATCACTAATCTTATGTCCAATACAGGCAGAAAAAAACTGAGCGTTTTTATTTACTGAGAGCTACACGTGGAATTATTACATTTACAATATGCACACATTTATTACTAATATTAATTTGTTAATATTTCTTAATTAAATTTGTTAATTAAATTATAAATTACATTATAGGCCTATTTCAAATCAAAATGGCGAAATTAGACAAAAGTTTATTAATTTGCCTGAATATTTGTGTCATTGATTGGTTTTCTCAAATATTTTGCCATTGACGAGCGGTGACAGACCAATGAGAGCTCAGATCCACACACACACCTCTGCTTCTGACGCTCTGCTCGCCGCCACAGCGGATTGAAGAACTCGCTGATTAACACAGATTAAAAGACGGGACAAACCGAAGCCTCCGGCCAGTTTCCCTCCCATATGTTTGAAAGGTTCATCACACATTATTTTAGGGGGGCTGGACAGAAGTTTAGGGGGGCTGGACAGAAGTTTAGGGGGGCTGAAGCCCAACACAATAACACTGACACTACATAAAATCCCATCTTACCTGGAGTCTCTGTTCTTGATATGGTGAGTCTGAAGCGGATCAGAAATCTGTCGTGATGTTTATAGTCCTGCTACTGAGGGAATGCCTCCTGAAAACATGCGCTGTTGGGAAATGTTGGGAAAGATTGGAGAGGGGAGGTGGCCAGTGGCCTGAGTCAATGCCCTTTGACCTTCAAATGCTTTCTGGCCTCTGGCCTGGATATCCAGGGTTGCCAACTTTTAAATTCAGGTTGGAGTGAGAGTTTTTTCACAAATATCGTTTTCGAACGTATATAGCCTACTGTGCATTATATTTGCTTGCATTCATTACAAATCACTATTATTAACATTTAAAAATTTCACAAATAAGTATAAGCAGTTATGATCTGCAATACTTTTCACAATCAATAAATATTATTGAGCTAAAATATAGGCAATTAGTAAGAAATCCCTGAGGGCTAAATACAAGAAAAACATTAATCTAACAATGTTGCATCTCCATGATACTGTAAATGACGTAATAATCAATGCACACTATTCTGAACTGTTTGCCAAATATTTCTGCAAACTCCTGTATAGTGAAGCTGTTGCGTATTCGCTTAAGCCATTCAAATGTATTGACACAACGCTGGAAGTGTTGAGCGCTCCATGAGCCATGTGACTGCGTGACCCGAGTTCACAAGGGCTGATTTAGGACAGTGGACCTCGAGGACCAGAGTTGAACAACCCAGAACACACAGTCATGGACTATTTGCACTGAGCCTTGTGACATCCCGTAACACCTGCTTTCAGATCAGAAAGACACTGAGGGACCAGACTCCATGTTTCAATGAGCCATGTGTGTAAAGTTTAACCCTCAACAAATAGTGAGCAACAAATCAGCAGACAGTCAGCAAACACACAACACACACAGCCATTCAGTAGCAAGGGAAACACCGAACAGTTCAGACTTTCACAGCAGCATTTTGGGCCAAGAGCTCAGTCTGTGGAGTAGTGAGTGTGAGATGAACCGGGACTCGAGTGCAATGAAGTGAAATGAGCAATTGATGGAGAGGATGTTGTTTGCTAAATGAAGACAGTTAATCCCGTTTGGTCTAGATCCGGTTTATAGTTGAGCTGTTTCCTCATACTTACATAAACCCCCTCTACATTTGAAGACCAAAAAAAGTGCATCCATCCATTATAAAAGTGCTCCACACGGCTCCAGGGGTTAATAAAGGCTGTCTGAAGCTATACACGATGGGTTTGTGTAAGAAAAATATTGATATTTAATACATTATAAAGTAAGATGCTTACGGTGGACCACCTTCTGTCTTCAACTCACACAGAAAGTGTGACACTTCTCTCAGTTTAAAACGCTAACGTTACGTCCGGCATCATCGGCGCGCCAGTTATGCTTTCTTCAGAAGTCGAATACGGAAGGCAGTCCAGCAGAAGCTATACAATTTACTTTATAACGTGTTAAATATGGACGTTTTTCTTACACAAACCCATTGATTGACTTCAGAAGGCCTTTATTAACCCCAGGAGTCTGAGCTGTTTCAGGGTCCTTTAGAAGTTTAGACATGCTCTGACATTTGTGCATTTTTCAGTTGCTTATAAACACATTAATGGCAAAAGTGTAATTACACTGTATTCAGCACAAACTGGCTACCATAACATGTGAGCAACATGTGTGTATATGAATAATAATGTGATCACTCCTGAGAAACAAAACACCTGAATAATAATGAGCTGCATAATAAATTACCTGCATAATAATGAGCTGCATAATAAAATACCTGCATAATAATGAGCTGCATAATAAAATACCTGCATAATAATGAGCTGCATAATAAATGAGCTTCAGGTAGGCCTACTAGATTTTAGGTTTACTAACCCTAACTAACCCTAACCCTTATTGTGACACTGAACATTGGCTCACTCATTTCAATGGCAGATATTTTCTGAATCATTTGTAAACGATCAAATACACACAATACTCAAATATCATTTCCAGCTTCAGTCAGAAACACGTGACATGCATGAGCCAGCGCTATATTGGTATCAAATATATTTATTATACCAGTCTATTATATTATATTATATCAAATATATTAAAAACATTGATTAAAATTAAGATACAATTTATACAAAATTAAATTCAGTTTAAAGAAAGCACTTAACTTTCTAAAAAACAAACAAAAAAACAACAACATAGGGTATATTTAAACATCAATATGAGGCAAAATTCGTTTGAAAAACATTGATTAAAATTAAGATAGAATTTATACAAAAGAAATTCACTGTAAAAAAGGCAATTAATACTCAAATATCATTTCCATCTTCAGTTCATTTATGAGACGCGTGCGCGAAGGCTATTGTCTGTTATATTGACTTCTTATGAAATAAGAAGCAACTATATTAAAAACATTGATTAAAATTAAGATACAGTTTATACAAAACGAAAACAGGCCAAATAAATCTTGTCTAAACAGTCTTTTTGCGTTTCATATTCACAGATGCAAACAGAATAAACGTAGCTTATTTGAGTCTCTTTGGCACTGATAAGAAAAAAAGCGAGCCGACTCAAGGGGTTAGCCCACCAGAGCCGTGTGGAGGACGGTTATAATGGATGGATGCGCTTTTCTGGCTTCAAATTTTGAGCTGCCATTCACTGCCATTATAAAGCTTGGAAGAGCCAGGTCATTTATTAATATAACTCTGATTGTGTTCATCTGAAAGAAGAAAATCATACACACCTAGGATGAGTTGAGGGGAAGTAAATCATGGGGTCATTTTCATTTTTGGGTGAACTAACCCTTTAGTAAGTAAAAATAAATCATTTTTAATCATTGGTCAAATATTAATGGATTTGATTTGTTTAATTTATGAATTGATATGTCTCTGTCTGGAACAGTGTTAGCCCATCTGCCAACACAAGACACATCCCTGTCCACATGCTGACCGGCCCACTGGCCCAACAGCAGAAGCTTTGCTCTGCAGAGCAGTCATAGGGACAGAATATAGTGTTCATAGTCAAGACACCTTTATTTCTACCTTTATTTCACGCCAACCATTTAAAAATAAATCCCACATCACAACAAGCAGGTCTACGTGAGATGGTGGTCCCGTGGGTTAAACCATGGAACTGATAGGCAGAAGGTTGCTGGTTCGATCCCAGCGGTCTCCACCAGTGTGTCCTTGAGCAAGGAGATGGTGGTCCAGTGGGTTAAACCATGGAACTGATAGGCAGAAGGTTGCTGGTTCGATCCCAGCGGTCTCCACCAGTGTGTCCTTGAGCAAGGAGATGGTGGTCCAGTGGGTTAAACCATGGAACTGATAGGCAGAAGGTTGCTGGTTCGATCCCAGCGGTCACCACCAGTGTGTCCTTGAGCAAGGAGATGGTGGTCCAGTGGGTTAAACCATGGAACTGATAGGCAGAAGGTTGCTGGTTCGATCCCAGCGCCCACCACCAGTGTGTCCTTGAGCAAGGAGATGGTGGTCCAGTGGGTTAAACCATGGAACTGATATGCAGAAGGTTGCTGGTTCGATCCCAGCGGTCTCCACCAGTGTGTCCTTGAGCAAGGAGATGGTGGTCCAGTGGGTTAAACCATGGAACTGATATGCAGAAGGTTGCTGGTTCGATCCCAGCGCCCACCACCAGTGTGTCCTTGAGCAAGGAGATGGTGGTCCAGTGGGTTAAACCATGGAACTGATATGCAGAAGGTTGCTGGTTCGATCCCAGCGCCCACCACCAGTGTGTCCTTGAGCAAGGAGATGGTGGTCCAGTGGGTTAAACCATGGAACTGATATGCAGAAGGTTGCTGGTTCGATCCCAGCGGTCTCCACCAGTGTGTCCTTGAGCAAGGAGATGGTGGTCCAGTGGGTTAAACCATGGAACTGATATGCAGAAGGTTGCTGGTTCGATCCCAGCGGTCTCCACCAGTGTGTCCTTGAGCAAGGAGATGGTGGTCCAGTGGGTTAAACCATGGAACTGATATGCAGAAGGTTGCTGGTTCGATCCCAGCGCCCACCACCAGTGTGTCCTTGAGCAAGGAGATGGTGGTCCAGTGGGTTAAACCATGGAACTGATATGCAGAAGGTTGCTGGTTCGATCCCAGCGGTCTCCACCAGTGTGTCCTTGAGCAAGGAGATGGTGGTCCAGTGGGTTAAACCATGGAACTGATATGCAGAAGGTTGCTGGTTCGATCCCAGCGGTCTCCACCAGTGTGTCCTTGAGCAAGGAGATGGTGGTCCAGTGGGTTAAACCATGGAACTGATATGCAGAAGGTTGCTGGTTCGATCCCAGCGGTCTCCACCAGTGTGTCCTTGAGCAAGGAGATGGTGGTCCAGTGGGTTAAACCATGGAACTGATAGGCAGAAGGTTGCTGGTTCGATCCCAGCGGTCACCACCAGTGTGTCCTTGAGCAAGGAGATGGTGGTCCAGTGGGTTAAACCATGGAACTGATATGCAGAAGGTTGCTGGTTCGATCCCAGAGGTCTCCACCAGTGTGTCCTTGAGTCCATGTTGATTGTCCCTTTAATAAGGGACTGTAAGTCACTTTGGATAAAAGCGTCTGCCAAATGCATAAAAATGTAAATGTAAAAGGTCTGCGATCTGGCCTCAGAAGTCGACATATATAAAGGTGAACTGCAGACTCTGGATCCCATTGGTTTGAGAATGACGCTGCGGAGCGAACACACCGAGGTGATGTCAGAACGGGGAAGATGGCTTGATTGATTTTAAGTGCACAGCACAGACCAATCGGTGTATGAGCGTGAGATCGATGCGTTTGCGCCACCTCGGCTGTGCTAGTCTAGTGGTTAGCGAACAGATGTGTATTCTGCCGACCCGTGTTCAAGAATAAGAGAGTCTGTGGGAAACAAAACCTGACGACCCATTCACAATGCAACATTTTCTCCAACCAATATGCCTAAAGTCGTTTGTCACGTCCCTGAAATAGGGAACCTTTACTAATGTTAAGCCCCTATCGACAACAGGACGCATGCATTTTATCTGCGTCATATTTACAGTTTCTTGTAGCTCAGTTGGCAGAGCATTGCAATATCAATATACAATCATGCGATCATGTGATCGTGGACTCGATCCCAGGGAACAGAACGCATGTGCTCATAAAGATTATAGTAGGGTTAGGGATGGGGAAAGTGTAGTCGTTAATAAAATAAATAAATACAAATTCTAAATGTTCACGTAAAGTCCACACATTGCGCTTAAATGAACACGCATTCTGCCATATTCTGTGTTAAGAAATTGCATTTTGTTCATAAAATACAAAATGATTTATTGCAGAGTGTGTGTAGTTTATAAACCAATCATAAATTTGTCATTAGGACAATATAGGGAAACAAATAGAATACAAGTTATTGGTTCTTGTTCAGGAGTGTATTTTATTTCTTAAGTTAAACTTAAGAGGTAAGAAAAATAAAAGCTGCAGCCATGATAATTAAAGAAAGATCAGTAAAATTGTTAATTTCATAATATAATAATTTCTGTTCCCATTACTTCTATATTTATGGCATTCCAAGAACATTATGAGAACGTCAGTCAAGAACAAATAACATGATAAAGACGTTGCAAGAGCGTTGTTATGAGAACGTTTTGGCTGAACATTATGAGAACATCAGTCAAGCACAAATAACATGAAAAAGACGTTGCAAGAACGTTGTTATGAGAACGTTTTGGCTGAACATTATGAGAACATCAGTCAAGCACAAATAACATGAAAAAGACGTTGCAAGAACGTTGTTATGAGAACGTTTTGGCTGAACATTATGAGAACATCAGTCAAGCACAAAAAACATGATAAAGACGTTGCAAGAACGTTACAAGAATGTTTTTGAACTATGAAACATTATTTGAGTAATGTTTTTTTCTAAATTTTACATAACGTTAGTGAAAGTTATGGAAACGTTCCCTGTTAGCTGGGTATGACTTTACATAAAGAAATGGATAAATATAGACCCAAATGGAGCAGAAGAGGCAATAAAAAGACATACAAAATGAAACAACCCTATTGGAATAATGAACTACAGAGTATGTGGCAAAATCTTCATATGGCAGAGAAACAATATTTAAAATGCAAAGAACAGATTTTGAAAAGAGATCTATTTGTTATATTTAAAAACCGTCAGAATAATTTTGATAAAACACTGAGATTTTATAAAAGGTGCTTTAGGAGAGGAAAGGTTCTCCAGCTACATCTGCATCTGCAGAGAAACAATTCACAGCAGTTCTGGAGAGAAATCAATAAGCTTGGACCGAAAAGGAAAAAGTCCATTCCACATGAGCTTGTCATAGACACAGGGGAATCTATATTTACAACAGAGCAAGTGATAAGTAGATGGCAGACAGACCATAATAACCTGTTTGCATGCAATAGCACCTATCAGTTTGATGATGAGTTCTTATTTTCAGATCTAAAGTTCTGTTTGAACACAAACGTCCATTTCTGCCCTTCATTAATGACGTTTTAAATGGTGAGATTACCGTGGATGAGGTGCAGATCGTTATTGAAAAGACTAAACCATATAAAGCTGTTAGTGTGGATTAATTGTCTAATGAGGTCCTTAAATGTCCTAAGTTGTTAAAGATTTTGCATTGTTTATTTACATATTGTTTTCAAAGTGGTTTTATACCGTCAGTGTGGTATACGTCTATTCTCCAGCCTATCCCCAAGTCTTCTCAAGCTGACCCAATTGAATTACAGAGACATCAGTTTGATAAGTACAGTTTATAAAGTGTTCTCGGGCATCCTCAACAAGCGGCTTTGTGAATTTCTGGAAATGAATCAAATCTTGGTGGATGAGCAGAATGGATTTAGGAAAAATAGAGTGTGCATCGACCACATCTATGTTTTGTCCTCAGTGGTGAGAGCCAGACTGCAGGAAGATAAAAGTACTTTTGTTTGCTTTGTGGATTTCAAGCTTTTGATTGGATGAACAGAGACCTTTTGGAATATAAGTTAATTATGTGTGGCATTGATGGTGGTTTTTGTGAATCCATTAAAGCCCTGTACAAGGCCCCATTAGCCTGTGTACAGGTGAATGAGCTAAGGACAGGTTGGTTTCATACTCCATTTGGAGTGAAACAAGGAGACGTTCTCTCACCAACTCTATTTGCAATATATGTGAATGACTTAGCTCAAGAAATAAAGAGAGCTAACTTGGGTAAAGACATTGATGATCTGAATTTCAGCATATTATTGTATGCTGATGATATTGTTTTGTTTGCTGACGAGGAGGCAAAACTACAGAAGATGCTGGATATTATGTATAAATGGTGTAACAAATGGAGATGCCATTAATGGTGATACAACACAAATAGTTCACTTTAGAAAGCCTTTTGTACATCAGAGTGATTGTGAATTTTATTTTGGACAAACATTACGGATGTATTCTGTAACTTATAAGTATCTCGGTTTTGTTTTTCATGAAAATATGAATTTTTCAGAAGGCAGACGAGTGTTATCAGAGTCTGCTGGGAGGGCACTTGGAGCTGTGGTTAATAAGATGAAGCTTTGCCCTGAGCTGAGCTTTGATACATTTACTAAACTGTATGATTCAATGGTTACATCTGTGTTGGTCTATGCTGCTGGAGTATGGGGCTTTGAAGATGCTCCAGAATGTAATATGGTTCAAAGTAGAGCTATGAGAGATTTTCTTGGAGTACACAGGTTTACTGATAGGGCGGCCATAGAGGGGGACATGCAGGCACTATAATTTACTATAATTGTTTTAGTTCCCCTATGAACAAAACTATCAGGAGATCAAAAACCAGAAGACGATGTGTACATGCCCTCTGTACCCTGTTCAAATGTTTGTGTATTTTAGGAGGGAAGAACAAACCTGGCAGTGGTGCAGAAAAGAGCCCTTGCTGAGGCAATCATGGCCGCCATAGACGGTCAGTCAATACTTGATGAACATTTACTAGAAGAATTCAGTTCAAATATAGCTGTGATTTCCAAATGTGTCCAAAGAGCCTTTGGTGATTACAGTCCATTCTAAACGGGGGAATTCACTGCTTCAAAGGGAAAAACTTTAAATATTTTGAATATATTGTATTATTGTAATTTTTTGGAACATTGTAAAGTATGTTCCTTGCAAACTGTTATTCAAATGTTCATGTGTGTTTGACAAATAAGTTGAAAAACATTGTGTATTTAATTAGATTAAGAAAATGCAATCGCTTGACAGCCCTAATATATATATATATACACTGTATATATTCTTCTGATGAATTTCCAGAAAAAGATCTCTATTAAAGGATTTAAGTGTAACAAATGTGTCAGATTAAACTGAATTGTTTATGGACGATATTCTAGTTGAACGGCTCCAGAAAGGAGAACGTCTCGGGTTACGACTGTAGCACACGGATGCCCCAGAGACTCAGTTGGACCCAGAGCTGCATCCATGCACCCGAGAACGTGCGAGGGGAAAGCCAGGCCATATGGAAAAACCCGATATTGGTGCGCTTTTCCCCCGAAAGTGAACCTCAGGAACTTCCTGTGACACAGAAAGATGGATACATGGAAGTATGCATCCTCTTTAGACCCATCGTGACAGACCAGTCCTGGTCAGACTGGATCTGAATCATGATGGAGGAATTGTAAGCATCATGAATCTGAATCTCCTCAGAGAATGATCCAAGTACCTCAGATCTAAAGTTGGACACAACTCGCCATCCTTCTTAGGAACTATGAAGTACTGGCTATAGAACCCGGACTCCCTGTCTGGCAGAGGAGCACATTCTGTGGCCTTCCTGTTCCTTTACCCGATCCAGACCACCCCATTGAACCTCGGGGGAAGTTAATCGAACTGCAGTCTGTATCCCGTTTTCTACAGTCGCTGGCCCATGCAGATATATTCGGAGGCATAACCATGCACCGTGATAATCTCCTAAAGGAACTAGCTTGAGGCTGGCTTCGGGTGTCCACTGAGCCTCACTCACGACCCCCTGAAGCGGCTGAACGGCAGGGAGCAGTCGAGAATGATTGTCAGTGTGCGGACGCATTCGTTGCCAGCCGAAACTGAAACTGATGTGTCCCACAGGCCACACGGCGGCGAGAACAACGTCAACTTCCTGAGAGCTCCGAGGAGGATCAACCTCATTATGCATGAAAGCAGCCTCCTCAGGAACTGCCCATGCATGTTATACTCCCATCTTAGATGAATAATTAGACAAGTACAAAACGTTTGGATGACAGACTGATTTAAAGTATCTAACTTATCAAAGTCAGATAATATCACACTTAATTCCTCAGAATTAAATGCCACCATAATCACCCAACCCGTGCAACCTGGTCTGAATGATAGGCTGAATAAAAATAGGCCTATCTAACTTCTCAAAGTCAGATAATATTTCATTTTAATTCCTCAGAAATGAAGCTTATGCGCAAGTTCTGGAAGGAAGATTCAATGTTACGTCACTTATCACATTCAGACCTATCCAATCAAGTCATAATTCTCAGAGTATAAAAGATCAGTAATTACACATGTCTGAGTTCACAGATGCTGACGCCAACATTACAGTTGTTGATCCGGACGTTCCGTAGCGGTCGATCGCTGGTCCTATTATAAAATTAATAATGTGCAATACAGTGGCGTTCAAAGTCCATGTCAGCCTATCATTCTGTTCATTGGGCTGTCGCAGCGACAGACGCGATTTAACGAGAGCAAAATCTCGCGTTTAGATCCAGATCTATCACTTTCAATGGAGGACTATCTGGGCATGTTATCAAAGACACGGCTGTGATCTTCATCACCATTCTGGCGTCATCACTACATCAGCATTCATCACAGTGATATATATATGATTATGCATTTCCGATGTCGATTGGCTGTAGTATTTTACTCTTTCTCAATTTGTTGCAAGCATGCATGCATCGTATGAGACGCGCACCTGCTGTGCAACGTTGCTCGTTATCGCTTGCTTGTGTCGTAAACTATCCATAGTGCCTCGTAAATGATTCGCACGACACCGGTTACCGTTAATGATTGTATTTTGTTTAGAAAAGCTGAAGCATAACAGATGGCACAGCATATTAGCCTCTATCATTCTCCCCACGAATGCAAGGAAACCAACATGTGTTTTAAAGCAACATGCACCCAGTTAATCGGGGCTGCATGATTAACAGAAGTTAAGCTGAAATTGCGAATGGGTTGAGTGTTATCAGATCGCTAAAGTTGAATTAACTATGCTAATTTGCTCAGCATAGTTTTTAAAGTACAGCACCGACATCAGTGCTTGATCCCTTCTCATTCAATCGTGCTATTCATCTTGCAAGCACTGTGAGTTCGTCACATACAAAATGCAATTGAAACTGACACAATAGTTTCAAGTTTAGAAGTGTTTTGGGCCTGTCATCCAGCAGAGTACATATTTTGCTCAAACATACGGGGCACCCAGTGTTGAACGGGCTTCCTTGTGTGATTCGACATGGCTTCCTTTACTATGAGGAAGAACCGTAGCGTTCTGTGCTCATATAAAGGTGCCATTGCTTATTGCTTTATAAATATGCGCTACATATTAATAAATTAGTTAATAAAAACAAATATATATAGTAATTGTCCTTTTGTCTTTGCGTTACTCCAGTTAATTTGACTCTATTCGTGATTTATTCCGCTACTGATATCTGTATGCCTCTGTCTATTTTTAGGAACTTTAGAATTTAGTGTTACGTCTCAATTGGTCCTTCTGTACTACGACGCCATGGCTACAATTATGAATTAAACAAAAGTGTATCTCGCTAGTACTCAAAGCACCATATGTCAAGTAAGGTTTGCATACAAAACAAGGTTTGCCTGGATATTCGATAGCAGCAATAATTTAATTCCGTACTCAATCCGACCCATTTTACATAAAGATTTCATCCTGTACAGCAACTAAATCGCAGCACGGGAATACAATTATTCAAATCTTTTATGAATATAGTAAGTGAGCAGAGTGCGCTCCCTTTATAAACGCATGAAACCGTCAAATGCTTCAGTTCAACTAAACTCGGACACTAGTGGAAACCGTTTCGGTCAATCTGACTACACCAAATCATGAATCTATAGCAGGGGTCTTCAACTAAAATTGCTTGAGGTCCAGTAAATGAACCCTCGTCACCGGCCGAGGTCCGGACAATTATATACCTAAAAACAATAATTTATGTTTATTGCCAGACTAAAGAAATGAGTGTAGATAGCATTTGTTCTTAATTTAACAAAATATAATATGTTCTCATGGACAAAACATGTCTGTTCATATTGTTAAAGCAAACATAGGTAGGCTAATCCTTCACAAAATTTATCTCATTTTGTTGTTGTTCTGTTATGTCCTTTAAGTTACTTTGGTACAAAATATCTAAATTCAACCAGTAATGTCTGACAAAAAAGTGATTAACTAAAAATGCCTTCATCTCTAAATCTGCACTCAAAATACATTAATTTCAACATTACTAGCAACTAAAGTGCTTTTTCCTGCTGAACTGAGATAAATAATAACAGTCAATGAATGCAACACCCCCCCCCCCCCCCCATAACACATTTTATGTTCATTCACAATGTGTTCATAATGTGTGCAGGGAACTACCAGCCCGCCCAGCCGTCCTATAAGCTTTGCCCACCAATGATGAGGTGTCCCAACAGGGTTTGGTGGGCCGGGGTCTTCAGGGACGACGCAGAATCGGGCGAAAGATAGCTTGTGAGAGCCTCTTCCACCCGAGGCATCGTCCCATAGCCCGCCTCGCGTGCCCCCAGAACACTGGAATAATCCAATACCGGCGAAACACGCGAGGAATAGGGCTTCCTCCAAGGTCTACACACCTCGGTGTGTAGATCCAGGAAGAATGGTAACCCCTGCGAGGTGTTTGGACCCGGCGAGAAAGAAACCGGTCGTCCAGCCTACTGGGTGACTGAATTTCCGGCACTTCCTGTGGCCAAGTGATGTTCAACTTGGCCACCGCACGAGTCAACACCTCAAACAGCTCCTCTTGGGTGGGTGGATGAAGCGATGAAACACTTTCTGCTTCTCCACCCGCCCCGATGCCAAACTCATCCGGCTCCTCGGAACCGGAGAGAATAAGCATCAGATCCTCAACCCCGGGGGAAGAAGCCGCAGCGCGTGCTTCCACACGGGGAGGAAGATCTTTAGAACTGTCAGACGAGGATTGGGAAAGTGCCGCAGCAGTCCCAAATCCCGCTGACAAGTCCTTCTGTGAACCCCATGATCTGCGACGCCGCGCCGCCTCAGCGACCGCAAGTCCAGAACCATGGGGCTCACGAGGCTGGCCGGCCTCATCGAACACGGCCAGCCGAGGAGGCGGTGAGCAGGCTGAGGCAACTGTGCGGGCGGCTGGGTGGAATGTTCATTAGTTAACATTAGTTAATAACATTAGTTAACATGAACTAATAATGAACTGCACTTATAAAGCATTTTTATCTTTGTTAATGTTAATTTCAACATTTACTAATGCATTATTAAAATCTTGTTAACATTAGTTAATGCACTGTGAACTAACAGGAACAGCTGTTTTTTGTATTAACTAACGTTAGTACAGATGAACTAATGCTGAACAGAGGTGTTGTTCACGGTTAGTTCATGTTAACTAAAGCATTAACTAATGTTAACTAATACAACCTTATTGTATGTGTTACCGTTGTATAGTTCAATCAATGACAGTTGGACAAAATAACCTGAAACCCTGCAAAATAGGCAACATTTATTTATTAATCCGTTTCTTACGTCATCTCTTCAAAACTGACGACAGCAGTTCAATACTATTTTAATCATCCTTATTAAAATCAATTTATTTATTTATTATTCTTTGGGGATGAAGTCAATGATAATCACAGTCATAATCATAAAATCTGTTGTTTTTAAAATGCACAGTAACTGAGCTTAAGGTTACCGAATTTTTTGTTTGCTGATTTTTCCTCTTTTTGGATGTCTAACATGTTGTACATTTCACACACGCTTGTACTAAACACTGATGAAAATCACGTATAATGTACTGATAGACAGACTAGAGAATATAAACTAAACAAAAAACTGTAACCTACACAAACGATTTCAACCCCTATAGTAATGGGTGTTCAAATGATTTTGTCCAACCAACTGTATGTAATATTGTTACATGTCTGGATCTTCGTGTTCTCTTCATTCTGTGCAGTTCTACAAATGATGGACCAAGCAACAAAGAATGGTTAGTAGAAATCTATCATAGAAAATGTATGTGTAGATGAATGCATCAAGTGAGTAATAAACTGGGCAACATTTTCAAATTCTATGAACAATTGAGAATTCTCTGTGTGTCAAGTCAAGTCAAGTCAACTTTATTTATATAGCGCTTTTAACAATGTAGATTGTTTCAAAGCAGCTTTACAGTGTTAAACAGCAAAATAATGCAGCCTAATTTTATTAAGCTGTATAGCCATTTGATGTCATCAGTTCATTTCAATTTCCATACGGTGACAGTGTGGGCTTTAGATCAATAATTAGATCAGTAATTTAGTTTACATGGTTAAATTAGTTTATTAATTAGATTTATTTCGATGTTTAGTTGAAAAATATAGTGTCCCCAACTGAGCACGCCAAGCCAGAGGCAACAGTGGCAAGGAAACCAAAACCCCATTAGGTGACCTAATGGAGAAAAATAAACCTTAGGAGAAACCAGGCTCAGTCGGGGTGCCAGTTCTCCTCTGGCCAATTTACAAACAACGTATTATTATTATTATTCTGGCTGCTTTACAGGTCAGAGGTCATAATAGATCGGAATATTCAAAGGACCGGAGGCAACACGCTGGAGACGGGTTTATTGAGGATGATGTTGATTAAATAATTATTAAAGTGCAATATTCGAATGATCGGCGGCAACACGCTGGAGACGGGTTTATTGCGGATGACATATCGATTTAAGTATTATTTAATGTTAATATTCGAACAATCGGAGTCATCACGCTGGAGACGGGTTTATTTAGATGCCGTGTCAATGAGGCAGTTGCAGGGGGAGGATAATTGACACGGTCTCTGCAGACACTTCAGGGTCCTGTGTTGGTCTTCTCTGGGCGCAGGTCCACCATCTGATTTGGATACGGCCCGGATCTGGCTGACTGCAGTAAACCTCGGGATAAAACAGAGAGAATATCATTAGCGTAGATGCCATTCTTCTGATGATGTAACGAGTACATCAGGTGTTATGGGAAGTGTTCCCGGTTCCGGCTGACCTAGTTAATGCAGCCTAACAATCAATTAATTGAAAAAGTGTTTTATGTGTATGCCACAGTAAAGAGATGTGTTTTTAGTCTAGATTTAAACTGACAGAGTGTGTCTGCTTCCCGAACAGTGCTAGGAAGACTGTTCCAGAGTTTAGGAGCTAAATAGGAAAAGGATCGACCGCCTGCAGTTGATTTGGATATTCTCGGTATTAACAACTGGCCAGAATTTAGAGATCGCAGTAGACGTGATGGAGTATAATATGTTAAGAGCTCGCTCAAGTATTGGGGAGCTAAACCATTTAGTGCTTTGTAAGTAATAAGCAAGATTTTAAAATGTATGCGATGTTTAATAGGTAGCCAGTGCAATGTTGACAGAACTGGGCTAATATGGTCATACTTCCTGGTTCTAGTAAGTACTCGAGCTGCTGCGTTTTGGACCAGCTGGAGTTTATTTATTAAGCGAGCAGGGCAACCACCCAATAGAGCATTACAATAATCTAGCCTTGAGGTCATGAACGCATGAACTAACTGTTCAGCATTTTGCATTGAGAGCATGTGCCGTAATTTTGATATATTTTTAAGATGGTAGAAAGCAGTTTTACAGATACTAGAAACGTGGCTTTCAAACGAAAGATTGGTATCAAAGAGCACACCCAGGTTCCTCACTGACGACGAAGACTTGACAGAGCAGCCATCAAGTGTTAGACAGTATTCTAGGTTACTACTTGTGGAGCTTTTTTGTCCAATAATTAAAAATTCATTTTTTTCTGAATTGAGTTGCAGGAAATTACCAGTCATCCAATGTTTTATGGCGGCTATGCATTCCGTTAATCTTGTGAATTGGTAAGTTTCTTCAGGGCGTGAAGAAATATAGAGCTGAGTATCGTCAGCATAACAATGAAAACTAATGCCATGCTTCCTAATAATATCTCCCAGTGGTAGCATGTACAGGGTGAAGAGTAGCGGTCCTAGCACTGAGCCTTGTGGTACTCCAAACTGAACTTGCGATCGGTGTGACATCTCTTCATTTACTGCTACAAACTGAAAACGGTCGCATAGGTATGATTTAAACCATGATAAAGCAATTCCACTAATACCTACATAATTTTCGAGTCTATTCAAAAGAATGTTGTGGTCGATGGTATCAAATGCAGCGCTAAGATCGAGTAACACTAATAGAGAGATACAGCCACGATCGGATGATAAGAGTAAATCATTTGTAACTCTGATGAGAGCAGTCTCAGTACTATGATACGGTCTAAATCCTGACTGGAAATCCTCACAGATACCATTTCTTTCTAAAAAGGAACATAATTGTGAAGACACTGCCTTTTCAAGTATTTTTGACAGAAAGGGTAGATTTGAGATTGGTCTATAATTGACTAATTCTGTAGGATCAAGTTGCGTTTTTTAAATAAGTGGTTTAATAATAGCCAACTTAAAAGTTTTCGGTACATATCCTAATGACAAAGATGAATTAATGATATTAAGAAGAGGATCTATGACCTCTGGTAGCATCTCTTTTAATAGCCTAGTCGGTACAGGGTCAAGCATACATGTTGTTGATTTTGATGATTTAACGAGTTTAGCCAATTCTTCTTCTCCTATAGCAGTGAATGATTGTAATTTTTCCTCAGTGACACTACAATGCTCTGTCTGATGTGATACTGTAGTAGACGGCTGCATGGTTAAAATTTTCTTCCTAATATTATCAATTTTACATGTGAAGAAGTTCATAAAGTCATTACTGCTGTGCTGTTTACAATCATCAGAAGTTGAAGCTTTATTTTTGGTTAATTTAGCCACTGTATCGAATAAATACCTTGGGTTGTGTTTGTTTTCTTCCAAGAGAGTTGAGAAATAAGCGGATCTAGCAGTTTTTACGGCCTTTCTGTATGCGATCATGTGCTCTTTCCACGAATTTCGAAAGACCTCTAGTTTTGTTTTCTTCCAGCTGCGCTCCATTTTTCTGGCTGCTGTTTTAAGGGCCCGGGTGTGCTCGTTGTACCACGGCGTTGGACTATTTTCTTTAATCTTCTTTAAGCGCAGAGGAGCAACTGTGTCTAAAGTACTGGAAAAGAGAGAGTCAATAGTTTCTGTTGCAACATCGAGTTCTTCTATGCTATCTGGGATGCTGAGGAGATGATACTGATGAGGAAGATTATTTAAAAAGCAATCTTTAGTATTGGCAGTGATTGTCCTGCCATTTTTGAAACGAGGGGGCGGCTTTGCAACTTTAGCTAAATTAAGTATACAAGATACTAAGTAATGATCTGAGATGTCATCGCTCTGCTGCAGAATTTCAACGGTATCAACATTAATTCCATGTGACAATATTAGGTCTAAAGTATGATTATGGCGATGAGTGGGTCCTGACACGTGTTGCCTAACTCCAATAGAGTTTAGTGTATCTTTAAATGCTAATCCTAATACGTCTTTTTCGTTGTCTACATGGATATTAAAATCACCAACAATTAGTACTTTATCTACGGCCAGTACTAATTCTGATAGAAAGTCAGCAAATTCTTTGATAAAGTCTGTATTATGCCCTGGTGGCCTGTATACAGTAGCTAACACCAATGTTGAACGGGTTTTGTCATGTACACTACATAGCGTTACATAAAGCACCAAAACTTCGAAGGAATTATATTTGAAACTAGACTTCTGAGTAATACTGAAGATATTATTATAAATTACAGCAACCCCTCCCCCTTTACCTTTCAGACGCGGCTCATGTTTATAACAATAATCTTGGGGGGTGGACTCATTTAAGGTAATGTAGTCGTCAGGTTTTAGCCAGGTTTCTGTCAAACACAGCATATCAAGATTATTATCTTTAATAATATCATTAACAATAAGCGCTTTTGGGGAAAGGGATCTAATATTCAGCAACCCAAGCTTTATCAATTGTTCATCTGTATTATTTCTTTTGTTTATTTGTTGGACATCAATTAAATTTTTACTGTTGAATGGTTTTGATGTTTTTTTGTATTTACTAATTCGGGGAACAGACACAGTCTCTATATGATAATATCTCGGTGAAAGAGTCTCTATGTGCTGGGATTTATCTGACTCCGGTGACGTGAGACAGCTAGCAGACGGTCGGTTTAGCCAGTTTGTCTGCTTCCTGACCTGGGCCCTAGTGAGTCAAGGTTTAGCTCTAAGACTATGTGCCAAATTACTAGAGAGAAGAGCGGCACCACCCCAGGAGGGATGGATGCCATCCTTCTTCAACAGGTCAGGTCTGCCCCAAAAACTTTTCCAATTGTCTATGAACCCTATGTTATTTTGCAGACACCACTTAGACAACCAGCCATTGAGTGATGATAGCCTGCTAACTATCTTATCACTCCTTCTAACGGGGAGCGGACCAGAACAATAAACAGCCAATAAACAGTTATCCCGTGTGTGTGTGTGTGTGTGTGTGTGTGTGCGCGTGTGTGAGCGCATTACTGATCACCCCTCTTTCTCTCAATCTAGTCATGTCACAGAGATGCCAAACGCTGATCATGATTACTGCGCGGATTCCATGACTACTGAGGAGCAGCTTGTGGCTGCACGGGAGGAAATTTCTTGTCTGTCTGTGGAAAACGTCTCAGGTTACAAATGTAACCATTGTTCCCAGGGAACGAGACGTTGTGTCAGCTCGACGCTACGGGGAACGCCTCCAGCGTGACTGGTGCCTGAAATCACAATCAAAAAACGTCGATCTTATTGACCGGCGACAGCCTATGATGTCATCAAGGTGCGACCAGGAAGTATATAAGGGCGCCTTGCCAACATGACAGTATCTAATCGTCTGAAGGGACTGTTTCGGCAGGCAGGCCCTGCGGCATGGCAAAGCGACGCAGTGTCTCGTTCCCTGTTCTCAGGGAACAAAGGTTACATTTGTAACCTGAGACGTTCCCTTTCGAAAGGGAACTCGCGCTGCGTCAGCTCGACGCTACGGAGAACGATATACCCACGCCGCCATGCCGACGGGAGTGCATGCCCATAGGCAGTGACAACTGTCAAGACAAGAAAATTCTACTGAAATGCCTGAACCACTCCCCTTCTGGTCACATTAGGCTGTCAGTGACAGCGCTCCCTACGGTCATAGCCCAAGCTATCGCCTGAGAAGGAAACCTTCACACACATGAGGTCCTTCCCCGGCCCTGCTCGAAGGCCTGGAACCAACCCATTCGGCTTAGAAGGGGTTCCTTTAAGGGAGCGTGGCAAGGGTACTACAAGGGAACCCGTGCCAGTCACTATTCGGGAAGTTCTCACCGAATGCCACCAGGGAGACCTGACCAGGTAACCCAGTCTGTTATGGGACACGTAATACGGTCAACCCTGTCTGTACAGTACAGAGCCTCTGGTACTCGCCTCCGAAGAGACATCCCGCTAGGGTGCTGCAAGAAAGGCAGTGTCATCCACATTTCGGACCTCAGAGACGGGTTATCCCGGAGAGCAGTGCTCAGCGAAGTGCTTTCAAACCCTTGCCAGCGAGGGGAGTCTAGCCGCTCGATCCTCGGATCTACCAAGCACTTACTTTAAAACGTGCTTAGGAGGCCTAGAGGCCTTACAGGCTGATCGTACCAGGGAGGCCCCGAGGGCCTACAACCATAAATCAGCGCCAGGCAGCCGTAAGCTCATAGCAGACCCTCACTTGAGAGAAGCTCATAAGCGTGCCCGGTAGGAAACCATGCCGTAGGCAGACTATGAAGGTCCCGTCCTACATGGACCGCATAGCCGCAGTGACGTCTCGTCATGCTAGGGTAAGAACCTTGCCTTCAGGACTCGCGAAGGGCCAGAGACCGGCGCCTGATAGCGGGTGACCACTAGCTGTCAGCATAAAGCCAGTTATGTGTTCCCAGGGGAGGCCGAGAGGGGCCTCCACCTGGTAACCTGTATAGACTGCTTGCGCATCCAACAACAGCGCTCGCCCTCAGGAAGGCCATACGGGCCTGATACCTGATCGCAGTCGTGCTAGCCCTCGAGGTAGCTGGGAAGACCAGGGACTCGCTTAATCAGGGAGGCCAAGCGGGCCTACCAACTGCAAAGACATCGGGCATTCACAGCCTAGCTGAACGTGCTACTCATAGCACTTCATGCTCACCACAGTGGCTGGGGACCGGGAGCTCGCTTTCAGGGAGGTACCATGCCTACCACCTGATAGCAGAACGTGCTACTCATAACACTTTACGCTCACCACAGTGGCCGGGGAGCCGGCCTCTGCTCAGTGACTGGACTTATCCAGGAACCACGAGACCAGAGCGTGCCCTCAGAGGAGGCCACGTGGGCCTACTACTCCAAAGCGAATCCCCTCAGGGAAGCCCGTGCAGCTTTGCCTGATAGCAGCCCATGCTACGATTCGTTACCGAAACTGGGGACCGGGAACGAATCCAGGGAGGCGCAATGCCTCCACCTGGTAGCAGAACATGCCGTCCGTAACCGTCTCACTCTCGCGCCTGAGAAACGGGGGCTCGTTTTCAGGGAGGCAACCGTGTCTACCATCTGATAGCGGAGCACGCCGCGCATAACGCTTCATTTCGCTAGTCGTCTCAGCGCCTGAGAATCAGGAGCTCGCTTTCAGGGAGGCAACCGTGCCTACCAACTGATAGCAGAACGTGCTACTCGTAGCACTTCACGCTCATTACCACAGCGACTGGGAACCGGGAGCTTGCCCTCAGCGAGGCCACAGTGCCTACCAACCTGATAGCGGAGCGTGCTACTCATAGCACTTCACGCTCATTGCCACAGCGACCGGAAGCCGGGAGCTCGCCCTCAGGGAGGCAACCGTGCCTACCAACTGATAGCAGGACATGCTACTCGTAGCATTCCACGCTCATTGCCACTGCGACCGGGAACCGGGAGCTCGCCCTCAGGGAGGCAACAGTGCCTACCAACTGACAGCAGAACGTGCTATCCATAGCGCTCCATGCTCATTACCACAGCGATCGGGAACCGTGAGCTCGTCGTCAGGGAGGCGGCCGTGCCTACCACCTGATAGCAGAAAGTGCTACTCATACATCGTGCTACTCACTCGTGCTAGTCATCCAGTGACTGGGGCCCAGGAACGCCATCCGCAGAGGAGGTCGAGTGAGCCTGTTACCTCACAGCAGGCCCATAGGGAGGCCCGGTAGGGCCTACCACCTATTTAGCAGCTCGTACCAGCCGTCGAGGGACTTAGTGCCTATAGTGCCCCCTCGGGGGAGACCAGGCAGCGCCTGCTGACCACAGCAGGCTCTCAGGGAGGCCAAACAGGGCCTAACTCCTGAGCGAAGGTAACCCAGACTGGGAGCCTACCCCTCAGGGAGGCCTGGCAGGACCTACCCCCCCGAATAGGGGGTCTGCAGATTCCAAGGATCCTACCGAGACTTTAAGAAGGCTGGCTGCTGCTACCTGGGCTGACGGCAGCTGTCTGCTGCTGACGAAGGCCTGGAAATCCAGTTAACACCTGGGGACTCATCCCCAGGGCAAATGACGGGTCACTGCTGACGTCGACACCAGTGGAGAAGAGCCTCCGGGGCCCACTCGTGGGACATGGTGTCGGGACTTTCCTGCAAGGAGGCCGGTTAACGCCTACTACCTGTCTTGAAGTCCTGCTGCCCAGACCGCCCAAGCTGGCCACTAACAGCCAGCTGGCTCCTATGCCCGCACCTGGGGCTGGCTCCATCCCAGAGGCAGCTAGGGACAACCTGCTTCGCCGTGTCCTAGGGCCCCCAGGACGGCGCAGTCTCTCGGGCAGTGCTTACAAACATGGACCTAATCACATTGCCAACAGCAGTGTACTCAGCGGAAGTGCTTAAACAAAGACCCTCTAAAGAGAGGGGAGTACAACTTGCGTCACCTGCATCGGGGCGGCTGTCTTACTTTCCATGCAGCGGCCAACCATAAGTGCGAGGGTGTCAGCCATTGGCAATGCTCGGGCCTCAGGCGAGCATCCGACCAGAACCGCATTAACAGAAGGTTTATCCGATGTTCAGCTCGACCCGGGCCCTAAAGGAGGTGAAACAGAGACATAAAGCAAGGGAACAATATCACACACATGTGAAATCCGCCGGCCATACCGTCCTCCAGGAAGAGGCCGGGGGCCACCAGCAGATGGCGGCCACCAAGCTCCGAAAGGCGGAAACAGCAGATAAAGTCTAATCGCAAACCGGTGAAAGACGCTTAATTCCACCCCACGACCACTGGCGAAGTCGCTGTCTCCTGCAACACCTTGTCTGCATTACTTGTGACCCCAGAACGCAGAGAAGGGGGCGGGCCTTGGCCGGACGACTATGTAACAAGAGGAGGCTGAAACAAGGATGCATAAACAACGCCATGTTCTTATATCAAAAGACAGGCCAGGGGCGAACGACTTTCATTAAAAGGGAACGCCCCCATCCTTGACAAAGCCTAGGCCAAATGGTGTGACATAAGTCCGCACTAGATCTACTCAGGGCCCGGGAAAGAAATATTATCACCTCTAATATTACACAATGAGGCCCCAAAAACCCTTTTCCCAAAGCCCCGCAGAGCTGGGCGCAGATCTCACTACAGCTCGTGCGTTTGTGCGTACCCAGTCTTCAGCTACTTCTCACTTTTACGCTAGGAAAAACACAGCTCGCCTCTTACACTACAAGCCCTCGGGCAAGAGCGCGATTCAGTTACCCACATAGTGGGGAAAACATAGCACGGAGAGGCAGCAAACTCTACTAGCAGAAAGTGAGGTATTCACACACAACCACATAATGTTGCAAAGAAGATCGTTCTTAGCTTACTCACGGGGAGCTGCAGGCCCTGCGAAGATCCAGCGGCGATCCAAATTTCCCCAGACAACCTCTCAGGCGAGCGAAGGTATAGGAGTTCTGAAAAACATAGTTTTGAAAATGTTCCGCCCTCACAGAGGGGGACTCACCAATCGCTCCTCGCGGTGCTTCAAGCCAGCCATAGGGCTAGTATCCGCCCGCCACCCTGACGGGGGCGCTCTCAACAAAACAAGCCAGGCGGGCCGGCAGAATCTCACATTTTCTGCTCATCAAAGGTCCACCGGCCTGATGTAAAGCGCCCGGGGGAAAACCAGAGGAAGGGAAAAAAGGCAGCGTTCATCTCCGCGCTCCTCGGGGGGTGGAGTCCGCTGCCTGCGCTGGTTCCGGTTACCAGTCCCGGCTTCCTTCCTCTTCCTGTTCTGGGTGTCCCGCCTCCCCTGCGCCCGAGTCCTCCGCGGGGGGGCGCTCGAGAGGCGACGCTGGCTCGCTATTCCCGTCTCCAGCCCTCAGACTGGGACGGGCCGGGGACACCCGACTGCCTGGGCGCGGTCCCGGACCTCAGCGGGATGCATGTTCTGAATGCCGCCGAGCGCGCCTCCGCCTCTCCGAACTTTCCCATCACCACCTCCACGGAGGTGCCGAAAAGTTCAGATGGCGAAACCGGGGCATCAAGGAGAAAGGACTTCTCTTTCTCCCCGATGTCCAAACGGTTAAACCACAGATGTCTCTCCGTGGCCACCGTCGCCGCCATCGGCGCTATATGTTCAGTGGCCCGGAGAGTGAAAAACCATGGTCCGGTGCGAGGGGGTCCCTCCCCCTGATCGAGGTCCCTCAACAGGTCCGCCTGGTAAGCCTGCAACACCGCTGTGGTGTGCGAAGCCGCTGCAGCGTGACCCACTGACATGTACGCCTTGTCAATCAGAGACCGGCAGGGTGGGGGCTCTCAGTGCCACGGGCGGCACCGACACATACTCAGCCTAGGCAGTCCCTCGACATCAGCGAAACTTCGCTAGATGATGTCGACAGATGCGGGGCTGAGTATGGTTTCTTCCATCCCCTCGAGATCTGCAGATGGAGATCTGGAAGGAATGGAAGACTCCCAGGAGTTGGGAGGTCATGGGCGGAGAGAAATCGATCGTCCGAACTGTTTGGACGCTCAGCCTTTCTCCTACGCGCCGCCAAGGCAGCTGCAGTCTACCTGCAGCGCGTTCCATGACCTCCAGCAACTCCCTGTACATGGGACAGGATGGTTTGAGAAGCTTCAGCATCTTAAACTGACTCACCCATCCTCTGCTCGCGTGGAAGAGCAGCAGACAAGGAGGAGACCATAAATCCTATTTTTTCCTCCTCCGAAGTCCGCCTCTCGCGATCTTGATCGTCCTCGAGAACCACGTCTGTCTCCAAGCGACGAGCCAGATCCATCTAGGAACCACATGATGTTTAGACGCCGCTCAGCCTCAGCTTGAGCAGGGTCGTTCCCAGATGCTGAAACCTCTCCCCTCGAGAAGAGGTCCAGACGAGAGCAGAGCGTTCCAGAGGAAAACGCTCGCAATACTTTCCACAAGAGGTTCGCAAACCTCTCGTGCATGCTCTTCTCCCAGACAGTAAAAGCAAAGTGTGAGTGTATCCAAAGCGAAAGCTACCTGGTACACGTTCAAAACACACCTGCAGAAGTGGCGTGGCTTCTCAGCACACTTCATTGCTATCCTCTTTGTAGACGTTTCACGTGAAGACAGGCAAAACAGTCCCTGAAGACGAAAAGATACTGTCATGTTGGCAAGGCGCCCTTATATACTTCCTGGTCGCACCTTGATGACATCATAGGCTGTCGCCGGTCAATGGGATTGACGTTTTTTTATTGTGATTTCAGGCACCAGTCACGCTGGAGGCGTTCCCCGTAGCGTCGAGCTGACGCAGCGCGAGTTCCCTTTCGAAAGGGAACAAAGCACTCAAAACTCATCAGTTTTGTATTCCAAATGTTATGGGTAATCCAAAGCTCATTCAGTTTTACACTGGGTTCCCTGACTATGACACTTTAAGAGCCGTTTTCTTAGCTCTGCAGCCCACAGCACAGAGCATGGCCTCACAGCTCAAGTGCAGAGAATCAGTGCAACCAATCGACACACAGTGAGGGTTGGATTCCAGGCACAATATATTTCACTGTTGGATCAGTTTTTCCTGTTTCTTTGCCGGATTGGACTGGGCCTTCTTGAACAAGATCTTGCTCTGCATTTCAATATTTCCCAAAGTACCGTCAGTCGAATCTGTGTTACTTGGGCAAATTATTTGTACTTTATGCTTGGGTAGGGTGACCAGACGTCCCGAAATCTAAACTGTTGTCCCGAATCTAGCCCTAATTGTCCCGAAAATTATACTAAAGCAAAATCTTGAGTAGTTATTGTCTGATAAACATTAAAAACTGTCTGCGGAGGTTGAGTCGTCCTGCAACCAGCCCCCGCCGGCTGCTCATTGGCTGCAGCATCTTTTTTCTAAGTTAAAAAAAAGACTGGCTAGGCGCGAATTTAGATATGCATTGATAAGGTAATTTTCATTCATTCCGTTGGCATGGCTGGTGTAGCTTACTGGATCCCCAACACGCTGCTAAAGAGCAAAACCGCCTCTGCAGGAACCGGGAGGAGTGGGTAGGGAAGCATCCATGGATTGCCACAGCCTTAAGCGATGACAGTGAAGACAATACGACCTTTTTGTTTTAAGCCTTGATGAAGAGAGCGCAAGTTTCTGCAGCCGCGAGGAGGACAGTGATGCACACGTAAAGAAGTGATTGTTTGTTTGCGGCACTGTGTACAAAAAAATACTTCACTATACAATTATTTCGTTATTTTCGTTTAAGCTTAGCGTTAGGCTATACAGAAAGGTCTGATTTACACACTGATACTTACAACAGTCTTTGTTTTTTTTTTCTTTTCACAATGACCTTTGAGTTCATGATTTTAATGTTGTTTTTTGTGGCAGACTACAGACTAATGACAGACTGTTGATCTTTGAATAAAAAAACATCCCCGTCCCGAATTTCAGCCAATCTCATCTGGTCACCCTATGCTTGGGTGTCTGCCAATATGGCCAAGTAGAGCTGCAGTTGATGAAATTATGCCAAAGTTTTTTAAAGCTCTTTACCCCAAAACCAGGGTCATCCTGGATTGTACTGAAGTTCGAGTCCAAACTGCCAGCTCAAAGGTACTGAACTCTGAGACTTACTCTAGTTGGAGTTTCCCCGGATGGGAGCATGACTTTTGTGAGCAGTCTTTACACAGGAAGCATCTCTGATAAAGAGATCACCAAGTCATCTGGCATTTTGAATCTTCTTGATGAGGGTGATGCAGTGATGATTGACAAAGGCTTTTTAATCAAAGACCTACTGAATGAAATTCATGCCACACTAGTAATTCCACCTTTTCTTGGCCCAAGTGGACAATTCAGCCATGAGGAACTTATGCTCACACACACAACATTGCTCGTCTGAGAATCCACATTGAACGGGCCATTCGACGAATTAAGGAATATCATATTTTTGATCGGGTGATTCCTCTGTCATTGGCTGGTTATGTAAATCAGCTCTGGACTGTGTGTAGTATCCTCACAAATTTTCAGGGTCCATCGGTTATGCACTGTCCAGAGTTAAACTGGCCACCAAGAGTCCACACACATACACCCACCCAAACTGAACACAACAGCCATCACTCTTCTGGAGAAAGCCAACGCATGGCCAAAATATTTTTTTAGTGACTGTGAAAACTCCCAAAACAGGGCTGGAGTGACCAGGGCTGTTTTTTAAGGGGGTCTGTGCAGAAACCAAGTGGTAGGTTTTAGTGCATGAGCAGGTGAGGGGCACATTCAATTATAGCACCCATCTCCACGTCTGTATGGACGGAGAAAAAGGTCCAGTGCGCTCAGACACATCACACCCTCAGATGATGCCGGCTGTTTTCAAAATTAATATTTGATTATAGCACCCATCTCAACATCTGTATGGACTGTTAGGGTTAGGGTTAGGGTTTACGAAGTTCCAAAAAACAGGTCCCTGAGGACCTGAAGACGGTTATGCACCAGTGTTAATTTTGACAGCATATTTTGATTTAGTTTTAGTCGTAGTCTTTTGACTAAAATGCCATTTAGTTTTAGTCATATTTTAGTCACCTGAATTGTTTTTAGTTTTAGTCTAGTTTTAGTCGACTAAATATCATAAGATTTTAGTCGACTAAATCTACAGTAGATTTAGTCGACTAAATCTACAGTAGATTTAGTCGACTAAAATCTAATGAGTTTAGTTAAATTGTAATACATTAAGCATTTAAGCATTACATAACCGACTGTCACTTGAACTGACATTTTGACATCATTTTGTTTTTGACATTAAAAATACACGAAAGAGCTCAGTTCACTTTTTTGTTTGTTTTTTAAAAACATCTATATAGTTTTTATAACTTTGTATTTCTGTTTTAGTTAGTAGGCCATATCAGGTTAAGCTAAAGCTTCAAATAAGTTTGTTTATTTATTTATTTTATTTCAATTAGCATTTATTTAATTTCAAGTAATGAAGATTTTTTAAATGGTTTTAGTTAACTATTATAACCCTGATACTTTATTGAATATGTGTCAAATACTGGTCTTTCCTCCTGACTATGAATTAAATCGGAATGAAATTAAATACAGTTTATTGTGTAACCAAAAACGAATATATAATGCGTGACTTTTAATGATAAACAAGCTCGAAATACACCGGGACTCTTATTTTGAAATGTCTACGCCTCTGTAGCAGTGGCAGCTGTTCATTCAAGTTCAGATGAGGAGATAAAATATGGGTTGTTACAGCCGTCTAAAACACATTACTATATAAACATCATAAAGTAAACATTGTCATTATTCATCAGCATTAGTTCATAAACAATTGCCTGGCATAAATGTGTGTTATTCATTGATTGTGAGCCGCTCTGGAACGCTGGATTGGGGATGCGTGAGCCTGTAGAAGCGCAACAGTGGCGTGTTCTCCAGCGGTTAGATCAGCAGGTTCAAATCAAATGTGGCATCTGTTACACAGGACATCAGTTCTGACTGGATCTCTTCCCTAATCGTCCCTCCCTAACATTTTCGTCTCGTTTTTATTTGTTGACGAAAATGACAGTTGATTTTCGTCATAGTTTTTGTCATCCAACACTAGTTTTTATTTAGTTATCGTCTCGTTTTCGTCAGTGAAAAAAGGTCGTTGACGAAAATTATGACAAATTATTCGTCAACGAAATTAACACTGTTATGCACTGTCCATCCGTTCCGCTGACCGCTTTGAAACAGTGTGGGATCAGGATTGGCCCCATCACCGACTCTCCTGTTGCTCTATAAGTCTTTTTATGGATGATTTTATTTATTTATCTGTATATGCATGTATTAATCAATACATTTATTTATTTGTATATATATATATATATATATTTTTTTTTTTGTATATATTTTTTTTATATATATATTTATATTTTCATTACATTTTTCACCCTTCCTTCATCCTCCATACCCAATCCAGTGCAAAAACTGGAGAAGATCCCAACTCCTGGTGCAATAATGACCCCTAGTGGCAAAAAAAAGTTAGGGTTAGGGGAATGAAGTCCAAGAAGCAGATGAACCATTGCAAGGAAGAACCCCACGATGGACAAACCACGACTTGTTGTGCACTGTCCTATGCGTTCTGGCCGCCACCTTTTAAATACCCTTTATTGAGAAAGCCAACACTGTTCCAGACACTCTGACAGCACTGCAAAAATTCTGCCCGGGCTGTTGCGACGCGGGCTATCCCAACCTGGGCTCACACAACACGAAGGGGTAGGTTTTAGTGCAGCATTTCGGCGAGGGTTAGGGTTAGGTTAGGGTTTACGAAGTTCCAATCAACAGGTCCCTGAGGACCTGAAGACGGTTACGCACTGTCCATCCGTTCCGCTGACCGCTTTGAAACAGTGTGGGATCAGGATTGGCCCCATCACCGACTCTCCTGTTGCTCTATAAGTCTTTTTATGGATGATTTTATTTATTTGTTTATTTGTATATGCATGTATTAATCAATAAGCAACCAAGAAGCAGATGAACCATCGCAAGGAAAAACCCCACGATGGACAAACTATGACTGGTTGTGCACTGTCCTATGCATTCTGGCCGCCACCTTTTAAATACCTTTTATTAAGAAAGTCAACACTGTTCCAGACACTCTGACATCACTGTAGGGTTAGGGTTAGGGTTAGGGTTAGAGTAGGGTTAGGGGAATGAAGAAGTCCAAAGTGTGACGCCCCAGAGGGGAGCCACAAGTGGTTGTGCACTGTCCATCTGCCTACTGACCACTAAAGGGGGTCGTCGGACCGGTCGAAGAGCAAGAACCATCCCTGTCAACTCCATCTATTAGTGTTTTTTTGTATTTATATATTTATTTCTATTTATCAAAAGGGAGAGAGTAAGAGAAAAGGAAAGTGTATTTTTCTCAAAACCCGGGGTATGGAAAGGAAAGTTAACCAGCCGGGGAGAACTCATATCAGACGTTAAAGAAGCAAAGAGTCTGTGGTGAGTGCTTTCAAAGGTATTCTAAGGGACAGGGCTATTTTGGCCCAGGGTAAACTAACTAAGGCTATTTTAGCCCGGGGTAAAATGACCAGGGCTATTTTGGCCTGGGGTAGAGTAACCAGGGCTATTTTTGCCCAGGGTAGAGTGGGCAGGGCTCTACACCCAGGGGGTGAAATGCCCAGGGTTCTTTGGCTAGGGGTTAGGGTGGGTGGAAGTGTGTCACCTTAGTCCCTTGAAAGCATTCACCGTGTGTCCTACCTAAAGGAGAAAGACAGACTCTAAGGGAGAGAGAAGAAGAATTTCTAAAGCGGACTATTGAGTTTTGTCTCATTTGAACCTCTGGGGTGCAGTGTGTCCAGGCGTGCAATCCACTGGCTCTAAGCCGTTCCTGTAAAGACCACCGTGGATTGGCCTGTAAACACGTAACTCTCAAAGATTGAAGGCCATGAGTTAAGAAATGTTGTGCCATGTATCTCCTTTTCATGATCTTGTGCGTGATGTTATGTGCATGTTGGTATGCTCTAATTCTTAACTCGTTTTTCGTTTGGCCTACATATTGACTGTTACATTTGAGACAAAATATCACGTACACACAATTTGAAGTCTGATGGGACAGAGAAGCAGACAGTTTGAAAATACGTTGGTTAAATCTGCGAGCTTTGTAGACCGCCATCATCTCCAGGCAATTTATGTGCCAGGAGGAATGACGGCCCTCCCACGGGCCCCTCGCAAAGCGGCCGTCCATGACCGCGCCCCAACCAGTGAGGGAGGCGTCTGTTGAAACGGATTTCCGGCAACAGGACGCTCCCAACACTGGCCCCTGGGACAGAAACCAAGGTTTCTTCCATATAACTAGGGAACGAAGGCATCTGCACGTTACCCTGATCATACAGCAGGCCAAAAGGTATCACATTGGACGCTGCTGCCATGTGCCCCAGCACTCTCTGAAAGTGCTTCATAGTGATGCTGTGGCCTAGCTTTATTCCTGAGACCATCACCAGTATGGTCTCGACTCGCGCGGGAGACAATTGTGCCCGCATCGTCGGCGAATCCCATACGATCTCTAGGAACGTAGTCCTTCGGGACGGCGTCAACACACTCTTCGTCGCGTTGAGTCTCAGCCCCAAGCACTTTATATGGGCCAGAACGACATCTCGATGCCGAACTGCCATATCGTACGACTGGGCCAAAAGGAGCCAGTCGCCGATATAATTCAGTACACGGATGCCCTGGAGCCTTAATGGAGCCAGAGCCGCATCCATGCACTTCGTAAATGTGCGTGGGGAAAGAGCTAGACCGAAGGGAAGCACTCGATATTGGTACGCCTCGCCCCCGAAAGCGAACCTCAAGAACTTCCTGTGACATGGAAGGATGGAGCTATAAGTATGCGTCCTTTAGATCTATCGTGACGAACCAGTCCTCGGGCTGGATCTGACTCACGATGATGGGAACCGTGAGCATTTTGAATCTGAACCTCCTCAGAGACCGATTCAAATACCTCAGGTCTATAATCGGACGCAACCCTCCATCCTTTTTGGGAACTATAAAGTACCGGCTGTAGAACCCGGACTCCCTCTCTGGTGGAGGAACGCGCTCTATGGCTCCCTTCGCCAGCAAAGATTCTACTTCTAGTTCCATTACCCGAACCCGCTCTGGTACCACTGCAGTCCAGTTCAACCCCCTAAAGCTTGGGGGAGGGTGACCGAACTGCAGTCTGTAACCATTCTCTACAGTACGCAGGACCTGAAATATTCGATAGAAATATTAGGAAGGCATTTCCATGCGCCGAGATAATCTACTAAGGGAACCAGCCTCTCGAGGCTGGCGTCGGGTGTTACACGAGCCTCGTTCCCAACCCCCTGAAGCGGATGACCGGCAGGAGTGGTTGGGAACAATTCTCTGTGTGCGGACGCGCGAGCTGCCCAGCCGCAGGTCTTTCTAGAGGCGGCTGGAGCAGCATGCGTTCGCGGGAAATCGATGTGGCCCGAAGTGTCATAGACGGCGGGATTCCACATCGATTTCCCCAGAGCGCCGCAGAGGAAGCAACCTCGGTTGCCCCTCTGCGGGGGGGACCGCCTTTAGAAGCCCTGCTGCAGCTAGGGCTTCTTCCCAGCAGCCTTCCGCGCCTGGAGTACGTTCCTTAGATCGAGTGGAAGGCTGCTGGTGAGTCTCCTGAAGAGAGCGCCGTCTCTGTTGCCAAGCTCCCGGAGGAGGGGCTCTAGAGGCGACGCTCTCCCTCTGCAGCTGACGGTGCGAGGAGCTAGTGGCTCTGAGGCGGGGACGAATTGTCGGAAGGCTGCTGACTGACTTTTCGTCTCCTGGTATTTAGCGAAGACGGCCTCAACCGCGTCGCCAAATAGACCCGAAGGCGAAATCGGGGAGTCTAGGAGAAAGGACTTGTCCTTCTCCTTCATTCCCGACAAGTTCAGCCAAAGATGCCTCTCCACAGTCACCATGGATGCCATGGAGCGGCCGATGGCACAGGCCGTCTCCTTGGTGATGCGGAGAGACAAATCCGCAGCCTTCCTCAACTCTAAAACATCCTCCGGAGAGGGACCCTCGCCCTCATCGAGGAGGTCGGCCTGGTAGGCCTGCAAGATCGATAATGTGTGCAGGGAACTACCAGCCCGCCCAGCCGCCATATAGGCCTTGCCCACCAAGGATGAGGTATCCCGAAAGGGCTTGGTGGGCAATACTGGGGCTTTGAGGGATGATGCAGAGTCGGGCGAAAGATAGCTCGCGAGAGCCTCTTCCACCGGAGGCATCGTCCCATACCCCGCCTCGCGTGCCCCCAGCACGTTGGAATAATCCAACACTGGAGGACTAGAAACACGCGAGGAGAAGGGTTTCTTCCAAGATCTACACACCTCGGTGTGCAGATCCGGAAAGAACGGCAAGCCCCGGCGAGGTGTTTGAACCCAGCGAGAAAGGAACCGGTCGTTCAGCCTACTGGGTGGCTGAACTTCCAGCGCTTCCTGTGGCCAATCGATCTTGCACACCCAAACAATGCACACAAAGCAGGTGTGCATCCGAGCCAGAGATATAGCGGGGGTACGGATGCACACACTGCCTGTAACCTCTCTCACTCATTTTTTACTTTTTTTCTTTCTCACACACACACTTTTGTAGACAGACTGTAACAATAAATAGACAGACTGTAACACAGAGCGCAATGCTGAAGAGCAATAGCTGCCATTTCAATGTGCCGGCTCCCCTTTTATACATCCGGGTATGCCGTCACAGTGACATCATCACGCATGCCAATCAGATTGGTTTAGTTTCTATACGGACTTCAGATTCGCTAGTGCTTAGGGAGTATCCCCAAAGTGTCGTTCCGACGCAGTGAGAGTTCCCTCGAAAGGGAACTCATTTAATAGGCCTAACCACACTCAACCCATTTCACTTGAATGTTAATTCAAGGAGCTTAGAGGAGAGAGGACTAGCTAGCTACCAGCAACCTTCTGCATATCAGTTCCATGGTTTAACCCACTGGACCACCATCTCTACCCAAACATAAGTGAAATTCGTTTTATAAGGCCAAATGAATGTAAGACTTACCCCTCAATAAGAGCTGCCTTTGCTGTGTATGTTTTTCCTGCCTTACTCTCATCCGGATCGTACCATTGAGAGAGATTAAACCTGTAGTTTTGAGTGCTTTGTTCCCTTTCGAAAGGGAACTCGCGCTGCGTCAGCTTCGACGCTACGGGGAACGCCTCCAGCGTGACTGGTGCCTGAAATCACAATCAAAAAACGTCAATCCTATTGACCGGCAGCAGCCTATGATGTCATCAAGGTGCGACCAGGAAGTATATTAGGGCGCCTTGCCAACATGACAGTATCTCTTCGTCTTCAGGGACTGTTTTGCCTGTCTTCACGTGAAACGTCTACAAGAAGGATAACAATGAAGTGTGCTGAGGCCACTTCTGCAGAAGTGTGTTTTGAATGTGTAGCTTGCGCTTTGGATACACACACACTTGTGTTTACTGTCTGGGAGAAGAGCATGCAACTCGGTTGGACCTCTTCTCGAGGGGAGAGGTTTCAGCATCTGGGAAAGACCACGCTCGAGCTGAGGCTGAGCGGCGTCTGAAATGCGCTTCCCAGATGGATCTGGCTCGTCGCTTGGAGACAGTTATGGTTCTTGAGGACGATCCAGATCGCGAGAGGCTCGAGCAGAGGATGGGTGAGTCAGTTAAAGTTGCTGAAGCTTTTCATCCTGTCCCATGTACGGGGAGTTGCTGGAAGTCATGGAACGCGCTGCGGGTAGACTGCAGCTGCCTTTGCAGCGTGTGAGGAGAAAGGCTGAGCGTCCAAACAGTTCGGACGATCGGTTTCTCTCCGCCCATGACCTCCCAACTCCTGGGAGTCTTCCATTCCTTCCAGATCTCCATCAGCAGATCTCGAGGGGATGGAAGACACCATACTCAGCCGCGCATCTGTCGACACCGGCGAGCTAAATTTCGCTGATGTCGAGGGACTGCCTGGCTGGGTATGTTTCGTGGGCTGCCCGTGGACGAGATGTTATGTTTATCTCGCCTCTGGGCGGCCGGCGACACTTTGGCTCCCACCCTGCCGGTCTAATGCCTGAATGGCAGGGCGTACATGTCAGTGGGTCACGCTGCGGCGGCTTTGCACACCACAGCTGTGTTGTAGGCGTACCAGGCAGACCTGCTGAGGGACCTCGATCAGGGGGAGGGACCCCCTGAGGCGGTAGTCGAGTCGCGCCGGACCGCGGTTTTCGCTCTCCGGGCCACCGTACAGATTGCGCCGATGGCGGCGACGGTGGCCACTGATAGACATCAGTGGTTAAACCGTCTGGACATCGGGGAGAAAGAAGTCCTTTCTCCTGGATGCCCCGGTTTCGCAATCCGAACTTTTCGGCACCTCCGTAGAGGCGGTGGTGGGAAAGTTCGGAGAGGCAAAGGCGTGCTCGGCAGCATTTAGAACATGCATCCCGCTGAGGGGGCGCCACGGGCATTGAGTCCCTCGACGGCTGGTACAAGCTGCTAGTAGGCGCTGGATGGCTGGCACGAGTGCTAGTAGGCCTCAACTGGCCTCCCTGAGTGCAGCCGCTGAGGCGGCGACCATGAAGTGCTATGAGTAGCACATTCTGGCTATGGGCGGCATGTTCTGCTATCAGGTGGAGGCATTGCGCCTCCCTGAAATCGTTCCCCGGTTCCCAGGTTCGGTAACGGATCGTAGCATGGGATGCTATCAGGCAAGCTACACGGGGCTTCCCTGTGGGATTAGCTTGGAGTAGTAGGCCCCACGTGGCCTCCTCTGAGGGCACGCTCCTGTCTCGTGGTCTCTGGATAGGTCCAGTCACTGAGCAGAGGGCTGTGATGGAGAAATGCCCGGCATTTTTGCAGGTGGTAGGCCCGATAGGCCTCCCTGATGATGCGAGTCCCTATCTTCCCAGCTACCTCGAGGGCTAGCACGACTGCGATCAGGTTTCAGGCCCGTATGGCCTTCCTGAGGGCGAGCTCCGCTGTTGGACACATGAGCAATTGGCACGGGTTACCAGGTGGAGGCTCCTCTCGGCCTCCCTGGGGAACGAGTTCCCCTGGCGGGAACGCACAACTGGCTTTACGCTGACAGCTAGTGGTCACCCGCTATCAGGCGCCGGTCTCTGGCCGTTCGCGAGACCTGGAGGCGGGGTTCTTACCCAAGCACGACGAGACGTCACTGCTGCTATGCGGTCCCCACAGGAGGGGACTTTCATAGTTTGCCTACTGCATGGCTACCTACCAGGCAGGCTTATGAGCTCCTCTCGAATGAGGGTCTACTATGAGCTTACGGCCGCTTGGCGCTGGTTAAAACAACATAATTTTCTTGTTAAAGCGACATATATTTTCTCCTAATAAGGACATGTGTTGTATAGTGATGTGTACAAAATATGCCTTTATCCACATTAGAGAATTTATATAGCCTATGTGCCTTTGTCACACTGAGTCGTACCCGAGTATGCACTGGGTAAGACTTGTTGAGAGAAAAAACAAACAGGTAAATCGCACTGGTGTGTCTAACATAATCAACATGTATTTTAGGCTATTTCCACAACAAATCCTTTAAATGTAACGAAATTCATAATTACAGTGCTATTCATTAGCATTCAAATAATATTTATTTTAAAGCCTAAACGAATTAGGCCAGACTATTTAAAGCAAAACTGAAAACAGTTGTTTCCTGTGTCATAAAGGAAAAAATCTATCAGAACGCGCCGGCGCCTTCGTCGGACAGAGGATTAAAGAAAATGTAGCCTATCAGACATGGTCAGACATGATTTTGTCTTCATTGAGTTTTGTTGAAGTGGAAAATCAGACATGATTTTTCACTTCATTGAGGTTTTTTTGTAGAAAGTCTTTCTTTAAAGTGCATTTCTTTTTGGTGGCGCCATTAGATATGCCAACTCTCGCTACATCTGTCAGCAGGGGGCTGACGTGAGGGACTTCGCCTGCATTTTCCTCATCAAAGAAAAGCTGAGAAGCTGGGGAATCTTGGTTTCTGGGACTTTTTTGTACCATGTCTACCATCATGGAGAGCCTGAACCTCCACGTCTAGCAGAGTCTTATCCCACTGACCTCTTCCATCTGCAGTCAGTGGAAGCCCCAGCTCTCCGATGATCCAGAAACAGAAGGAGGAGGAAGAACATGCCCATCTTGTCGGTCACCTATACTGGTGGACCCGACTTCTGTGATCTTAAGACCGATGGTCTGGGAGGACTCGATTTCGGGGGTCCTGCGGTCCTGCATGCTTGAAATGAGCACAGGGCTTCCTCCAATCTTTTTAGCACTTAAGAGGTCGTCCCAGAGCAGCCCGCTGTCATCCTGGAGGATGTCCCAGAGCTGCGGAAGTGCATTTCCCTACCGTGGCCAACCACTGACCAGCGTCCAGTGAAGGAAGGCTCCAGCCCCTGACCAGCGTCCAATGAAGGCTCCAGCCCCTGACCAGCATCCAGTGAAGGCTCCAGCCCCTGACCAGCGTCCAGTGAAGGCTCCAGCCCCTGACCAGTGTCCAGTGAAGGTTCCAGCCCCTGACCTGCGTCCAGTGAATGCTCCAGCCCATGACCAGCATCCAGTGAAGGCTCCAGCCCCTGACCAGCATCCAGTGAAGGCTCCAGCCCCTGACCAGCATCCAGTGAAGGCTCCAGCCCCTGACCAGCGTCCAGTGAAGGCTCCAGCCACTGACCAGCATCCAGTGAAGGCTCCAGCCCCTGACCAGTATCCAGTGAAGGCTCCAGTCCCTGACCAGCGTCCAGTGAAGGCTCCAACCCCTGACCTCCGGGTCTGGCGGTAGCACTTTAGCATAGCATAGCATAGATCATTGAATCTGATTAGACCGTTAGCATCTCGCCCAAAAATGACCAAAGAGTTTCGATATATATCCTGGTTAAAACTTGACTCTTCAGTAGTTACATTGTGTCCTACTCCATACTGAGCAACTACAACCCCAAATCAGAAAAAGTTGGGACAGTTTGGAAAACGCAAATAAAAAACAAAATAATTGATTTCTAAATTTACTTTGACTTGTATTTCATTGCAGACAATATGAACACAAAATATTTCATGTTTTGTCTGGTCAACTTCATGTCATTTGTAAATATGCATCCTTTCCTGTCATTCAGACCTGCAACACATTTAAAAAAAAGTTGGGACAGGAGCAATATAGGGCTAGTATTGAGGTAAAATGGTTAAATAATGATGTGATTTGAAACAGGTGATGTCAACAGGTGATTGTAATTATGATTTGGTACAAAAGCAGCATCCAAGAAAGGTCTAATCCTTTAGGAGCAAAGATGGGCCGAGGATCGCCAGTTTGCCAACAAATACGTGAGAAAATTATTGAAATGTTTAAAAATAATGTTCCTCAAAGAAAGATAGGAAGAGATTTGGATATTTCACATTCAACAGTGCATAACATAATTAAAAGATTCAAGGAATCTGGAGGAATTTCAGTGCGTAAAGGACAAGGGCACAAGCCTAAGCTGAACAACCGTGATCTCCGATCCCTCAGGCGGCACTGCATCAAGAATCGTCATTCATCTATAAGCGATATCACCACATGGGCTCAGGACTACTTTGACAAACCTTTGTCAAGTACCACAATACGTAGTTACATCCACAAATGCCAGTTAAAACTGTACTGTGCCAAAAGGAAGCCCTATGTTAACAGTGTCAAGAAGCGCCGTCGACTTCTCTGGGCTTGGAGGCATCTGGGATGGACCATCACACAGTGGAAACGTGTACTGTGGTCAGATGAATCAGTATTTCAGGTATTTTTTGGGAGGAATGGACATCGTGTGCTCCGGACCAAAGAAGAAAAGGATCATCCAGACTGTTACCAGCAACAAGTCCAAAAGCCAGGGTCTGTCATGGTATGGGGTTGTGTCAGTGCCCTTGGCAAAGGTAACTTGCACTTCTGTGAAGGCACCATTAATGCTGAAAAGTACATATAGATTTTGGAGCATAATATGCTGCCTTCAAGAGGACATCTTTTCCAGGGACGTCCATGCATATTTCAACAAGACAATGCAAAACCACATTCTGCACAGATTACAAAGTCCTGGCTGCGGAGGAAGAGGGTACGGGTACTTGACTGGCCTGCCTGCAGTCCCGACCTGTCTCCAATAGAGAATGTGTGGCGCATTTTGAAGTGCAAAATGCGACAACGAAGACCCCGTACTGTTGCCCACCTTAAGACTTGTTTGCAGGAAGAATGGGACAAAATTACACCTGAAACACTTCATCACTTGGTGTCTTCAGTCCCTAAACGTCTTTTAAGTGTTGTGAAAAGGAATGGCAACATTACAAAGTGGTAAATGCTTTACTGTCCCAATTTTTTTTAAAATGTGTTGCAGGTCTGAATGACAGGAAAGGATGCATATTTACAAATGACATGAAGTTGACCAGACAAAACATGAAATATTTTGTGTTCATATTGTCTGCAATGAAATACAAGTCAAAGTAAATTTAGAAATCACTTCTTTTTTTTTATTTGCGTTTTCCATACTGTCCCAACTTTTTCTGATTTGGGGTTGTACAGACCAATCTCAAATCTCCCGTTCATAGGCAAGATCATTGAAGAAGTTGTTTTCAGTCAGCTGAACAAATTCTTGAACTCAAACGGATACTTTGACAATTTTCAATCTGGTTTCCGACCGCATCACAGCACAGAGACAGAGCTCATAAAGATAATAAATGATATTCGCCTCAATACAGATACAGGCAAAACATCAATTCTGGTACTACTCGACCTCAGTGCAGCATTCGACACTGTTGACCACAACATTCTTCTTGACAGGCTAGAAAATTGGGTTGGGCTTTCCGGAATGGTCCTCAAATGGTTCAGGTCATACTTAGAAGGGAGAGGTTATTATGTGAGTATAGGTGACCATAAGTCTGAGTGGACATCCATGACATGCGGAGTCCCACAAGGGTCAATTCTTGCACCACTCCTATTCAACCTGTACATGCTCCCACTGAGCCAAATAATGAAAAATAACAAAATGGCTTACCACAGCTATGCTGACGACACCCAGATCTACTGAACCCTATCACCTAATGACTACAGCCCCATTGACTCTCTGTGTAAATGCATTGACGAAGTTAACAGTTGGATGTGCCAAAACTTTCTTCAGTTAAACAAAGACAAAACTGAAATCACTACATTTGGAAACAAAGATGAAATTCTCAAGGTGAACGCATATCTTGCGGCTAAAGGTCTAAAATCAAAAAATCAAGTCAGGAATCTGGGTGTGATTTTGGAGTCAGACCTGAGTTTCAGTCGTCATGTCAAAGCAATAACTAAATCAGCCTACTATCATCTCAAAAATATTGCAAGAATTAGATGCTTTGTTTCCAGGCAAGACTTAGAGAAACTCGTTCATGCTTTTATCACCAGTAGGGTGGACTATTGTAATGGTCTTCTCACCGGCCTTCCCAAAAAGACCATTAGACAGCTGCAGCTCATACAGAACGCTGCTGCCAGGATCCTGAGCAAAACCAGAAAATATGACCATATAACACCAGTTCTCAGGTCTTTACACTGGCTTCCAGTTACATTTAGGATCGATTTTAAAGTACTATTACTTGTATATAAGTCACTCAATGACCTAGGACCTCAATACATTGCAGACATGCTGATTAAATACAAACCCAACAGATCACTCAGATCATCAGGATCAAGTCAATTAGAAATACCAAGAGTTCACTCAAAGCAAGGAGAGTCTGCTTTTAGCTATTATGCCAGCTGCAGCTGGAACCAGCTTCCTGAACAGATCAGATGTGCTCCAACAGTAGCCACTTTCAAATCCAGACTCAAAACACATCTGTTTAGCTGTGCATTTACTGAATGAGCTGTGCTACTGTACATCCGACTGATTGCACCTTATCTTATGCTTTTACTGTGTTAATTTTACTTTTTATTTTATGAATATTTTAACTTTATTTCTGTGTAAAGCACTTTGAATTGCCCCTGTGCCACTGTACGTCCGACTGATTGCACCTTATCTTATGCATTTACTGAATGAGCTCTGTGCTTTGTCCGAACTGCTTGCACTTTAATTATGTTTCAATTTAACCCGGTTTTTATTTTTAGTTTTATTTATACTTTTTATTTATTTATTTTTTATTTTGTTAAGGCTGACTGGGTGGAAGAGGTTGAGAGACGGGGGAGCGATAAATCAAAATCCCTTCGGTGCGAGGATGATCCGTTTAGATCCGCTCTGACGGATAGATCTGTATAGCCTTGGTAGTACGAGGAAGGACCGTGTAGATCCGCTCTGACGGTCGAACAAAGTAGAGATAGCCCCGGTGTTCCTGTCCGGGAAGATTTGTCTGTAAGGGTAATGTTTAAATGCACAGTTACCTGACAAATATTTTTTGAGTACTCCCTCCGGTGCGAGGAAGACCCGTTTAGATCTGCTCTGACGGGTAAAACATCTAGAGAACGCCCTCAAGTTAGGCCAAGAAGATTTGTCTGTAAGGGTACTGTCTAAACGCACAGTTACCTGACAAATATTTTTAAAGTAAACCTGACTCTCCATTTTCTTCCACCCCAGATAGGGGATTTCATCTTTATTTTATATTTTCTTTTAATTCCTATTATAACTGTTATACTATGTATATTTTTATTGTATTCACTTATGAATATTTTAACTTCATTTCTGTGTAAAGCACTTTGAATTGCCCCTGTGTATGAAATGTGCTATACAAATAAACTTGCCTTGCCTTGCCTTGCCTTGCCTTACTAAGACTGACGGAAATTTAAAAGTTGCAATTTTCTAGACCGATATGGCTAGGAACTATACTCTCATTCCTGCAAAATAATCAAGGAACTTTGCTGCCGTACCATGAGTGCAATGATATTACACAGCGCCCCCTGAAAATAGTCCCCAGCACGCTCCCTGTGTAAGGAGGTTGTCACGTTGGTTATGTTGACGGAAGTTAGACTATTTGCAGGCGCTGCGTAATATGTAAAAAGTATGTTAACCCTGAAATGAGGGAAACTCTGGGTTTTCTGTTTCAGAATGGGAGGTATGTCAAACCTGAGAAGGCAGGGTAAGTCAAGCCCATTTCTGAAAGAGAGGTAACTTATACTCAGAGTCAGTTACCAGGGTAAATTACCCTGTGAACCTAACCTGGTCCGGAGCAAGTTTTCTTCAGTAAATCCAGAGTTTCTTTCGGTCTCCTCCCCCTTTTTGAAGCGTCATTGGTGTTTAAATACGTAATTTGTTCATTCACGGTGCACAAATGCTATTTTTGTCTTATTTCAAGTACAAATATCAAAAAGTTATAAGTTAAATCTAAAATCTGTATTTATTTATCTTTTCACCCAAAAACAAAATAACACTTTCAGTGCTCTCCACAACATAAAGTATTCACAATCAGCTTTCTATCTGCACAGCAGTTCACAGCCACACGTTCCCATAGCCTCTCTCTCTCCTGTTCCCCATTTCCAGGTAGATTTGATCCGGTCCCCACCCCAATCACTGCAACGAGACACAGGTGTATGTCATTTTGCACTTGACCTACTTACTCACCACTCGTCTCCCGACTCTCTCTCCAATCACCAATCTCTCTCCAATCACTCCAATCTCTCTCCAATCACAGACCTCGTTGAGCCACGCCCCCCATGCCACATACCCCCACCGCCCGACTCAGGCCTGTGGACCACCTGGAATTTAAAGGGTCTGGCCCAGGCCTCCCTGCTGCTCTAGTGGCAGGAAGTAGGTCAAGAGATTGACATGGGGAGCGGGGAAACAGGGAAGTGGTGATGACGTCAGAGTTGGTGGGCCCCGCCTCGAGGATCGGCCAGTGGCTCCTGTCCCTGTCCAGCCCTCCACCGGAGTGGGACTCGAGTTTGGAGCGAGACCTAGGAAGAGGGACAGGTTTTGAAAGAGAGGGAGGGAGAGACACCACAAGGGAGGACACCACAAAATCGAGTTGTAGGGGTTCGCCGACCCTGGAGCAGGCCGCCATCTGATCCTCCGCCAGTTGGATGGCCAGGTCTAGTGACGCCAGCCAGTGGCACTGGATCCACTGCGCTGTCCTCTTTGGGAGACAGGCAATGAACTTCTCCAGTACCACCTTCTCGATGACAGCCTTGACGTCACTTTCCCCAGCCAACAGTCATTTGCGGTATGCATCCCGAGCTGCTGTGTCACCACAAAGGCTTGGCTACCTTTCCCCATTTCCAGGGACCTGATGCGCTGCCTCTGTCGTTCCGGGCTAAGGCCGACCCTCTGGAGTATGGCTTTCTTCAGATCTTTATACACCAGGAGGCTCTCGACCGGTAGTTCCAGGGAGGCCTTTTGAGCCTCCCCGACAGCAGTGGAATCATCGGCCAGTTAGACTGTGACCACTCACATGTCCGTTCAAAAATGTCCAAAAAAAACACCTCTGGCTCATCCATCTGACCCATTTTGTTGAGGGTCATGTGAGCGGCAGTGGCCGGGCTCGGGGGAGGTGTTGTTGGCCGAACCTCCCGGTTCAGCAAGCTCCGGAACAGCTCGTGGTCCTCTTTCCGGGCTTGGACGAGGGCGGGGAATCGACAATCCTGATCGTTCCTCAATTACAGCATCGCCTGATGATGTTCCTGGTGGAAGCCCGCGAGCGATTGAATAATGTCCGCAAACTGGCGGCGGCGATCTCCTTCCTTCCCGGGTTTCGGCACCACTGTAACAGACTCGATGAGATCTGTAAAAACACATATTTCCTACAAATACTTTATTCTTTTTCCTGTTAGATGTTAATATTCTTTCTCCATCTCCTCTTCACTTGTCAGAGCTGGTGTTTTGTGGTGTTTTTTGCTTAAAGCTTTGCCTGATTAAATTATGTTTTTATACTTCATTTTTAGCTGCTGCCGCATTGTTTATTTGGCTGGGGGATACCATGACAATTAAACTTAATTAAACTAATTAAGAATTAAACTTACATATTATTGATCTGCGATCTGGGTTATTAACTTTATTAATAACAGTAATCCGAATGAGATCCAGCAGTGTCTGTGACAAACATATCTTCAAGAGTTTGAAAAACATGTTGAGCACTTCATTCGGACACACATACTTTTATTTTGGCTGTGATTTTGTAGTAGATTGTTTTGTGATGTTCAGAGTTGATATGTGTTCCTTGGTTTTGTTTGTGTTTGTTGTATTTTGCTTTAAGTTCTTAATAAACTGCTTGCATATAGATCATTGCATCAAGTACACTCCTTTATCCCCAGCAAAACGATACAAGATCTTATTGACAGACACTTAAGATTTGAGTTTGAGCATTATTTCATGTACAACCTTGTGAATGTGATCATATTATAGACATTATGCATTATGTCCTTATCAGTTTAGTGTTTCAGTTATTATCTATTTGTTAATGTTTTATTGAACTTGAGACACATGATATATTAATTACTCTAACTTTTAACTGTTTTTACATTCCACCAGGATGAGGAACAAGGAAATGTTGACCAGGAAAATATGCCTTTTTCCTCACATCTATCATGGCATCTATGAGAGAACATAAGAGGCAAAGGGGTTTATGCATTCCTGCATATACTGTGTCATAAATTAGGCACTCAGATCAAGTTCTTTTAATGCCAAATATCAAATTCCCAATGTAACTGGATAACAAATGCAAAGTTGTGTTTGCATTGACATGTTAAAATTAATACATGTACATATTAAACAGAACTGCATTGAAAATCATATTGATGACAAGGATAAAAAGAAGAAAGCAAAATGAAAAACTTAAAATATAAATACACACAACATGAACAGCATGATTGCTATCACTCGCATGGTCAAATCAAAGAGTCATACAGAGCTAAGCTCATACAAACAGAAAAAACTTCCTCTTCTTTTGCCTAATATGATGAAAACGGCCAACAAAAGTGCTTATTGTTAATGATATTATTAAAGATAATAATCTAAATGTGCTGTGTTTGACAGAAACCTGGCTAAAACCTGACGACTACATTACCTTAAATGAGTCCACCCCCCAAGATTATTGTTATAAACATGAACCGCGTCTGAAAGGTAAAGGGGGAGGGGTTGCTGTAATTTATAATAATATCTTCAGTATTACTCAGAAGTCTAGTTTCAAATATAATTCCTTCAAAGTTTTGGTGCTTTATGTAACGCTATTGTTATGAACTGCTCCGAGACTCGAAGGTGAATCCAAATGCAGCTTTATTTGAGGGCAATCCAGAAGCGTAATCCAAGGTACAGGCAAGGGTCATACACAGACAGGCAGTCCAAACAAAGAAATGAACAAACAAAACAGGCAGGGACCAGAGGCAAGAGAGTAATCCAGGGAACAGGGCAAGGTATCAAAAAACAAGAAAATCAGGAGAGTGCTCAGAATTGCAGTGTAACATTAAACAAGACTTTGCGGTGAGTGAATGAATGACCATGGTATAAATAGACAGAAACTAACAGGATAGTGAGACACAGGCGAATGCAATCAGTGAATGAGGTACAGGTGAATGTGATCAGTGATAAGTGATGCTGAGTCCGGGCAGTGAGTTATGGGAAATGTAGTTTGTGAGTGATCATAGTCTTATGTGGTCCTCTGGTGGCTCTCAAGGGCACTCCAGCTGGTGAACGTTACATAGCCCCCCCTTTAAGGAGCGGATTCCAGACGCTCCTAACACTGTTAAGGAGGGAGGAGAAGCGGAGGCGGACCCGGGGGCGGAATGGAGGGCCAGGCCTGTGGAGCGTATAATGACCTGGAGACTGCGGCAAGATGGGAGGCCAGGGCGGATCAGGCTGTGCAGGCGACCAGGACGGATCAGGCTGTGCAGACAACCAGAGCGGATCAGGCTGTGCAAGCGACCAGGACGGATCAGGCTGTGCAGACGACCAGGGCGGATCAGGCTGTGCAGGCCACCAGGGCGGATCAGGCTGTGCAGGCGACCAGGGCGGATCAGGCTGTGCAGGCGACCAGGGCGGATCAGGCTGTGCAGGCGACCAGGGCGGATCAGGCTGTGCAGACGACCAGGGCGGATCAGGCTGTGCAGACGACCAGGGCGGATCAGGCTGTGCAGGCGACCAGGGCGGATCAGGCTGTGCAGGCGACCAGGGCGGATCAGGCTGTGCAGACGACCAGGAAGGAGACGACCCTTCAGGTGGCCAGGGCGGATCCGGCTGTGCAGGCGACCAGGGCGGATCAGGCTGTGCAGGCGGCCAGGGAGGAGACGACCCTTCAGGCGGCCAGGGAGGAGACGACCCTTCAGGCGGCCAGGGAGGAGACGACCCTTCAGGCGGCCAGGGAGGATCAGGCTGTGCAGGCGACCAGGACGGATCAGGCTGTGCAGACAACCAGAGCGGATCAGGCTGTGCAAGCGACCAGGACGGATCAGGCTGTGCAGACGACCAGGGCGGATCAGGCTGTGCAGACGACCAGGGCGGATCAGGCTGTGCAGGCGACCAGGGCGGATCAGGCTGTGCAGGCGACCAGGGCGGATCAGGCTGTGCAGACGACCAGGAAGGAGACGACCCTTCAGGTGGCCAGGGCGGATCCGGCTGTGCAGGCGACCAGGGCGGATCAGGCTGTGCAGGCGGCCAGGGAGGAGACGACCCTTCAGGCGGCCAGGGAGGAGACAACCCTTCAGGCGGCCAGGGAGGATCAGGCTGTGCAGGCGGCCAGGGCGGATCAGGCTGTGCAGGTGGCCAGGGCGGAGACGACCCTTCAGGCGGCCAGGGAGGAGACGACCCTTCAGGCGGCCAGGGAGGAGACGACCCTTCAGGCGGCCAGGGAGGAGACCATGGAACAGGACCAGACACCGGCTCAGGAACAGGACCAGACACCGGCTCAGGAACAGGAACAGACACCGGCTCAGGAACAGGAACAGACACCGGCTCAGGAACAGGAACAGACACCGTGTCAGGAACAGGAACAGACACCGTGTCAGGAACAGGAACAGACACCGGCTCAGGAACAGACACCGGCTCAGGAACAGGAACAGACACCGTGTCAGGAACAGGAGCAGACACCGGCTCCGCGAAGACCATCTTGTCCTGGGACACTGGTTCGGCGAAGACCATCTTGTCCTGGGACACTGGTTCGGCGGAGACCATCTTGTACGAAGACACTGGCTTGGAGGCGGCCATCTTGTACGGAGACACTGGCTCGGCGGCGGCCATCTTGTACGGAGACACTGGCTCGGCGGCGGCCATCTTGTACGGAGACACTGGCTCGGCGGCAGCCATCTTGTACGGAGACACAGGCGTGGAGTCGGCCATCTTGTCCGAAGACACAGGCGTGGAGTCGGCCATCTTGTCCGAAGACACAGACACGGGACGAGGAAGAGGAACAGATTCAGGCTCGGCGAGACGAGACTCTTGACGGGCTGACGTGACGTGAAGCTCAGTCTCTGGATCGGCAGAAGTGACGTGAAGCTCAGTCTCTGGATCGGCAGAAGTGACGTGAAGCTCAGTCTCTGGATCGGCAGAAGTGACGTGAAGCTCAGTCTCTGGATCGGCAGAAGTGACGTGAAGCTCAGTCTCTGGATCGGCAGAAGTGACGTGAAGCTCTGTCTCTGGATCGGCAGAAGTGACGTGAAGCTCAGTCTCTGGATCGGCTGACGTGACGTGAAGCTCAGTCTCTGGATCGGCAGACGTGACGTGAAGCTCAGTCTCTGGATCGGCAGAAGTGACGTGAAGCTCAGTCTCTGGATCGGCAGAAGTGACGTGAAGCTCAGTCTCTGGATCAGCAGAAGTGACGTGAAGCTCAGTCTCTGGATCGGCAGAAGTGACGTGAAGCTCAGTCTCTGGATCGGCAGAAGTGACGTGAAGCTCAGTCTCTGGATCGGCAGAAGTGACGTGAAGCTCAGTCTCTGGATCGGCAGAAGTGACGTGAAGCTCAGTCTCTGGATCGGCAGACGTGACGTGAAGCTCAGTCTCTGGATCGGCAGAAGTGACGTGAAGCTCAGTCTCTGGATCAGCAGAAGTGACGTGAAGCTCAGTCTCTGGATCGGCAGAAGTGACGTGAAGCTCAGTCTCTGGATCGGCAGAAGTGACGTGAAGCTCAGTCTCTGGATCGGCAGAAGTGACGTGAAGCTCAGTCTCTGGATCAGCAGAAGTGACGTGAAGCTCAGTCTCTGGATCGGCAGAAGTGACGTGAAGCTCAGTCTCTGGATCGGCAGAAGTGACGTGAAGCTCAGTCTCTGGATCGGCAGAAGTGACGTGAAGCTCAGTCTCTGGATCGGCAGAAGTGACGTGAAGCTCAGTCTCTGGATCAGCAGAAGTGACGTGAAGCTCAGTATCTGGATCGGCAGAAGTGATGTGAAGCTCAGTCTCTGGATCGGCAGAAATGGCGTGAAGCTCTGGCTCTGGCTCAGCAGGACTGACGTGAAGCGTCTCTGAGCTTGACGGAACCAGCGGCGGCGAGGGCCTTGAGCTGGGCAGGACCAGCATCGAAGAGGACTCTGAGCTGGACAGGACCAGCGACGAAGAGGGCTCTGAGCTGGACAGGACCAGCGGTGAAGGCTCTAGCTTGACGGGCATGTCGCTTGCTGTCTCAGGCGCGGCGGGCATGACGCTCTCAGTCTCAGGGGCGGCGGGCATGACGCATACTGCCTTGGCTTCGGCAGATTTGGCGTGAAGTGCGGGCTCGGCTGGACTGGCGTGAATTGCAGGCTCGGCTGGACTGGCGTGAATTGCAGGCTCGGCTGGACTGGCGGGGACAGAGTAAATGTCACATTCCTCCACGACACCCACAGTAAACACAGAGCCACTGAGAAGTAGGGCGCAGTCAATGAAACTCTCCAAAGTCCATTCAAGGCCATTGAGTGGCATCATTGAATATAATGGTTCACTCAGTCCCCCTCGAAAAAAGTCTCTAAGAGACACCTCCTCAAAGCCCACTTGAGGGGTGAGTTCCAAAAACTCAGCTACATAGTCCTCAATACTGCGTATACCTTGTCGGAGACACATGAGACGAACTGCTGGATCCATGGTGTGGCGAAGTCTTCTGTTACCAACTGCTCTGAGACAGAAGGGTTGATCCAAATGCAGCTTTATTTGAGGGCAATCCAGAAGCGTTATCCAAGGTACAGGCAAGGGTCATACACAGACAGGCAGTCCAAACAAAGAAACGAACAAACAAAACAGGCAGGGACCAGAGGCAAGAGAGTAATCCAGGGAACAGGGCAAGGTATCAAAAAACAAGAAAATCAGGAGAGTGCTCAGAATTGCAGTGTAACATTAAACAAGACTTTGCGGTGAGTGAATGAATGACCATGGTATAAATAGACAGAAACTAACAGGATAGTGAGACACAGGTGAATGCAATCAGTGAATGAGGTACAGGTGAATGTGATCAGTGATAAGTGATGCTGAGTCCGGGCAGTGAGTAATGGGAAATGTAGTTTGTGAGTGATCATAGTCTTATGTGGTCCTCTGGTGGCTCTCAAGGGCACTCCAGCTGGTGAACGTTACAGCTATGTAGTGTACATGACAAAACCCGTTCAACCTTGGTGTTAGCTACTGTATACAGGCCACCAGGGCATAATACAGACTTTATCAAAGAATTTGCTGACTTTCTATCAGAATTAGTACTGGCCGTAGATAAAGTACTAATTGTTGGTGATTTTAATATCCATGTAGACAACGAAAAAGACGTATTGGGATTAGCATTTAAAGATACACTAAACTCTATTGGAGTTAGGCAACATGTGTCAGGACCCACTCATCGCCATAATCATACTTTAGACCTAATATTGTCACATGGAATAAATGTTGATACCGCTGAAATTCTGCAGCAGAGCGATGACATCTCTGATCATTACTTAGTATCTTGTATACTTAATTTAGCTAAGGTTGCAAAGCCGCCCCCTCGCTTCAAAAATGGCAGGACAATCACTGCTGTAAAGCCCGTGAAATTGGTCCAATCTGCCGGTTCGCCAATACACAGGGAAGGTCACACGTGTTCTGTCCTTATTCATGCAAAGTATTGGTTGGTTAAATTTGTAATATATTAATCATATATTTACTCGTTTATTTCATCTGACTCCATAAATGAAAGGTTTTAATAATATCTGTGCTTCACTAAAAGTGAGCGAATGTTTGAATATTCCTTTTAACCATCAAGTGAACAAAGTCAAAATCAGTTAACAATTTATTATGTCAGGTAAATGCCAATTTCATAATCAATTCAAAGATAATCGATACAAAACATCAAATGCTCAGGAATACAGAGAAGATGCAAACCCAACTTTAAGAAATACATGAGGCTGAGAGAGAAATCTCTCAGCCTCACGGGCCGACCTCAAGTACAGGAAAGGCCCCGAACTCTCTGCTGCATCACATGAAATAGTCAGACCTCTTTCATATGGAAACATGTGCTAACAAAAGAAATTTGCATGCAGTGGTTGCACCTTCATGGGGGTGGGTAACCATTTGCTTGAGACCACCTTCCTTTCTAAGTCAGTTGTCCAAAAACTCTTTTTTATCTATTTTATCTATCTGGATATGAGATATCTGTACCACTCACTTTGAGACATTTCAAATGACACCAAGCACATAACAGCCAATGATAAACATTCACATTAAACCATATTCTTGTGTGAGTTCTTAGTAGTTTGCTGAAGTGAGGTCGTGTGGGGGACCTTTTGTCTCAGACCAGGCCTCAACCAGTATTTTCAGTCTTACAGATTCCCTCCTTGATCCCGTGGGTCACATTCTGATGAACACTTACGGGGTCACAGTAAGACGTTTGTTATAATCCTTGAAGATGTAGCACAAAAATTGTCTTTGCACTGTTGGCATCTGTAGAAGCTCAGTGGGCTGTGTTCACCTGCAGAACACCTGTTCTCACCAGGTGTATAGCTTGAGTCCAGCAGGTGGATGGATGCGTTCAGGTTCTCTTCCTGTACTCCTGTGACGTGAGCAAAGTTCATAGAGTCAATCTGGACCTCTTGTGACCTGATCAGTTGATGTGTCATTCCTTCATGGAGAAACTTCCGCTTCCCTGGCACCTTCTCCACGATGATGATCTGACCCTCCTTGACCCACCCTGTCACCTCCAGCGGTGTGGTGGTCTGGGCAGACCTCAGTGGATGAAGGGGTTCTCCTTTGACACCTGAAAAGCATCTTAAATGTCCGCTTCACGATTGAGCACATATATGAACTTACAGTCGTAAGGAAATGCATAGGAACGTATAATGCAATTATATTATATATATTATATTCATAATGCCAATGGTACTCCTATAGAGGATCAATGAGGGACAAAGGAAGATCTTACAGGCTCTTACCCTGTTTCTAGAAACATTTCAATAAATGGCATTCTAACAAATCAACCAGTACTGGGTTAAAACAACATTTCATGAAGAGTATCAGCTAAATTTTCGGTGTAACCAAACATAGAGATTCACTTCAATTGATGTCCAAAGGCATTGCTGCGAGCAAAATGGGCAACATACAAATAAGCAGAAATCAAAATAAGTTCCAGAAATTAAAATCAAAATAAGTTTCAGATATTAAAATCAAAATAAGTTTCAGAAAATTAAAAATCAAAATACGTTTAAGTGTAGCAAGAGGTCGGTGTAAACCAATCAATGGTTTTGTGTGAGAGTGTTTTTTAGAATGTCAGAGTGTGTTTTTGTCTGTGAGAGTGTGTGTGTGTGTGTGTGTGTGGGGGGGGGGTCTGGCTAAGTCACAGTCGATGACAGAGTTAATGGATAGACCATCTACTCCAGGTGATGATGCTGTGAGGGTATAGTGATGGAGGGGTGTGTTCAGTGTTCATGTCTAGGAGATGGGTAGAATCTAATCTATAATAATTGTGTTGCAAATTTCGATCCAGTTCTAAACTGGGAGGCCATATTTATGTAGTAATGTGACAGTGTGACGTGTGGAAAGGCCTTTTATAATGTCTTTTTCACCCATCTCCCGAGTCTCAGTTCCGCTGTCATAGATTTGCTTCAGGTGGGCTCCACCATTTTGCAGAAGTAAGCCTGAGACAGAAAACAGAGGAGAGCGAACCACAGATAATTCCAATATTTCAAAAGCATTAAATTCAGACGTGTGGAATTCTTTTACTTGTTCCATTATCATGTAAGTTGCCATTTTAATTCCAGATGTCACATGAAACCGAGTTTCATTGACCAAGTCTGAATTGTTGCTGTTGTTTCAGCGTGTCGTCCGCTGCATGTGCAATGCTCATTGCTTTCTCTCATTACAGCAGATCTGTTATGGTGTCGTTCACACATTTTAGTTAGTGCAGATTTTTGTTTTTTACCTGCAAACTTAGCATTTGCTGTTTTATAGGATGAGTTGGTTTTCTATTATCTGTGCCACATTTCTAGTTTTGTAAGCAAAAGATAACGGCACAACTCCCCTCCCTTTTGGCACTGGTAATTGAACCAATGAAAAGTATTAGAACTTGCTCAAATTAGAAATTGCAAAGGTCAAGGTTATTGAGTCCTGTTGTAATGAAAACATCTTCATGGTTAATGCAATTGTAATTTCACACTGTAGCCAGATGGCAATTCTATGCTCCTGTACATGGTTTACTGCAGCTATATAGGAAATAGCAGCGCTTCCACTATAGGAGACTAACAAATTCAACATTGATTAGATTAGATTTGATTAGATTAGATTCAACTTTATTGTCATTACACAAGTACAAGTACAAGGCAACGAAATGCAGTTTAGGTCTAACCAGAAGTGCAATAGCAGCAAGTGCAGGATATATACAATGGTTGCGTAAGTGCAGGGCATAAAAATGTACTGAATATATATAAATATGTATAAGTAGAGAGATGGTTATTACTATAAACAGAACTGAATTTACAGATTAATATATACAGTGAATAAATATACAGATGGCTATTACTATAAACAGAATTTACAGGTGAATATGTACTATGAATATAATATACAGATGGCTATTACTTTGAACAGAATTTTACAGATAGAGGTATACAATAATATGTTAGGCTAATATGAGGAATATAGCAGTGGATTAAGTTAGTGCAATAAATTATGGACAGAGCTATCCGAAAGAAAGTGTAAAAGTGCAGTGGAAAGTGGTTGCATATTACAGTTAGAAGTACGGTGCAAAATACAAATGTAAACATTGGTACTGTAAATACAGAGCAGCTCCCATACCATACTGCCACACAGTTGGTCAGGATGCTTTCTATTGCGCAGCAGTAGAAGTTCACCAGGATAGCCGAGGAGAGCTGATTCTTCCTCAGTGTCCTCAGGAAGAAGAGGCGCTGGTGAGCCTTCTTGACCAGGCTGGAGGTGTTGGTCGTCCACGACATGTCCGCCGAGATGTGTATCCCCAGGAACTTGAAACTGGAGACACGCTCAACAGCCATTCCATTGATGTGGATGGTGTCGTGTGTGCCTCTTGACTCTTTCCTGAAGTCCACGATGAGCTCCTTCGTTTTGGTGGTGTTGAGGAGCAGGTTATTATCAGTGCACCATGTGGACAGGTGCTGGATCTCCTCCCTGTAGGCAGTCTCATCGTTGTTGCTGATGAGACCAATCACCGTAGTGTCGTCCGCAAACTTGACGATGGAATTAGATCCATACACAGGCTTGCAGTCGGAGGTGCAATTCAACATTGACACATGCAACTTGAAATTGCTGTACAATTCCAGTATTAAAGTTATTCCGATTTTACACAAGATACATGGCCTAGAATGCATAGCATCTACAGCCTTAATCCTAAGTGTTTCATCACTCACAGTAAAGCAATCATGTGTTTTAAAGAATAAACTTGACTAGCCTATGTGCATCTCGTAGCACAAACAACCATAATGTGTGTTAAATGCACACAATGTGTTTAATACAATTACAAATCTGAAAATACAAACAGGATCTTTACAATTTGGATTAAATTAAATACATTTCCTTACATGTATTACCTCGTTGTTTCATCTGACTCCATAAATGAAAAAGTTTCCAAAGATTTTTAACAATTTATAAATATGAGTATGTGTTTGATTATTCTCTTAAACTCTGTTCATACTTCATCCACTTAGATCAGGCAGACTATATCGCTCCGAGTTCCTCACCAAGGTCTCATACACAAGTGGTCAGTCCCGAAGATCAGAAGCTGAGGCAGTTGGCTAAATACCTAGGACTTTGCCGGACACGCGCAACAATCAAAGATATATGGCTCCAACACCATCATCAAGTTTGCTGACGATACAACGGTGGTAGGTCTCATCACTGACAATGATGAAACGGCCTACAGAGAGGAGGTGCACACTCTGACACGATGGTGTCAGGAGCACAACCTCTCCCTCAACGTCAGCAAGACCAAGGAGCTGGTGGTCGACTTTAGGAGGAATGAGAGAGAACACCGCCCCATCACCATCAACGGAGCACCGGTGGAGAGAGTCAGCAGCTTCAAGTTCCTCGGTGTCCACATCACAGAGGAACTCTCATGGTCCGTCCACACCGAGGCCGTTGTGAAGAAGGCTCATCAGCGCCTTTTCTTCCTGCGACGACTGAGGAGGTTTGGAATGAACCGCCACATCCTCACACGCTTCTACACCAGCACTATAGAGAGCCTGCTGACTGGCTGCATCACCACCTGGTACGGCAACAGTACCGCCCGCAGCCGCAAAGCCCTGCAAAGGGTAGTGCGCACGGCCAGCTGCATCATCGGAGGTGATCTTCCCTCCCTCCAGGACATTTATGCCAGGCGGTGTGTGAAGAGAGCTCAGAGGATCATCAGAGACTCTAGCCACCCGAGCCATGGGCTGCTCTCACTGCTGCCATCGGGCAGACGGTACCGCAGCATCAGAACACGCACCAGCCGACTCCAGAACAGCTTCTTCCCACAAGCAATTAGACTCCTTAACTCTTGATTCATCAGGATCATAACACACACTGGACAGAATATCACTCAGCAAAACCCACTGTAGATACACACACATTATATACACATTTATTTATCATATAGCATCTATTGTACATTGGATCTCTACTGTGAACATATTGTATACTGTACATTGTATATTATTACTATAGCTTAATGTATACTGTTATTGTTTAATGTATGTTTAGTGTATATTGTTTAAAGTATATGTATATTGTAAGTATGTGTATATTGGTTAAAGCTGTGAGAACTACACTCACATTGTGTAAATTATTTATTGTTTATTGTAGTGTATACTGTGCTGTGAGTAATTGTGTGCGCATCAGATGTGTAATCTGTTGTTGCTTAAATGTTGTACATGTCATGTCATGACTACTATGTTTGCTCGGACTGCACCTAAGAATTTCACCTGCTGTTGCACTTGTGCATATGGTAGAGTGACAATAAAGTGATTTGATTTGATTTGATTTGATTTGATTGTCTTCTGAGGCCAAGAGGTCCATCTCTGCCTTCCTGAAAACATCCCAAATTCTGAACCGAGCTGGTGTGGAGCGACCATTCCTCTGAGGGAAGGTTGCTCTGGGACAGCATGTCCACCCCTACGTTCAGTACGCCCTGTATGTGCACTGCTCTCAGAGAGAGTCCACTCTAGGATGATTTTCACTAGAGTGAAGAGGGGTTTCGATGAGAGGCTGCCCTGGTGATTTATGAAGGACACCATTGTCATGTTGTCTGATCTGACAAAGACGTGGTGTCCCACCAGAAGAGGTAGGAAGACCTGGAGAGCTCGATATAGCACCATCATTTCTAGGCGGTTGATATGTAGCTCGCTTTCCAGGCTGCTCCAAGCCCTGAAGGTTGGGTGGTTGTCGCACAGAGCTCCCCAACCTGTCTTGGAGGCATCTGTGAAGACAACTTTCCTCTTGTCCATAGCACTTATCGCCACGCCTTGCTTGAGGGATCATCCAAGGGGCCAGGGCTGTGACACATGCCTGGTTCACCTTGAGCGAGCAATTCCAGGCAGATGGCGGGATCCGCAGTTTCAGCCAGAACTGCAGAGGGCGCATATAAAGCAACCCCATCTGCAGCGCTGGAGATGCTAAGTTCAATATGCCTAGAATTTTCTGAAACGTTCTAAGCGGCAGAAAAACCCCAGGAGTAAATGTTTGCGTGAGCTGCTGAATGGCCAGAGCGCACTCTGGAGTGAGTGTGGCCCTCAAGAGGGTTGAGTCTAAAATTATTCCCAGGAATGATACACGTTGCAAAATTGACCCTGAGACCCAAGCACTCTAAGTGGTTGAGAATAACGGATCTATGGAATATTAGTTCCGCCTCCGACTGGGCCAGAACGAGCCAGTCGAAGAAAGAATTTACAATGCGCACTCCCATCCTTCTCAGAGGGGAGAGAGTCACATCCATGCACATCAGGGGCCAGGGACAGGCCGAACGGCAGAACTGTATATCGTATATCACTCCCTCGAAGGCGAAATCTGCCTGTGATGGGGGGCTATATGGATGTGAAAGTAAGCATCTTTCAGATCCAGGGTAAGGAACCAGTCTCTCAAGCATATTTGCGGGAAGATCTGTTTCAGAGTGATCATTCTGAACAAGTGCTTTATCAGGACCCTGTTCAGATGTCTGAGATCGAGGATGGGTCTGAGACAGCCATCCTTTTTAGGGACGAGGATGTACCTGCTGTAAAAACCTGACTCGCTCAATGCTGGAGGAACCGCTTCTATGGCTTCTTTCGCCAGCCTCGGAACGCAGGGCATGTGCATCCTTGCTTTCTACAGAGGTTTCGACCACGCCGTTGAAGAACAGAGGTCTTTGAGCGAATTGGAGTACATAACCTCGTTTTATCATCTTCAGAACCCAGGCTGACACTCCGGGGATGGCCTGCCAGGCCTCAGCCCACGTGGTGAGGGCCTGAATTGGTACTGGCACTAAGTCGCTGGCTTGGTGGCTGGCGACTTGTCCCTTGACATCTGCTGCTGAGCTAGCGCAGATTTAGGGTGGCTCGGGGCAGAGGAGGTGGAGCGTTTGTGCCCGTCTTCAATGTGCAGACGGGCTCTGCACGTTCCACACTCGTGGCGCAACATTTGCAACGACGTTGTTAAAATTTGCACTTTTATAATTGTTCTAAAAGGATACACCGAAGTGCACTTGCTCGGCTGCAGGCGGCTCGTGGGCGAATCGCTACCAGGCTGCAACACAGTGGCGTGGAAACAGAGCAGCTTGAGAGCGGCTCTATTAACTGGATCTGTTCCAGTATCCCCGAGACTGGCCTCTGTCACTCCTTTGCTCAAGAAGCCTTCCCCAGACACGTCTGTTTTAAATAACTACCGACCTATCTCTGTGGTTCCTTTTATTTCTGAGGTATTAGAAAAAGTTGTGTTGTGTCAACTGCAGTCTTTTCTAAACACAAACCATATTTCTGAAACTTTTCTGTCAGGTTTTAAATCTTGTCATAGCAAGATCTTATTGACAGACGCTTAAGACTTGAGTTTGCGCATTATTTCATGTACAACTTTGTGAATGTGATCATATTACAGACAAATGAATTCCATTATGCATAATGAGTGTTTCAGTTAGGATCTATTTGCTAATGTTTAAATAAACGTTCATTGAAGACACAGAATAGATGGATAAGTGTTTTCAAACTAACGATTTTTACATTAGCGTTGATTTACATTCCACCAGGATGAGGAAACATTGACCAGAAAATAATGCCTCTGCTCACATTGATCATGGCATCCTGGAAGCGGCAGACTATGAATGATCAATATATTAAATTATTTAATGGTATATTTGAAAATATACAGTATATATTGTGTTAATATATTACAATAAATTGAATAATACATAAGGAATTGCAGCTTTTCATATATTGAGAAATGTTTGACAATCTATTTACCAATATATCATGCATGTCATTTTATATTCAGAAATACACTTTGTAATATATAGATGTGTATGTGATCAGATGTTGTATAATATTCCGCAGATATATTCACTCATGCAGTATAAACTTAGAAAGAAATATAACATAACAGAACAGGTGATTATGCATTCCTGCATATACTGTGTCATAAATTACTCACTCTTTCACTTCTGTGATCAAGATCAAGTTCTTTTAATGCCAAAGATCAAATTCCCAATGTTCAGTAATCGATGTACTTGAACGTAATGGGATTACAAATGCAAAGTTGTGTTTGCCTTGACATGTTAAAATGAATAGATGTACATATTAAACAGAACAGCATTGAAAATCATATTGATGACAAGGATAAAAAAGAAGAAAAGCTAAATGAAAAACTTGCACAATACACAAACATGTAGTGTAGTGTATACATAAGAACAGAACATAATGATTGCTATCACTTGCATGGTCAAATCAAATACAAACAGAAAAAAGTTCCTCCATCCATTTTCTAAGCCTCTTGTCCAATGTAGGGTCACGATGCCTATGGACAGTCAGGATCAGCAGACCATACATTCTGAATCACAAATGCGTTTGCTCGCCGTCGTCTTGTGTCACTGAGCTCTGCAAGATTGTGTTTGTCTTTTTCTTGACTTTTACTACAAGTGCCGAGGAAGGTCAGGAACACCGGTATGAATATGATGCCGTGGACGGCCCCGAACAGAATGACTAAGAACATGATTTTGAAGAAGGTCCTGAAGATGTAGCTCTCAGCAGCCGCGAGCACCACCACACCGGCGATAGTGGACACGGCACCCTGAACGATCGGATAGCCCAGTTTATAGATGGCATCAATGGCTTTCTCATTCGCTGATGATTTTTCACTTGACACGAAAGCATAGGATATGTGAGCAGAGAAGTCGACAGAAAACCCAATACAGATAACAAGAATAATCATAGAAACGGCATCTAAACTAACATCCCATAATGCCATGAAACCAGCCACTCCCACAATGACAGATGCGATGGCAAATGTCACCCAGAGAGAGCAGAGAGGGTTTGGGATCAACACGAGTGAAATGACTAGCATTGCACATGTGGCAACTGCTATATTTTGGATTGTATTATCAACGACGACGGCATATTGGTCGAAGTAGATGAATGCAGGGTGGTACACTATCAGATCAATGTTCTCACACTTTTCTGCGGTTTCTCTAAATGCATCCAGCATGTTCTTCTCATCGATCGCTGTGCGGATGTTCACAGTCCAAATGAACATGCGTGATGCATGAATTTGATTGTTAGTGAAATTAACATCTTGACTGAAACCAGACTGAGTAAGAAATGAAGTTAAATTGCTTTTGAATTGAGTTTCATTGTTTAAATTTAAATTAGCGTTCTGTCCAAACTGCATGTATACACTCAGCCAAGAAATCGTCGAAACGCCTGAATTTGCCACTGTCAGATTTTGAAACTTTTTCAAACACAAGTCAAGACTTTCACGAGCAGTTGAGTTCCAGTACTCAAAGGCTTCATCCTTTATAACTAACATGACATTGGGACCAAAGGCAGAGAAGAATTAATCTTCTTTGGCATAGTAACTGCCAACATATGAGCCGTCTGCTGCTAAATTTTTCAGATCTAGGCCTTCCTGCATTTGGAAGCATCCATAGATACTGGCTGCCAAATACCCGGCATAGACCAGACACACGAGCGTCTTAACCCACGCTCTCGTCAGAAAAGGGCCGTAATAGTTTTTAAAGAATGAATCCACTGGCATTTCAAATTCCTTGCATGTCTTTTCATCATACGCCCCACCAACACAACAACCTCCACCATCCCCAGTGGCTTGTGGGACTTTCATACAGGTCAGCCAGTGTCTGTTGCCTTTCTCTCTCCGTCCGTTGAGTGCGAGACACGCGCCAAAGAAGGTGATGTTGAAGATGTAGCAGAACAGAAGAGCTGTGCTGGTGTACATGCAGAAAGACTGAACTGAGCGGAAGGGCGTCATGAGGCCGATGTAGAAAGCCAGCACATCTGTCAGCGTGGTGATAGTGATGGACACGCCGGCCTCTTTATACGTTTCTGCTAAACGCATCTCAGTGGCTTTATTAACTTCAGTCTTCTGCCAGCTGGAGATCATAATGAAGATGTCATCAACACCCACACCTGGAGGACAGCAGAGACCGTGAGCGTGTGAACATCAGCTGTGAGACACCTACTCGTGATGTGATGAAGGAACTTACCGAGAATCAGGAAGGGGGCTGTGGCCACGGTCATGGCAAACGGCATCCCACAGAAGAGCAGCAGCCCAAAGCTGGACAACACGGCCATCCCAGCGGAGACCACGCCGAACGCGGCCACCCACACCTTCGTCCTGACACAATCTAACCTGTGCAAAGACACATGCAATAGAGATAAATGACATAGCTAGAGCTTTTTTGATTCTTTGTTAAGTATTTGTCATACCTCATACAAGACAGAATTGAAATGGTAATGGCCAGGAAATACGTAACAGAGAAGAGGGGGATGATAGAGTCTGAGTTGGTCTCAAGCTCATTCTGTCTTGATATTGATGTAAAGTAAGACACATGGACCTGTAGAAATTCAACACAAAACACTCTTCAGTATAGTTACTGTATACATGACTGTGATGCATTGTGTTCAAGCACAGTGAAGATATAGTTATGGAAAATCATGACAAACAATCAAGCACATGAACATAGATTTGATTCATTTGATCAAAATATTGCATTTGCTTGAGTTATAGTTACTGGAGATGATTAGGTTAATGTCATATGAAGTACATTTATACTGTATAGTTTGAGAGGCGTTTTAGAAAGCCATCAAGCCAGTCAGAGCTTCCGTTTGTCTTCTTCTCGTCTAAGAAATAAAAAAGCCGGACCGCTTTGGCACTGGTGAGCTCTGAGCTGTCTGGCTTTAGCTCTACTCTGCCGATGGTTGTTCCCCAAAACATGCTATTATTCATCGGATATGTTATGTTTAAGGAACCTTTTTCAGTAGCAGTGTAATTTATAATCTCTAAAATTGCATTTGACACGCACTTTCCCTTTGTTTTGGCACAGAGGTTTTCAAGAGTGTTTCCTGTCGTTATACTCTTCACTCTTCTGTCCAGCTCTATAATGTCATTAAAAGGTGCTTCGGTTAATATATTTTCTCCTTGGAAGCCTGTGATGATCAAAGAGGCATAAGTGCCTTCAGACGAAAGCCGTAACTGAGAAAACTGCTCGGGTTATGTATATAACCCTTGTTCCCTGAGAAGGGGAACGAGCACTGCATCGGAACGACGCTTTGGGGATGCTCCCTTAGCATCAGCGAATCTGAAACCAGAATGCCAACTAGGCCAATCCGATTGGCGTGCGTGATGACGTCATCGTGACGGCATACCCGGAAGTATAAAAGGGGGGCCGGAACGTAATGGCGGTAGTAATTGCTCTGAAGCATGCGCTCCAGGCGCGCCGAGGTGTGGCGTCGGGATTCAGTGCTCGTTCCCCTTCTCAGGGAACAAGGGTTATATACATAACCCGAGCAGTTCCCTTTCGAGGGAACTCGCACTGCATCGGAACGACGCTTTGGGGAACGAGTACCCACTAGGCCACACCGAAGGGTAGCACCTGCCCTAGTGTGAAGCCGGAGACCGGGCACAGCTAGGACTGGAGCACCCTCGCACCAGGCGTCGTAGGGAGATCCAGGCTATAGAACCTGATGAAAGTGTGTGGGGTAGCCCACCCGGCCGCCTCGCAGATATCCTGCAAGGGGACCCCAGAAAGAAGGGCCACCGAAGAGGCCATGCCTCTGGTGGAATGAGCCCTCACAGCCACAGGTGAAGGCAGACTGCGCACCTGATAGGCCATGGTAATCGCCTGGACAATCCAGTTACTGATTGTCTGGGTAGACGCAGGCAATCCCTTTCTAGGTGAACCAAAACACACCAACAGTTGTTGTGATCTCCTCCACTGTGCAGACTTCGCCAAATAAACTCTGAGCGCCCTAACCGGGCAGAGTAGGTGAAGTCTCCCCTCTTCCGCCGTCACATGAGGCGGAGGATGAAATGCCTGCAGAACCAAAGACCTGACCACCCTTGAAGGCACCTTAGGCACGTAGCCCGGCCTAGGGTGTAGGATGGCTTTTACTCCTCCCGGGGCAAACTCCAGGCAGGTTGGCGTTACCGCCAAGGCCTGGAGATCTCCCACTCTCCTAAGAGAGGTCATGGCGAGGAGAAAAGCCACCTTCAGGGTCAGGTTCTTAGGTTCAGCCGACTCCAATGGCTCGAAGGGGGCCTCAGCCAAACCTTCGAGAACCACTGCCAGGTCCCAGGTTGGAACCCTGGAATGAGCCGCAGGCCTCATCCTCCGAGCCCCACGGAGGAATTGTACAACCAGATGGTGCCTACCCAGAGGCCCATCACCCATAGGAGCGTGGAAAGCCGTAATGGCAGCCACGTACACCTTGAGTGTGGACGGGGTAAGCCCTGCAAAGAAGCGATCTTGGAGGAACTCCAGCACTGAAGCCACTGGGCAGTTAACTGGGTCCACCTCACGCTCCCTGCACCAAGTGGAAAATACATTCCACTTGAGGCTGTACAGTCTCCTCGTAGACGGAGCCCTGGAACTGAGTAAGGTCTCTATCACCTCCGCCGATAGGCCAGCCTCTATGTACCTGGCCCCCTCAGGGGCCAGACCCATAGGTTCCAAATCTCCGGGCGGGGGTAAAATATCGTACCCGCCGCCTGAGATAGGAGATCCCTCCTCAGAGGAATCTCCCACGGCTGACCTGCTAGCAGAGCTGTGATATCCGAGAACCAAACTCGAGCCAGCCAACGGGGTGCTACCAGAAGTAGACTGACCCCCTGTTGCCGGACCCTCTCCAGGACTCCCGGGAGCAGAGCAATCGGGGGAAATGCGTACAGACGCAGCCTCGGCCACGTCTGAACCATGGCATCCAGCGGGGCTGGATGCGTGAGGGAAAACCACAGAGGACAGTGGGACGTCTCTCGAGACGCAAACAGATCCACTTCCACTGGGCCGAACCTCTTGCATATGGCCTCCACCACCTCTGGGTGGAGCCGCCACTCCCCGGGCCTCAGCCCCTGCCTCGACAGTATGTCTGCTCCCTGATTTTGGACCCCTGGGACATACATCGCCCTGATGGACAATAGTTTCCCCTGGGACCACAGGAGGACTTGACGCGCCAGTCTGTAAAGAGGGCGCGACCTCAATCCTCCCTGGCGGTTGATGTACGCTACGACAGACGTATTGTCTGTCCGTACCAGGACATGTTGGCCGCGGAGGTCCGGGGAAAAGCTCCTGAGAGCTTTGTAGACCGCCATCATCTCCAGGCAATTTATGTGCCAGGAGGAATGACGGCCCTCCCATGGGCCCCTCGCAAAGCGGCCGTCCATGACCGCGCCCCAACCAGTGAGGGAGGCGTCTGTTGAAACGGATTTCCGGCAACAGGACGCTCCCAACACTGGCCCCTGGGACAGAAACCAAGGTTTCTTCCATATGACTAGGGAACGAAGGCATTTGCGCGTTACCCTGATCATACGGAAAGGATTCCCTCTGGGGGAAAACCCCTTGGTTTTCAGCCACCACTGGAGGGGTCTCATGTTCAGCAGGCCAGAAGGTATTACGCTGGATGCTGCTGCCATGTGCCCCAGCACTCTCTGAAAGTGCTTCACAGTGATGCAGTGGCCTAGCCTTATTTCTGAGACCATCGCCAGTATGGTCTCAACTCGCGCGGGAGACAATTGTGCCCGCATCGTCTTCGAGTCCCATACAATCCCTAGAACCGTAGTCCTCCGGGACGGCGTCAACACACCTGTTGTGTTGAGTCTCAGCCCCAAGCACTTCATATGGGCCAGAGCGACACCTCAATGCCGAACTGCCATCCCGTACGACTGGGCCAATATGAGCCAGTCGTCGAGATAATTCAGCACACGGATGCCCTGGAGTCTCAATAGAGCCAGAGCTGCATCCATGCACCTTGTGAATGTGCGTGGGTGAAGAGCTAGACCGAAGGGAAGCACTCGATATTGGTACGCCTCGCCCCCGAAAGCGAACCTCAAGAACTTCCTGTGACATGGAAGGATGAAGATATGGAAGTATGCGTCCCTCAGATCTATCGTGACGAACCAGTCCTCGAACTGGATCTAACTCACGATGATGGAGACCATGAGCATTTTGAACCCGAGCCTCCTCAGAGACCGATTCAAATACCTCAGTTCTACCGGACGCCACTCTCCTTCCCTTCCGAGAACTATAAAGTACCGGCTGTAGAACCCGGACTCCCTCTCTGGCGGAGGAACGCACCCTAAGGCTTCCTTCGCCAGCAAGGATATTACCAGTTCCCTTGCCCGACCCTGCTCTTTGTCTACAGTACGCAGGACCCATGTAGAAATATTCGGAAGGCATTTCCATGCGCCGAGATACTCTACTAAGGGAACCAGCCTCTCGAGGCTGGCTTCGGGTGTTACACGAGCCTCGTTCCCAACCCCCTGAAGCGGATGACCGGCAGGAAGTAGTTGGGAACAAATCTCTATGTGCGGAAGCGTTAGCTGCCCAGCCGCAAGTCCCTCCGGAGGCGGCTGGAGCAGCATGCGTTCGCAGGAAATCGATGGGGCCCGAAGCGTCATAGACGGCGGGATTACCTCGATTTCCCCGGAGCGCCGCAGAGGAAGCAACCTCGGTTGCTCCCCCGCGGGGGGGACCGCTCTTGGAAGTCCGGCCGAAGCTAGGACTTCTCCCCAGCAGCCTTCCGCCCTGGAGTACGTTCCTCAGATCGCCTCCAGGAGCGAAAGACCGCTGCTGGGACTGTTGATGAGAACGCCGCCTCTGTTGCCAGGCTCCTGGAGGAGGGGCTCTAGAGGCGACGCTCTCTTTCTGCACCTGCCGGTGGGAGGAGCTGGCAGACGGCTGAGGCTGCCCCTTAGGGGCCACCTTGCCAGGCTCTGAGTGGCGAGGGAGGCACTGGCGGAAGGCCGCTGACTGCATCTTCGCCTCCTGGTACCCAGCGACAACGGTCTCAACCGCGTCACCAAATAAACCAGAAGGCGAAATCGGGGAGTCTAGGAGGAAGGACTTATCCTTCTCCCTCATCCCCGACAGATTCAGCCAGAGATGCCTCTCCACCATCACCACGGAGGCCATGGCCCGGCCGATAGCACGGGCCATCTCCCCGGTGATTCGAAGAGACAAATCTGCAGCCCTCCGTAGTTCCAGCACGTCCTCCGAAGAGGGACCGTCGCCCTCATTGAGCTCTTTTAGGAGGTCAGCCTGGTAGGCCTGCAAGACAGCTAATGTGTGCAGGGAACTACCAGCCCGCCCAGCCGCCATATAAGCTTCGCCCACCAACGATGAGGTGTCCCGAAGGGGTTTGGTGGGCAGCTCCGGGGTTCTAAGGGACGACACAGAGTCGGGGAAAAGATAACTCGTGAGAGCCTCTTCCACCCGAGGCATCGTCCCATAGCCCGCCTCGCGCGCCCCCAGAACATTGGAATAATCCAATACTGGAGAAATGCGTGAGGAATAGGGCTTCCTCCACGACCTACACACCTCGGTGTGTAGGTCCGGGAAGAAAGGTAAACCCCGGCGAGGTGTTTGGACCCGGCGAGAAAGAAACCGGTCGTCCAGCCTACTAGGTGGCTGAATTTTCGGCACTTCCTGTGACCAATTGATCTTCAATTTGGCCACCGCACGAGTCAAAACCTCAATTAACTCCTCTTAGGCGAGTGGATGAAGCAAGGCAAGGCAAGGCAAGGCAAGTTTATTTGTATAGCACATTTCATACACAGGGGCAATTCAAAGTGCTTTACACAGAAATGAAGTTAAAATATTCATAAGTGAATACAATAAAAATATACATAGTATAACAGTTATAATAGGAATTAAAAGAAAATATAAAATAAAGATGAAATCCCCTATCTGGGGTGGAAGAAAATGGAGAGTCAGGTTTACTTTAAAAATATTTGTCAGGTAACTGTGCGTTTAGACAGTACCCTTACAGACAAATCTTCTTGGCCTAACTTGAGGGCGTTCTCTAGATGTTTTACCCGTCAGAGCAGATCTAAACGGGTCTTCCTCGCACCGGAGGGAGTACTCAAAAAATATTTGTCAGGTAACTGTGCATTTAAACATTACCCTTACAGACAAATCTTCCCGGACAGGAACACCGGGGCTATCTCTACTTTGTTCGACCGTCAGAGCGGATCTACACGGTCCTTCCTCGTACTACCAAGGCTATACAGATCTATATCCGTCAGAGCGGATCTAAACGGATCATCCTCGCACCGGAGGGATTTCGATTTATCGCTCCCCCGTCTCTCAACCTCTTCCACCCAGTCAGCCTTAACAAAATAAAAAAATAAATTAATAAAAAGTATAATTAAAACAGAAATAAAGTTAAAATATTCATAAAATAAAAAGTAAAATTAACACAGTAAAAGCACAGGATAAGGTGAAATCAGTCGGACGTACACTAGCACAGCTCATTCAGTAAATGCACAGCTGAACAGATGTGTTTTGAGTCTGGATTTGAAAGTGGCTACTGTCGGAGCACATCTGATCTGTTCAGGAAGCTGGTTCCAGCTACGGCTGGCATAATAGCTAAAAGCAGACTCTCCTTGCTTTGAGTGAACCCTTGGTATTTCTAATTGACTTGATCCTGATGATCTGAGTGATCTGTTGGGTTTGTATTTAATCAGCATGTCTGCAATGTATTGAGGTCCTAGGTCATTGAGTGACTTATATACAAGTAATAGTACTTTAAAATTGATCCTAAATGTAACTGGAAGCCAGTGTAAAGACCTGAGAACTGGTGTGACATGGTCATATTTTCTGGTTCTGCTCAGGATCCTGGCAGCAGCGTTCTGTATGAGCTGCAGCTGTCTAATGGTCTTTTTGGGAAGGCCGGTGAGAAGACCATTACAATAGTCCACCCTACTGGTGATAAAAGCATGAACGAGTTTCTCTAAGTCTTGCCTGGAAACAAAGCATCTAATTCTTGCAATATTTTTGAGATGATAGTAGGCTGATTTAGTTATTGCTTTGACATGACGACTGAAACTCAGGTCTGACTCCAGAATCACACCCAGATTCCTGACTTGATCTTTTGATTTTAGACCTTTAGCCTCAAGATATGCGTTCACCTTGAGAATTTCATCTTTGTTTCCAAATGTAGTGATTTCAGTTTTGTCTTTGTTTAACTGAAGAAAGTTTTGGCACATCCAACTGTTAACTTCTTCAATGCATTTACATAGAGAGTCAATGGGGCTGTAGTCATTAGGCGATAGGGCTAAGTAGATCTGGGTGTCGTCAGCATAGCTGTGGTAAGCCATTTTGTTATTTTTCATTATTTGGCTCAGTGGGAGCATGTACAGGTTGAATAGGAGTGGTGCAAGAATTGACCCTTGTGGGACTCCGCATGTCATGGATGTCCACTCAGACTTATGGTCACCTATACTCACATAATAACCTCTCCCTTCTAAGTATGACCTGAACCATTTGAGGACCATTCCGGAAAGCCCAACCCAATTTTCTAGCCTGTCAAGAAGTATGTTGTGGTCAACAGTGTCGAATGCAGCACTGAGGTCGAGTAGTACCAGAATTGATGTTTTGCCTGTATCTGTATTGAGGCGAATATCATTTATTATCCCTCGAGAGCTGCCCGAGCATGTTCAACACCCAGACACTGCACACAAAGCAGGTGTGTATCTGAGCCCGAAATGTAATAGGGACACGGATGCACACACTGCTTGAAGTGTCTCACACTCTCACTCATATTCTTTTTTCTCTTTTCAATCACACACTTTCACTGACAAAACAACAGTAAATAGACAGACAGTTTGACAGATAGCGCTATGCTGAAGAGCAATAACTACCGCCATTACGTTCCGGCCCCCCTTTTATACTTCCGGGTATGCCGTCACGATGACGTCATCACGCACGCCAATCGGATTGGCCTAGTTGGCATTCTGGTTTCAGATTCGCTGATGCTAAGGGAGCATCCCCAAAGCGTCGTTCCGATGCAGTGCGAGTTCCCTCGAAAGGGAACTCTTCAGATTGTGGGAAGTTTTCCACCACGATCGCCCTCTCCAGCTTGGCAGGTCCATTGACAGGTGTAAACTGGTCTTCAATATCGTTAGCCTCCCTCTCCTTAAGAAAGATAAAACCAGCTCCGAGGGAAGCAGCTACACATAACGGTAATATAAGAAACACATATGGATATCTACCAACAACACAACCAAGTTTTTCAAAGGCCAGAGACAGAGGTCTTTCAATGCCGTCTGTTTTACACTTCGCCATCCTCTAGATTCTCTTCAGCAGTCCTTCCTCAAAGCCCCAGAAACATCCTCCTTCTACATTGACTCAATGTTGTCATAACGTACTTATAGGCTGAGCTGAACACTTTCATTTGTTACTCATTAACAAACGTCCTTGTTGGCACCTGCCCTTTTCATCAGTAAAACTGTATGCATAACTAATGAGCCATTTCCAATCTTAAGGGACAGGATGACAAGGATGTGGATACACGAGTACATTTTAGACTTTAAATAAATCATTTACTATAACACCCTGGGAATACCCCCATCCAAGGGAAAACTCACCTCCTGCACTAGCCAACGCAGATTCACTTCTACAATGAGGGCAAAAGACGTGGGTCCAATATAAAAATAGAAATACTTTATTTTATAAAAAAAACAAACAATGAACAGTTTAAATTTAAGTGCTAACGCTCCTTGGTTCCTTATCCCAAATTTAATATTTGACATTTTGTGATGCTTTGAAATGTTTGTTCGGTTGTAATATTAAAATGTAACAAATTGCCCATCAAACTAGCCAATTTCCACAAACAAGCATTGAAATCATGGAAGTTGCCTTTCAAACAACTTTTCACCACATATAGTTGTATTGTGTTAAGAAGAATATTATTTTCATTTCAAACTTCAGAGGGAATCCATTTTACTGGATACGTTTTGAGTTTTCTTTAATAATTAGACCATAACCGTATAGTCCCCTCATAGTCAAGTCACCTTTATTTACATGGCGTTTCATACAATACAGATTGTTTCAAAGCAGCTTTACAGATTTAAACAAGAGAATAACAATTCAGTGATAAAACCGAGACCAATTCTGCTGTAAAATAGCTCTAAAAAAACAAACAATAGTTTTCATCTCAGTATAGTTCTCATACAGCAGTGCCAGTACAGTCTGATCAATAATATTGTTGAATATTAACTGTCCTCAAATAAGCAAGCTAGACTCAGTCGGAGGAACAATGAACAAACACTGTATGATTATGATTCAGGCTGTGTCACAAGTCAGATTGTGGATTGGTAACATTCCGAATATTTTATCCAGTTCCTTCTGCTGGTAGATTGATTCATCATGCCGGCATATGATTGGAAGGATTCAAAGTTATGTGTTTACCAGGCAGGGCTTGACATTAACATCCGCCAAATGCAGGTGGACAGCAGTGGTGTGCAACGCACTCCTACTAGCCACTTTAGTTTGAATACATTTTATATATAATACATACATTTTTCAATTGTAGTCTTATAAAAATACATCTGAAATAATAAAGTGCAATGTAGTGTTGTCAAAAAAATAGCGTTTTCAAAATGTCTTGGCGAGTATTTACGTAAACACTTGAGAAAGAAAATGCATGTGTAACAGTATAATGGATCAGTGCATCAGGTCTTAAAGTGACAGCAGCCTAATATACCTACTGCCAAATTATGAGATCAAATTAAAAATATATATATATGGCAGATTCTACCCATTGTTTCTATGTAAAATTGTGGCCAGTGAAAATGCAAAGTGGTTAGTAACTTTGGAAAACCACTAGCCACAGTGGATGGAGAGCAAAAAGGTTAACGTCAAGCCCTGATACCAGAGATGTGTTAAAGATAAAATAGTTTTTGTGCGCAAAAAAAAAAAAATCAAAATAACGACTTTATTCCACAAGTTCTTGTGTTCCGTGTAGGCCTCGGACGTGAACTCACGAAGCACCACGACGCATGCGTGAGAATATGACGCAGATCCGGCGTTCGGACACATGACCCAGAAGCGAGGAGGAGATTTGATTACAAGCAGAGGAAGACGCGCCGTATCTAAGCTGTTGAATTCTACACTGATCGTGCTTTAGGTCTCGGAGTAGTGCTCAAAATGGGACTAAAGTGTGCATTTCATGGATTCCCGAACGTCGGGTTTTTTTTGCGCACAAAAACTATTATCGTCGCTTCGTAAAATTATTGTAGAGCCACTGTAGTGAGATGGACTTTGTAACAACGTTTTTAAAATAGTTATGGGTCTTGGGAGTGTGAATGTACTGAATGCCAATGGAGGCCTTTCTCAGCCATCAGCTTTCAACAAAAATATCTTCATTTGTGTTCCGAAGATGAACGGAGGTCTTACGGGTGTCAAACGACATGAGGGTGAGTAATTAATGACATGATTTTCATTTTTGGATGAACTAACCCTTTAAAACAAATAGGCTTATGATCACATTTACATTTATGCATTTGGCAGACGCTTTTATCCAAAGCGACTTACAGTGTCCTTATTACAGGGACAATCCCCCTGGAGCAACATGGAGTAAAGTGCCTTGCTCAAGGACACACTGGTGGAGACCACTGGGATCGAACCAGCAACCTTCTGCATATCAGTTCCATGGTTTAACCCACCGGACCACCATCTCACCATCTTTTGATCAGATATGCAAAAATCTGAAATTTCAATAATGTGTACAGAAACGCCACTGGATAAGATCCAGTGTGTGTCCATGGTCATGAGTAGCGCCAGAAATTGGATGATGCAACGGCAGCCACAGTACAACGGCGTCAGTGCGCTCACCACACACCAGCTATTGGTGGAGAGAAGAGAGGGTGATAGAGCCAATTCAGTGGATGGGGATTATTAGGAGGCCATGATTGGTAAGGGCCAATGGAGAGAATTTGGCCAGGACACTGGGGTTATACCCCTACTCTTTTATGAGAAGTGCCATGGGATTTTGAATGACCACCAAGAGTCAGGACCTCGGTTTAACGTCTCATCCCGAGACCCATCCAGTTTATTTGACAAACCAGAGTGGCCTCTGATGGGCTTGGGTGACTGCCTCCAACACCCTGGAACTCAAGAGGACTTCCATTCATCCAGAGGGACCCATCCAACGTCTCTGAGTGACTGCCTTGAACACCTGGTTCCCTCTCCTCCAGAGGGACCCATCCAACGTCTCTGAGTGACTGCCTTGAACACCCTGGTTCCCTCTCCTCCAGAGGGACCCATCCAACTTCTCTGACCGTCCAGGGGTGACTGCCACAAATGCCTGGAGCTCTGTAGGACTTCCAGGCGTTTAGAGGGACAGATCCAACTTCTGTGACCAACCAGAGTGCAGAATTCCAGTGGCCCACCATGGTGGAATCTGAATCCCAAGCCCAGCTGGGTGGCCTGCAGAGGAGGGACCCTGGAGGTCCCTTGTCGGGACCCCCGGTCACGGAGGAGGGATCCAGCACCGCGGGAGAATTCGCTTTTGGCAGGGAATGGCGAGCTCTCGCCGGCTTGGGCACACCAGCACTGAGTGCCTGGTTGTTTCAGTGGGGGTGAGAAAGGTCAAAAAGTCTTGAGCCAATGTCTTCAGCCATGATGGCAGCAGCTGGAAATCAGTCCTCACTGGAACCAGCGGGGGATCACTGGCTGATTGACTTCTGTTCCGAACCACTTCCAGTGCCCATCCAGGGAGTCCTGTCCTCATGGTGCATTGGTTTTCCGGTTGAGTTAGGCTTCCGGTTGAGTGAACGCTGGCATGATTGTCTGCCGTTGCTCTCCGTTTTAAGGCTCATTTTACTCTCCTGGATTTTACCCTGGATTCTACCCTTTCTGGACTCATATATCTCCACCCTTCATCAGAGGATCTTATTGTAAAGACTTCCTGGAGTCTAGAGAGAACGGTTGAGTGCGGGCGTTTGCTCATCTGAACTGCCCATCACTGTGAATGTTGGCACATTTGATTGGATGCATCCTGGTGACGCTACTTTCTTTCTTACTCGCCCGCCATTTGACTGTTCGCGAGCCTTCGTGCCCTCAATTTTCCCCCAGCTTTGTGGCATATCGAACTGCCGGCACTGTCCTGGCTCCCTGTAGCACCGGTACCGCCCTGGAGGCTTCTTAAGTCTTTGTCCAGTCACTGTTATGTACTTTTGAGTTAATGTGTGTTTTCCCTGCCTGTCAAACTTTAATACGAACTCTCAGGAATAGGCTGTGTTAGGATTTGATCCTCTCAATCTTACAGTTATATTATAGAGCATATAAATGTTCATCCTATAGTTTAATACATTGCTTATCACAAAGACATCTATATTACTATGTAATTTTATTTTTGTTTTTCAAAGTGAATGAAGTAAGTCTTATTGTAAAACAACATTATCTTGCTGATGTGTCTTTGCTGCTATGGTAACCAGATCTGCATTCATATGTGTGGGGTAGTTCCACAGAAACTCTGACACACAGTTTGCTTGCTGGGTGAGAGGTATTGTGGATTAACTCTTTCCCTGCCAGCATTTTTACAATATACAATTCAATACAATACATCAAGATAAAGTACAGAGCTTCTACTTTAAAAACAACAACAACAAACAAAAACAAAAAAATGCATTTTCTTCTAGCTTTATGCTTTCTTTTTTTTTAAATCAACTCTTGAATGTTGGTAAGTTTCATAAAAAAAAGCAAGATTTTGAACACAAATCTGAGAAAATCATGTTTTGTCAAAGACTATGTCTGGATGGAATTCAGAACGATGATCAAGTCCTATTGCTCGTCCTGGGTCGACATTTCATTTAGTAACATTGAGCAGTTCTGATTTTGTTTTTATGTGTTTTTATTAGTGTTTTTGCAATAATTCTTCTTAGCACTGGGTACTTTGTTTTATATGTATTGATATGTTTTGCCATGTTCTTTATATAAGTTTTATTATAATAAGGTAGAGTATGTTTTAGTTATATTTTGTTTGTGTATGTGTTTTTTGTATTATCATTATAGAGTATACACTCACCTAAAGGATTATTAGGAACACCATACTAATACTGTGTTAGACTCCCTTTGGCCTTCAGAACTGCCTTAATTCTACGTGGCATTGATTCAACAAGGAGCTGAAAGCATTCTTTAGAAATGTTGGCCCATATTGATAGGATAGCATCTTGCAGTTGATGGAGATTTGTGGGATGCACATCCAGGGCACGAAGCTCCCGTTCCACCACATCCCTATAAAGATGCTCTATTGGGTTGAGATCTGGGGACTGTGGGACGGCCATTTTAGTCCAGTGAACTCATTGTCATGTTCAAGAAACCAATTTGAAATGATTGGAGCTTTGTGACATGGGGCATTATCCTGCTGGAAGTAGCCATCAGAGGATGGGCACATGGTGGTCATAAAGGGATGGACATGGTCAGAAACAATGCTCAGGTAGGCCGTGGCATTTAAACCATGCCCAATTGGCACTAAGGGGCCTAAAGTGTGCCAAGAAAACATCCCCCACACCATTACACCACCACCACCAGCCTGCACAGTGGTAATAAGGCATGATGGATCCATGTTCTCTTTCTGTTTACGCCAAATTCTGACTCTACCATCTGAATGTCTCAACAGAAATCCAGACTCATCAGACCAGGCAACATTTTTCCAGTCTTCAACTGTCCAATTTTGGTGAGCTGGTGCAAATTGTAGCCTCTTTTTCCTATTTGTAGTGGAGATGAGTGGTACCCGGTGGGGTCTTCTGCTGCTGTAGCCCATCCGCCTCAAGGTTGAGCGTGTTGTGGCTTCACAAATGCTTTGCTGCATACCTCGGTTGTAACGAGTGGTTATTTCAGTCAAAGTTGCTCTTCTATCAGCTTGAATCAGTCGGCCCATTCTCCTCTGACCTCTAGCATCAACAAGGCATTTTGGCCCACAGGACTGCCGCATACTGGATGTGTTTCCCTTTTCACTCCATTCTTTGTAAACCCTAGAAATGGTTGTGCGTGAAAATCCCAGTAACTGAGCAGATTGTGAAATACTCAGACCGGCCCGTCTGGCACCAACAACCATGCCACGCTCAAAATTGCTTAAATCCCCTTTCTTTCCCATTCTGACATTCAGTTTGGAGTTCAGGAGATTGTCTTGACCAGGACCACACCCCTAAATGCATTGAAGCAACTGCCATGTGATTGGTTGATTAGATAATTGCATTAATGAGAAATTGAACAGGTGTTCCTATTAATCCTTTAGCTGAGTGTATGTTTTTAACAAATATATTATAGGATACTTTATGTTTTTAGTGAATGTTTTTTTTTTTATGCTTGTAGTAAGGTAGATCGTTGTTGTCTGTCTGTGTGTGTGTGTGTGTGTGTGTGTGTGTGTGTGTGTGTGTGTGTGTGTGTGTGTGTGTGTGTGTGTGTGTGTGTGTGTGTGTGTGTGTGTGTGTGTGTGTGTGTGTGTGTGTGTGTGTGTGTGTGTGTGGACTGAATGTGGTTGCTGCTATTGTACAAATCTAATTTCCTGTGAAGGATCAATAAAGTGTCTATCTATCAATATATACATACTGTTGAAGGAATTGAAAATAATCAAAGATATTTGATATTTGAAATCCATTTGCTTTACTGTTGTCACCCCCCATTTGCTTATCAGAAGGGCCATCTGGAAGACAACAGAGAGGCCTGTAGGCCATGGGGTCACACCTTTATAGTGGGGGAAGTTTGGAATGTCATGTTTGAGTTTGGTCTGATTGGTCAGTTTTAAAATAATACATTTGGTTTCAGTCACATGGTCAAGGAATAGATAAAAGAAGATTGGAACTGTTGCTCTCTCTCTTTTCTCTGGCTCTCTTTTCTCTGGCTCTTGAGGTTATTGGGGCTTCTCTTCTTTGCTCTCTTCTTCTCTCTCTCTTTCCCTCCCTCTCTCTCTCCCTCCCTCCCTCTCTCTCTCTCTCTCTCTCTCTCTCTCTCTCTCTCTCTCTCTCTCTCTTTCTCTCTCAGGTAACATTTTATTCATGCTGTGTAAGATTAATGGTATAAGTTTATCATCTCATACATCCATTTTGAAGCTATTTTAAGTGTAACCATAACCAGATTTTGTCATTAAATCCTTTCTATTACGAATACTGTGCTAACTAGTTTTGATTTGGAATTGACTTTGAAGTGCTCCCTATTGCAATACAATATAGTCACATTATAGCAACGCTCTCCCACATATTTTGCTATTATAACTGCACTTATCTCCGTCGTTGGTATAAGTTGCAGTGGGTGGAAATAGACGAGAAATTTACAGTTTTCTTTCATCTTTCTGATAACGTTTCTTTAGTCTTCTGGCAACCCTACAGATTGAACCATCTACAGGAGTCCACTCTTACAGTGTTTAATGTTTGATCAAGTTATCTTACATTAGAGTAAGCACTGCTTCTGTCATCTGTTTCTGCTCGTCGCTTGTCTTTGGATCAGGAACTTTGACTCTGCCCTGTCAATTAATAAGCAGGTAAATGCAGTAGTCAAATCATGCTCTTTCCAGCTATGACTACTGGCTAAAGCTAAAAATTTACTTTTTAACCCCTGCTAAATTCGAGAGAATAATACATGCCTTTATATCTTCTCATGTAGACTACTGCAATTCTATTTATATAGGTATTAGTCAATCCTATTTGAACCGTTTGCAAATAGTCCAAAATGCTGCTAGACTTGTCACTGGCAAGAGGTTGTACTCTGTTTTTAAGCTATTAAATGAGCTGGAACCTTCTTATTTATCTGAACTTGTGACTGTTAAATTGTTGAATAGTCTATTAGATTAATTGCTACAGAATCTGTTTAAAACAAAACTTAAAACCTACCTTTTAGAGAAGGCCTATAATACATGAGATGGTGGTCCAGTGAGTTAAACCATGGAACTGATATGCAGAAGTTTGCTGGTTCAATCCCAGCGGTCGCCACCAGTGTGTCCTTGAGCAAGGCACTTTACTCCATGTTGCTCCAGGGGGATTGTCCCTCTAATAAGGGCACTGTAAGTCGCTTTGGATAAAAGCATGAAATGTACATGTACATGAGTTTCTCCGTATGTATAATTGTCTTTGTATGTTTTTCTTAGTTTTGATTAGTTTTTTTATACTGTTTTTACATTTTTTTTACAGCACAATGGTCAACGACTGCTGTGTTATTGTGCTATATAAATAAAACATCAGTCAGGTCGTGTGGCTTTTGCAGAAGAGAGGTGGGGAAACAGGCAGCAAAAAAACATAAAAGTGCTGGCAAATCACACTTTTACAGAGCTCCACCTCAAATGCAGACACCTGGGCTGCAAAGAACAGCACAAACCACTTTTAGTGTCCCCGATATTCCAGATATGAAAAACGTCTCAGGTTACGAATGTAACCATTGTTCCCTGAGAACAGGGAACGAGACGCTGCGTCAGCTCGACGCTACGGGGAACGCCTCCAGCGTGACTGGTGCCTGAAATCACAATCAAAAAACGTCAATCCTATTGACCGGTGACAGCCTCTGATGTCATCAAGGTGCGACCAGGAAGTATATAAGGGCGCCTTGCCAACATGACAGTATCTCATCGTCTGAAGGGACTGTTTCGGCAGGCGGGCCCTGCGGCATGGAAAAGCGACGCAGCGTCTCGTTCCCTGTTCTCAGGGAACAATGGTTACATTCGTAACCTGAGACGTTCCCTTTCGAAAGGGAACTCGTGCTGCGTCAGCTCCACGCTACGGGGAACGATATACCCACGCCGCCATGCCGACGGGAGTGCATGCCCACTGGCAGTGACAACTGTCAAGACAAGCAAATTCTGCTGAAATGCCTGAACCTCCCCCCTTCTGGTCACATTAGGCTGTCAGTGACAACGCTCCCTACGGTCAAAGCCCAAGCTATAGCCTGAGAAGGAAACCTTCACACACATGAGGTCCTACCCAGGCCTTGCTCATGAGGTCCTACCCTGTCTGTAAAGTACAGAGCCTCTGGTACTCGCCTCCGAAGAGACATCCCACTAGGGTGCTGCAGGAAAGGCAGTGTCATCCACTAGCTGGACCTCAGAGACGGGTCATCCCGGAGAGCAGCGCTCAGCGAAGTGCTTTCTAACCCTTGCTAGCGAGGGGAGTTTAGCCGCTCGATCCTCGGATCTACCAAGCACTTACTTTAAAACGTGCTTAGGAGGCCAAAGGCCTTACAGGGTGATCGTACCAGGGAGGCCCCGAGGGGCCTACAACCAATGAATCAGCGCCAGGCGGCCATAAGCTCATAGCAGACCCTCACTTGAGAGGAGCTCATAAGCCTGCCCGGTAGGTAACCATGCCGTAGGCAGTCTATGAAAGTCCCCTCCTGTAGGGACCGCATAGCAGCAGCGAAGTCTCGTCATGAACAACGCCTTCAGGTCTCGCAAACGGCCAGAGACCGGCGCCTGATAGCAGGTGACCACTAGCTGTCAACATAAAGCCAGTTGTGCGTCCCCGCCTAGGGAACTCGTTCCCCAGGGAGGTCGAGAGGGTCCTCCACCTGGTAACCTGTGCCAACTGCACAGTGCCTACCACCTGATAGAAGAACATGCTACTCATAGCACTTTATGTTCATTGCCACAGCGACTGGGAAACCGGGAGCTCGCCTTCAGGGAGGCCCAGCGCCTACCACCTGATAGCAGAACGTGCTATTCATAGCACTACATGCTCACCCACAGTGACTGGGAACCGGGAGCTCGCCTTCAGGGAGGCGCAGTGCCTACCACCTGATAGCAGAACGTGCTACCCATAGCACTTCATACTCACCGCTACAGCGACTGGGAACCAGGAGTTCGCCTTCAGGGAGGCCCAGTGCCTACCACCTGATAGCAGAACGTGCTACCCATAGCACTTTATGCTCACTGCCACAGCGACAGGGAAACGGGAGCTCGCCTTCAGGGAGGCCCAGTGCCTACCACCTGATAGCAGAACGTGCTACTCATAGCACTTCATGCTCACTGCCACAGCGGCCGGGGAGCCGGAACTCGCTCAGGGAGGCCGGTTGAGGCCTACTACCTACTAGCACTCATACTAGCCATCCAGTGACTGGCACCCAGGAACGCCCTCCACAGAGGAGGTCAAGTGAGCCTGCTTACCCCACAGCAGGCCCTTAGGGAGGCCCGGTAGCGCCTACCACCTACTAGCAGCTTGTACCAGCCGTCGAGGGGCTAATGCCCAGTAGTACCCCCTCAGGGGAGAACAGGCAGCGCCTGCTGACCATAGCAGGCTCTCAGGGAGGCCAAACGGGGCCTATCACCTGAGCGAAGGTAACCCAAACCGGGAGCCTACCCCTCAGGGAGGCCTGGCAGGGCCTACCCCCAAATAGGAGGTCTGCAGATTCCATGGACCCTGCCATGACTTTAAAAAGGCTGGCTGCTGCGCCTGGGCTGACGGCAGCTGTCTGCTGCTGACGAAGGCCTGGAAATCCAGTTAACACCTGGGGACTCATCCCCAAGGAGGCCAAGAAGGGCCTACTAGTTGACGAGGTTACTGCTGATGTCGACCCCGGTGGAGAAGATCCTCCAAGGCACACTCGTGGGCCGTGGCGTCGAGACTTTCTTGCAAGGAGGCCGGTTGACGCCTACTACCTGTCCTGAAGTCTTGCTGCCCAGACCGCCCAAGCTGGCTACTCACAACCAGCTGGCCCTTACGCCCGCACCTGGGGCTGGCTCCATCCCAGAGGCTAGAAGGCCTCCATGACGGCACAGTCTCTCGGGCAGTGCCTACAGACATGAACCTAATCACATTGCCAACAGCAGTGTACTCAGCAGAAGTGCTCAACAAAACCCTCTAAAGCGAGGGGAGTACAACTTACGTCACCTGCTTCGGGGCGGCTGTCTTACTTTCCATGCAGCGGCCTGCCGTAAACGCGAGGGCGTCAGCTATTGGAAATGCTCGGGCCTCAGGGGAGCATCCGACCAAAACCGCAAACAGAAGGTTTATCCGATGTTCAGCTCAACCCGAGCCCTAAAGAAGGTGGAGCAGAGACATAGAGCAAGGGTGAAATATCACATAAATGTGCAACCCACCGGCCGTACCATCCTCCAGGAAGAGGCCGGGGGCCGCCAGAAGATGGCGGCCACCAAGCTCTGAAAGGCGGAACCAGCAGATAAAGTCTAATCGCAAACCGGCGAAAGACGCTTAATTCCGCCCCACGACCACTGGCAAAGTCGCCGTCTCCTGCAACACCTTGACTGAATTTCTCGTAACCCCAGAACGCAGAGAAGGGGGCGGGCCTTGGCCAGACGACTCTGTAATAAGAGGAGGCAAAATCAAGGATGCACAAACAAGGCCCTGTTTTTATACCAAAAAGACAGGCCAGGGGCAAACGACCTTCCTTAAAAGGGAACGCCCCCATCCTTGACGGAGCCTAGGCCAAGTGGTGCGACGTAAGTCTGCACTGGATCTACTCAGGGCTCGGGAAAGAAATATTATCACCTCTAAAATTACACAATGAGGCCCCGAAAACCCCTTCCCCAAAACCCCGCAGAGCTGGGCGCGGATCTCACTACAGCTCATGCATGAATGCATACCCGGTCTTCAGCTACTTCACACTTTTACGCTAGGAAAAAACACAGCTCGCCCCCGACACTACAAGCCCTCGGGCGAGAGCGCAAATTCAGTTACCCACATTAGTGGGAAAAATAACACGGAGAGGCAGCAAATCTCTACTAGCAAAAGTGAGGCACTCACACACAACCACATAATGTTGCAAAGAAGATCGTTCTTAGCTTACTCACGGGGAGCTGCAGGCCCTGCGAAGTCCAGCGACGTTCAAAATTTCCCCAAATAACCTCTCAGGAGAGCGAAGGTACAGAAGTCCTGAAAAACATAGTTTTGAAAATGTTTCACCCTCATCGAGGGGGACTCACCACTCGCTGCTTGCGGCACTTCAAACCAGCCATCGAGCTAGTATCCGCCCACCATCCTGAGGGGGGGCGCTTTCACCAAACAAACCAGGCGGGCCGTCAGAATCTTACATTTTCTGCTCAACATAGGCCACCCGGCCTGATGTAAAGCGCTGGGGGAAACACAAGAGGAAGGGAAAAAGGCAGCGCTCATCTGCGCGTCCTAGAGGGCGGAGTCCGCTGCCTGTGCTGGTTCCGGTTACCAGCCCCGGCTTCCTTCCTCCTTTTGTTGCGGGTGTCCCACCTCCTCCGCGCACCAGTCCTCCGCGGAGGGGGCGCTCGTGAGGCGACGCTGGTTCGCTGGTCCTGCCTCCAGCCCTCAGACCGTGATGGGCCAGGGACACCCGACTGCCTGGGCGCGGTCCCGGACCTCAGCGGAATGCATATTCTAAATGCTGCCGAGCGCGCCTTCGCCTCTCCGAACTTTCCCACCACCGCTTCGACGAAGGTGCGAAAAGTTCAGATGGCGAAACCGGGGCATCAAGGAGAAAGGACTTCTCTTTCTCCCCGATGTCCACAAGGTTTAACCACAGATGCCTCTCCGTGGCCACCATCGCCGCCATCGAAACCGATGGAGAGCGCTATTTGTTTGGTGGCCCGGAAAGGGAAATTCGCGGTCCGGCGCAACTCGACTATTGCATCAGGGTGTCCTTCTCCCCCTGATCGAGGTCCCTCAACAGGTCCGCCTGGTAAGCCTGCAACACCGCTGTGGTGTGCAAAGCCACCGCAGCGTGACCCGCTGACATGTACGCCCTGCCATTCAGGCGAGACCGGCAGGGTGGGAGCCTTCAGTGTCGACGGCCGCCCAGAGGCGAGATAAGCATAACATCTCGTCCACGGGCGGCACCGACACATACCCAGCCTGAGCAGTCCCTCGACATCAGCGAAATTTCTTTAGCTCGCTGATGTCGAAGATGCGGGCTGAGTATGGTTTCTTCCATCCCCTCGAGATCTGCTGATGGAAATCTGGAAGGAATGGAAGACTCCCAGGAGTTGGGAGGTCATGGGCGGAGAGAAACCGATCGTCCTAACTGTTTGGACGCTCAGCCTTTCTCCTCACGCGCCGCCAAGGCAGCTGCAGTCTACCTGCAGCGCGTTCCATCACCTCCAGCAACTCCCCATACATGGGACAGGATGGTTAAGAGGCTTCAGCTTCAACTGACTCACCCATCCTCTGCTCGAGTGGAAGAGCAGCAGACGAGGAGGAACATAAATCCTGCTCCTCCTCCAAAGTCCGCCTCTCGCGATCTGGGTCGTCCTCGAGAACCACATTTGTCTCCAAGCAGCGAGCCAGATCCATCTGGGAACCACATGATGTTAGACGCCGCTCAGCCTCAGCTAGAGCGGGGCCGTTCCCAGATGCTGAAAACCTCTCCCCTCGAGAAGAGGTCCAGACGAGAGCGGAGCGTTCTCAGTGGAAAACGCTTGCAATCTGCACAGGAGGCTCCCTCGAGAACCTCTCGTGCATGCTCTTCTCCCAGACAGTAAACGCAAAATGTGTGTGTATCTTCAGGCTTAAGATACCTGGTACACGTTCAACACACCTGCAGAAGTGGCGTTGCTTCTCAGCACACTTCATCGTTATCCTTCTTGTAGACGCTTTACGTGAAGACAGGCAAAACAGTCCCTGAAGACGAAAAGATGCTGTCATGTTGGCAAGGCACCCTTATATACTTCCTGGTCGCACCTTGATGACATCAGAGGCTGTCACCGGTCAATAGGATTGACGTTTTTTGATTGTAATTTCAGGCACCAGTCACGATGGAGGCGTTCCCCGTAGCGTTGAGCTGACGCAGCGCGAGTTCCCTTTCGAAAGCGTACGTTAGTGACTAACGAATGGGGGTTTCGCTTAGAAGCCAATTACCTTCGAGATTTCAACAGCGCCCAATGGCAGTGCCAATGCCATGGGCATGCGGAATTTGCATGCGTAACTCCGCCCCACCTCGTGGGTATATAAGGAAGTACACTGGCAACATCGCATTATGTTACTGCTGCAGGAGCCAAGACTGAACTCCGCGTTCCAGCAGTACAGCTGACGTGGCAAAGGAACGTACGTCTCCGTTCCCTCCTCAGGGAACGAGGGTTACATACGTAACCGAGACATTCCCTTTCGTTCAGTCACTACGACGTACGTTAGTGACTAACGAATGGGGGTTCCAATACAACAACGCCACTCAGCTGTCTTCCAGTGCCCTGCGTAAGTGTGAGTACCCTGTCGTAAGACTAGTACGGACGAAGGACTCCCACTTATCACAGGAATACCAAGGTACACTGGGAAGCATATTCCAGTGTGGAAATGCCAAAGTGCCTATCCGTGGGGAGGACTTAGAGAATACACATATGACCCGCTAAGGGCTGCATATGGAAGAACTCTAGGGTACCAGCCAGAGGGTGGACTTTTAACCCTAGGGCTGGCAGGGACTTGCCAAGGGAAAGACACCTGCTCACTGAGGAGGCTTACGGTGGAAATACTCGTGTGGGGGTCGCCGGAGGGAACCATGCACACGGAGCACCTGGCCGGACATGAGGGTCTGGGCTCGAAAGGGCAGACTGAACTGATGTCAGCGTCAGCAGTGCTGGAGGAGCTCAGGGCTCTCGGGGAGCTCACCTGAGGAAAAATATTGCACGTATCCAGTCTCGGGAGTGGAATTGCGAGCAAGCGAAGACACCTGAGCCTGGCCCATTACCGGCCCCTCGGGGGGGCGAGTACATAGTCGGACACTGGCTCCACTCGGAGATTGTAGAATCTGGCGAATGTGTTAGGTGTCGCCCAGCCTGCAGCTCTGCAGATGTCTGTTAGCGAGGCGCCATGCGCTAGAGCCCAAGAGGAGGCCACACTCCGGGTGGAGTGTGCCCTGACCCCAAGGGGACATGGTCGACCTTGCTGCTGGTAAGCCAAAACAATGGTGTCCACTAACCAGTGAGACAGCCTTTGCTTTGAGAGAGCACTTCCCTTCCGCTCTCCACCATAACAGACAAAGAGCTGGTCTGAGGTCCTGAAACACTGCGTGCTGTCTACATAGTCGCGGAGAGCGCGTACTGGACAGAGCAATGCAAAGGCTGGGTCTGCCTCCTCCAAAGGCAGCGCTTGCAGGTTCACCACCTGGTCTCTGAACGTTGTGGTGGGAACCTTGGGCACATATCCGGGCCGGGGTCTCAGGATCACGTGAGAGTTACCCGGTCTGAACTCCAGGCACGCTTCGTCAACCGAAAATGCCTGCAGGTCCCCTACCCTCTTAACTGAGGCCAATGCGGTCAGCAGAGCCGTCTTCATAGACAGAACTTAATATCGACCGACCGCAAAGGCTCAAGGGAGGCCTCCGCAGAGCACTTAGGACTACTGCGAGGTCCCAAGAGGGAACGAGAGGAGAGCGAGGAGGATTCAGTCTCCTCGCCCTCCTCAGGAACCTGATGATCAGGTCATGCTGACTTACCTTTTTGTCCCCCAGGAGATCGTGGTAGGCAGATATTGCGGCCACGTACACTTTGAGGGTGGAGGGAGACAGCCTTCGCTCCAACCCCTCCTGGAGGAACGATAGCACGGACCCGATCAGGCATTTCCAGGGGTCTTCTTGGTGGGAAGAACACCAGGTGACGAAGAGTTTCCACTTCAATGCATAGGCATGTCGTGAAGACTCTGCCCTAGCGGAAGTGATGGTAGCGACCACCGCAGGTGGAAGACTACTCAAACCTGCCGCGTCCCGTCCAGAAGCCACACGTGGAGCTTCCAGAACGCTGGACGCGGGTGCCAAAGGGTGCCCCGTCTCTGAGTGAGAAGGTCTCGTCTCAGAGGAATAGGCCAGGGAGGGGCCGTCGCAAGGAGTAGCAGTTCTGAGAACCAGGTCTGGCCGTGCCAATACGGGGCGACCAACATGACCTGCTCCTTGTCCTCCCTGATCTTGCACAGTACCTGTGCGAGAAGGCTCACTGGGGAAAACGCATACTTGCGTAGGCCCTGCGGCCAGCTGTGCGCCAGTGCATCCGTGCCGACCATCGGTCAGGGAATAATACAGGGAGAAATGGGAAGAGTCCTGGGAGGCAAACAGGTCTAACTGTGCATCGCCGAACCGTTCCCATATCAGCTGGACCGACTGGGGATGGAGTCTCCATTCTCCAGGAAGTGGCTGAAGCCGTCAGCTCGACCGCTGCACGGTTCAGTTCTCCCGGGAAGTGGACAGCACAAAGGGACCTCAGGTGCTTCTGACTCCATAAGACGAGATGGCGGGCGAGTTAAGACATACGGCGGGAGCGTAGACCGCCCTGGTGGTTTATGTACGCTACAACGGCCGTGTTGTCTGTCCGGACTAGTACATGTTGACCCATCAGCAACGCTCGGAGCGGTGCAGGGCGAACCGTACTGCCAGCAACTCGAGGCAATTGACATGCAGAAGGCGCTGGGGTCCTGCCAGGAGCCCGCGGCTGCTTGTCCATTGCACATGGCACCCCAGCCCGTGGCGGAGGCATCTGTTGATACAACAACATGCCTGGAAACTCGTTCTAAGGACACTCCGGTCCATAGAAACCTGAGGTTCGACCACGGGGTGAGAGTCTGTAAGCAGGCCCGAGACACTTGAACCCGGAGCGTGCCAGACCACCATGCCCATCTCAGGACTCGATTGCGAAGCCAAAGCTGAAGCGGTCTCATATGAAGCAATCTGAGCGGCGCTAACGCGGCTGCAGATGCCATATGCCCCAGGAGCCTCTGAAAAAACTTCAGTGGGACCACACTCTTGCTCTCGCATTAACGCCAACTTGCTCTCGCATTAAAGGCAAGTCAGCCGAGACTGCGTGCACGCTCGCTGGTAAGCAGCGCGCACCTGCGACCGAGTTGGAAACCACACTGAGAAAAGAGATCCTCTGCACGGGGCAGAGTTGCTCTTCTCCCAGTCGACCCGAAGGCCCAGACGGGCTAAGTGCCGGAGCACTTGGACTCTGTGTCCGCAGACCTGCTTACGAGAGTGACCCAGTATGAGCCAGTCATTGAAGTAGTTCAGGATGCGAACCCCGTGCTGCCTGAGTGGCGCAAGGGCTGCCTCAATAGACTACGTAGAGTCACGAGGGGACAGAGCTGCCCGAATGGGAGGACTGCGTACCGAATGTCCGCCCCACTCGAAGCAAACCGTAGGAACGGTCCGCGTCGAGGAAGGAGACATGAAAGTAAGCGTCCTTCAGGTCAATCGCTGCAACCAATCGACCGGACGATGGCGTCCGAGGAGGCAAGCGGACTGAGGCGACTGAGCCGGCGGCCAGAGCAGCAGCTGGCCGCCGGGGCAGTACGTGTTACAGCCTCAGTCTGCTTTTCGGGCGGCCGAGAACCGTTGGGCGCAGTTCTCAGCCTCGCCGCCGGAGAGGCCAGCCTGGGATATGGGCTTCACATCAACAGGTAAGGCCAGATGTTTCTCCCGGACCACAGCAGTGGACATCGCCCGACCCAGGGAGCGTGTGGCCACCTTCACCGCCCGGGGGGCGGGACCAGTGGCAGCACGCAACTCATTGAAGAGCCCTGGGTTGGCTCCACCCTCGTGCATATGCAAAGGGGCGGCGGCCTGCCCCAAAGCTCTGCAGAACCATGCCACCGAAGTAGACGAGCCCACAGGCTTGGGGGGTGCTTAGGGTCCACGCCACGTCAAACCCTCCGTGGACACCGTAGTGCGCAACAGAGTGTTCAACAGTGGGGAACCCCAGTGTACCGTCGGCCGCGGCCCCATCGAGGGCAGAGAAGGCGGAGGAGGCCACCGAACGGTCACGGGAAGCCCGGGGACTTCCCGGACCACGTGATCTCCTCATGCATCTCGGGAGCGAAAGGCATTGGGGGCGACCGCGACATCGCGATGGTCACGTTCCCGCAGTGGGAACATGACACATCCACAAACACTGCCCGAACGTGCTGAAGCCCAAACACGTCGAGCAGTGAATGTGCCCATAGACAGCAACGGAGATCGATCGCACCCGGAAGTGCACGGGCGAACCGTCTTGAAAAAGACGTGCCGCGCGCAAGCTCTTTTTGTGAGAGGAAACCTCTGCAGAGTGCCGAAGCGCCCAGGGAAAACACACACAGCTGTTGCAGATCACTGCACAGATCAGCAGGCAGGCAATGCGAGATCGCTGGAATGCGCCGTCACACCGACACCCTGGAGAACCGCTTGTCTCGAAGACTGAAGAGAAGACTTCAGAATTCAGGCTTGTAGGAGTGAAAAGATGCTCTTGGCTCCTGCAGCAGTAACATAATGCGATGTTGCCAGCGTACTTCCTTATATACCCACGAGGTGGGGCGGAGTTACGCATGCAAATTCCGCATGCCCATGGCATTGGCACTGCCATTGGGCGCTGTTGAATTCTCGAAGGTAATTGGCTTCTAAGCGAAACCCCCATTCGTTAGTCACTAACGTACGTCGTAGTGACTGAACGAAAGGGAACCATATTTTCAACAAAACATGACATTCCCAGAACAAAACAGACCCCAACAACTGAAAGCAGTGGCATGATAAATGCAAAGGCATTTCACAAGAATATCTTCCTGAAAAGGTAAATATAAAATATTGCAATTAATAACTATAAATATAATTTTTTTTCAAAATAAACATTCTTTCTGTACTTACTTTGCCTCTAAAAAACATTTTTGCACAGGTCCCAACACCAAAATGATGCGATGGTCACAAACTAAAACACAAATCAAAAAAAGGCACCAAGTCGGACATTGAGACAGGAATTGGTGTTGCTGAAGAGGTACAAGGGAAGTTACAAAATGTAGAAAAATCATTTAATAATATCTAAGAATTTACTGACAATTTTTTAAAAGGTAACTAAACTATGGGGATGTCAAGCCACTGAACAGGTCCAGTGAACTCCAGCAATCAGCTGAAAGGACTGGAGTATAAAGATATACTTAAATATTAAACATGCATATTTGTTATGTTGTACATGTTGATGCATTTGATGGGGCTATCACATTTGTTAATTGGAAGTTTGTGGTAAGTGATGCAACTTACTTTTAAATACACTATAATTTGACTATGCTTCAATTCCTGATTCAAACAGACCTTTAAAAAAAAAAAGTGAAGATTTTTTCCTTTTTTTTTTATACAGTTTTTCAGCTCAAATGTGCCTTGTGGTTAATCTTTCATATACTATGCTGAATATAACGTGAATATAAAAAACCTTTGCAACCACCGATATGATTATCGAATTATATAGATTAGATTATATACATTTTCAAAATCCAAGTCGTGTATGATGTGTCGAGTGTGTGTGTGTGAACATATCGCAACTGGTGTGCAGAGAAGTAGGATCCAAATGCAGGAGAAAATATTAATGAAAATAAACAATGAAACCAAAATAACACTGAGAAAACACTAAAGAAAACCTGGGGGAACTGCAGACACCAGCATAACACAACCATGACATTAAATAACGACTGACAGAAAAAACTGAATCACTGGGGTGTATATATACACAAGGGTAAACGGAAAACACCTGGGAAGACTAATCGACATGAAAAACGTCTCGGGTTATGTATATAACCCTTGTTCCCCGAGAAGGGAACGAGACACTGCGTCATCGTGTGATGACACTTTGGGAACGCCCTCAGCGTTACGCATCTGAAGTATGAATGAAATCAAGCCAATCTGATTGGTGGTGCGTCATGACGTAGTAGATGACGGCATACCCAGAAGATACAAAGGGACGCTGATGCAAACACACGGCAGCTTTACCGCGATGAAGCGAGCGCTCTGACCGTGATGGGTGTGGCGACGCGACGCAGTGTCTCGTTCCCTTCTCGGGGAACAAGGGTTATATACATAACCCGAGACGTTCCCCTTCGAGGGAACTCGCACTGCGTCATCGTGTGATGACACTTTGGGAACGTTAATACCCACTATGCCACACCGACATCACCCACGTCCCAGTGTGAAGCTGGAGACCAGGCACACTTAGGACGCAAGCACTCTAGCACCAGGTGTCACAGGGAGGTGCAGACTATAGAACCGAATGAAGGTGTGCGGGGTGGCCCACCCAGCCGCCTCGCAAACCTCTTGAAGCGAGGCACCAGAGAGGAGGGCCACCGAGGAGGCCATGCTCCTGGTGGAATGAGCCCTCACAGCCATGGGTGAAGGCAGATTGCGCACCCGATAAGCTGTGGCTATAGCCTGGACGATCCAGTTGCTGATCGTCTGAGTAGACGCAGGCAGAGCTCTGACAGGACAGAGCAGGTGAAGTCTCCCCTCTTCCGCCGTCAGGTGGGGAGGAGGATGGAAAGCCTGAAGAACCAAAGACCGAGCCACCTGAGATGGCACCTTGGGTATATACCCCGGTCTAGGGTGCAAGATGGCCTTATCTCCGTCAGAGGCAAACTCCAGGCAAGTTGGCGTAACCGCCAAGGCCTGGAGATCTCCCACCCTCTTGAGAGAGGTAATGGCAAGTAGAAAGGCCACCTTGAGGGTCAGGTTCTTCGGCTCAGCCTGCTCCAGTGGCTCGAAGGGGGCCTCGGCCAGCCCTTCAAGTACCACCACCAGGTCCCAGGTTGGGACTCTGGAATGAGCCGCCGGCCTCATCCTCCGGGCCCCACGGAGGAACTGTACAACCAGAGGGTGCTTCCCCAAGGGTCCCTCACCTAAAGGTGCGTGGAAAGCCCCAAGGGCAGCCACGTACACCTTCAGGGTGGACGGGGTAAAACCATAAGAGAAGTGATCTTGGAGGAACTCCAGCACTGAAGCCACTGGGCAGTTAACTGGGTTCACCTCACGCTCTCTACACCAAGTGGAAAAGACGTTCCACTTGAGGCTGTACAGTCTCCTGGTTGAGGGAGCTCTAGAACTGAGCAAGGTCTCGACTACCTCTGCCGACAGGCCCGCCTCTAGGTACTGAGCCCCCTCAGGGGCCAGACCAAGAGGCTCCATAACTCCGGCCGGGGGTGAAATATTGTGCCCCCTGCCTGCGAGAGCAGATCCCTCCTCATGGAGGGCCGTCTAGCAGAGCTATAATGTCTGAGAACCATGCTCGAGTGGGCCACCGGGGTGCTACTAAGAGCAGGCTGATGCCCTCCCGGCGGACCCGCTCCAGAACTCCCGGGAGCAGAGCGATCGGGGGAAAAGCATACAGACGTAGCCTCGGCCACGTCTGCACCATGGCGTCCAGCCCTAACGAGGCTGGATCCTTGAGGGAGAACCACAGTGGACAGTGGGACGTCTCTCGAGACGCGAACAGGTCCACTTCCACTGGGCCGAATCTCTCGCACATGGTCTCCACCACCTCTGGGTGGAGCCGCCATTCCCCGGGCCTCAGCCCCTGCCTCGACAGGACGTCTGCTCCCAGATTCTGGTCCCCGGGGATATACATCGCTCTGAGAGACGATAATTTCCCCTGGGACCAAAGGAGGATTTGATGCGCCAGTCTGCATAGAGGGCGCAACCTCAAACCCCCCTGGTGGTTGAGATACGCGACAACTGAGGTGTTGTCCGAGCGTATCAGGACATGGTGGCCGCGGAGGTCCGGGTAAAAGCTCCTGAGAGCTTTGTAGACCGCCAGCATCTCCAGGCAGTTGATGTGCCATGAAGAATGCCGGGTCTCCCACAGACCTCTCGCAAAGCGGCCGTCCATGACCGCGCCCCAGCCAGTGAGGGAAGCGTCTGTTGAAACGGCTCTCCGGCAACATGACGCTCCCAACGCTGGCCCCTGGGACAGGAACCAAGGTTTACGCCATATGACGAGGGAACGAAGGCATTTGCGCGTTACCCTGATCATACGAAACGGATTTCCCCTCGGGGAAAACCCCTTGGCCCTCAGCCACCACTGTAGGTGTCTCATTTGCAGCAGGCCAAAAGGTATCACGTTGGCTGCTGCTGCCATGAGTCCCAGCAGTCTCTGAAACTGCTTCACAGTGAGGCTGCGGCCTGGCTTCACTCTTGAGACCATCGCCAGTATGGACTCCACGCGTGCAGGGGATAACTGAGCCCGCATCGACGTGGAGTCCCATACAACTCCCAGGAACGTAGTCCGCTGGGAGGGCGTCAACACGCTCTTCTTCGTGTTGAGTCTCAGCCCCAAGCACCTTATATGGGCCAGAACGACATCTCGATGCCGAACTGCCATATCGCGCGACCTGGCCAAAATGAGCCAGTCGTCGATGTAATTGAGTATACGGATGCCCTGGAGTCTCAGAGGAGCCAGTGCTGCATCCATACACTTCGTAAAGGTGCGAGGGGAGACCAGGCCGAAGGGAAGAACCCGATATTGGTACGCTTCGCCCCCGAAAGCGAACCTCAGGAACTTCCTGTGACATTGAAGGATGGAAATATGGAAGTATGCGTCCTTTAGATCTATCGTGACGAACCAGTCCTCGGACTGGATCTGACTCACGATGGCTGGAATTGTGAGCATCTTGAACCTGAATCTCCTCAGAGACCAATTCAAGAGCCTGAGATCTATTATCGGACGCAACCCCCCATCCTTCTTGGGAACAATGAAGTACCGGCTGTAGAATCCGGACTCCCTGTCTGCCAGAGGAACCCGCTCTATGGCTTCCTTGGCTAACAGGGCTTGTACTTCCTGTTCCATAACCCGAACCTGCTCGGGGCCGACCACAGTCTGGACCACTCCCTGAAACTTCGGGGGAGGGGAACCGAACTGAAGCCTGTACCCCCGTTCTACAGTCTGCAGGACCCAAGTAGACACACTCGGAAGGCGAGACCACGCGCCGAGATAATCTACTAAGGGAACCAGTCTCTCGAGGCTGGTCTCGGGTGTTAAAAGAGACTCGTTCTCGACCCCCTGAAGCGGCTGACCGGCAAGGAGAAGCCGAGAACGGAGCCCTATGGGTGCACACGCTCGCTGGCCGGTCGCAAGTCCTTCCGGAGGCGACGAAGGCAGTGAGCGCGCGCGGGAAACCAGTGAGGCCTGAAGCGTCATAGACGGCAGGATCCCAGCACTGATTTCCCGAGAGCTCCGGGGGGAAAACGACCTCGGTCGCTCCACCCCGGGGGGGACAGCTCTCAGCGATCCAGCCGCAGCTAGGACCGCTTTGTGGTAGCCTTCTTCACCTCAAGGACGGTCCTCAGATCAACCCTAGGCTCTGAAGGCTTACCACGAGAGCGCCGCCTCTTTTGCCAAGCTCCCTCAGGAGGGGCGCGAGAAGCGACGCTCTCTTTTTGCACCTGTCGGTGCGAGGAGGAGCTACCTGACGGCTGAGGCTGCCTTTGCTGGACAGCCTTCCCCGAGGAGCCAGAACGGCGAGGGAGGTACTGCTGGAAGGCCGCCGCCTGCTTTTTCACCTCCTGGAACCTCTCGACAACGGTGTTAACCGCGCCGCCGAAGAGGCCAGAAGGCGAAATCGGGGAATCGAGGAGAAAATGTTTCTCTCTCTCTCTCATCCCCGACAGGTTAAGCCAAAGATGTCTCTCCGCGACCACCAGACCAGCCATGGAGCGGCCGATGTTGCGGGCCGTCTCCTTGGTGATCCGGAGAGACAAATCGGTGGCCTTCCGCAGCTCCAGGATGTCGTCCGGAGACGGACCCTCCCCCTCGTCCAGCACCTTGAGGAGGTCGGCCTGATAGGCCTGCAACACCGCCATAGTGTGCAGGCAACTACCAGCCCGCCCAGCCGCCATGTAAGCCCTACCCACCAGCGCCGAAGTGTCCCGGCATGGCTTGGTGGGTAGCACCGGGGCCTTGAGGGACGAAGCGGCCTCGGGAGAGAGGTAGCTCGCGAGAGCATCCTCCACCCGAGGCAGCGACCCATAACCCCGCTCGGCCGCCCCCAGCACATTCCCAAATTCGAGTGCTTGAGGGGAGGAAAGTCTGGCCGAGTAGGGTTTTTCCCAGGATCTACACAACTCATTGTGCAGATCCTGAAAAAATGGCAGGCCCCGGCGTGGAGTTTGAGACCCACGCTTGAAGAACCTTTCATCCAGCTTACTGGGTGGCTGAATTTCAGGCTCTTCATGTGGCCATTCAATGATTAATTTGGCCACAGCGCGGGTCAAAACCTCCACTAGCTCCTCCTGAGTGGGTGCGTGATGCGATGGCTGAGCTTCCACGTCACCCGCCTCGATGCTCCGCCCATCCGACTCCTCGGAGCCGGACAGCTGAAGCATCGGGTTCTCCACCTCGCGGGAAGAAGCCGCATCGCGGGCTTCCGCACGGGGCGGGAGAACATCGGAATCCTCGGACGAGGATAGGGAAAGTGCCTCAGCAGTCCCATATCCCGTCGCGAGGTCCCGTTGCGATCCCCATGATCTGCGGCGCCGCCGTGCCTCGGCAGCGGCGGGCCCAGATCCCTGGGGATCGCGGGCTTGGCCGGTCTCATCGAACACGGCCAGCCGTGAGCGCAACACCCTGAGCGGCAGCAGATCACACTCGCTACAGGCGGCTCCCTCGAGAGCCGCTCTAGCGTGCTGCACGCCCAGGCATTGCACACACATTAGATGTGTGTCCGTGCCCGAAATGAAACGCGGACACGGATGCACACATCTCTTAAACTGAGCCATCTCACTTGCTTTGCAACGTTGGTAGACAAACAACACCAAATAGACAGAAGACAAAAACACAGAGTGCTTCAGCTGAAGAGCGAAAAGCTGCCGTGTGTTTGCATCAGCGTCCCTTTGTATCTTCCGGGTATGCCGTCATCTACTACGTCATGACGCACCACCAATCAGATTGGCTTGATTTCATTCATACTTCAGATGCGTAACGCTGAGGGCGTTCCCAAAGTGTCATCACACGATGACGCAGTGCGAGTTCCCTCGAAGGGGAACTACAAAGAACTACAAAACTCCACAGGAACAGGACACAGAACCTAATCACAAATAAACTACAACATAAAAGTTCCACAAGTGCAAGACACAGAACAGATGTGACAACCCCACCAACACCAAGGTCAACACAACAGTTTTACACTCAATCTCAAACAGACACAGTTGTGGTGCAGGGGAGAAGTGAACCTCTCTCCAGCAGTGTTCACTCTGCTCTCTTATTATAGCGGTAGCTCTGCAAAAATAGAGAACGTAGTTTAATCTGTTTAGTAATGCATTCACATAGTTAGCTTTTTCAAATGAGCAAAGCATCAAAAAAACTCTAATAAACAAAGCAATGAGAATATATTTTCGAATTCGGCTATTAAGTTTGATTTAGTAAACGAGGGTTCTCAACCACTGGGCCTCCGCATCTTCCCCACAATCTAACTGCCATAGGCAGAATCTGGACTAGACACGCCCATTTGGGCTGGTTTGGCTACACGTGGGCTGGAACCTGAACATGTTGAGGAACATTATGTTCAGCGATGAGTCAAGATTCTGCCTATGGCAGTTGGATCGTAGTCAAAGTGTGGAGAAGATGCGAAGAACACTATGCTGATGCTGCACCTGTAGAGTACTTGAATGCTAAACATCAGATGTATCTTGGTTCCCTTTCGAGGGAACTCTCACTGCGTCGGAACGACACTTTGGGGATACTCCCTAAGCACTAGCGAATCTGAAGTCCGTATAGAAACTAAACCAATCTGATTGGCGTGCGTGATGACGTCACTGTGACGGCATACCCGGAAGTATAAAAGGGAAGCCAGCGCATTGAAACGGCAGTTATTGCTCTTCAGCATAGCGCTCTCTGTTGAAATTGTCTGTCTATTTACTGTTGTTTGTCACAGTTGCAAAAGTGTGTGAATGATGAAAAAGAATATGAGAGAGTTTAAGCAGTGTGTGCATCCGTGTCCCCGCTTTATTTCGGGCTCAGATACACACCTGCTTTGTGTGAGTGTCTGGGTGTTGAGCATGCTCGGCTCTCGGCTGGCCGTTTTCGATGAGGCCGGCCAGCCTCGTGAGCCCCATGGTTCTGGACCCGCGGTCGCTGAGGCGGCGCGGCGTCACAGATCATGGGGTTCACAGAAGGACTTATCAGCGGGATTTGGGACTGCTGCGGCACTTTCCCAATCCTTGCCTGACAGTTCTAAAGATCTTCCTCCCCGTGTGGAAGCCCGCACTGCGGCTTCTTCCCCCGGGGTTGAGGATCCGATCCTGATTCTCTCCGGTTCCGAGGAGCCGGATGAGTTTGGCATCGGGGCGGGTGGAGAAGCAGGAGGTGTTTCATCGCTTCCTCCACTCGCCCAAGAGGAGCTGACTGAGGTTTTGACTCGTGCGGTGGCCAAGTTGAACATCAATTGGCCACAGGAAGTGCCGGGAATTCAGCCACCCAGTAGGCTGGACGACCGGTCTCTTTCTCGCCGGGTCCAAACACCTCGCCGGGGCTTACCGTTCTTTCCGGATCTGCACACCGAGGTGTGTAGATCTTGGAAGAAGCCCTATTCCTCGCGTGTTTCCAATCCTCCAGTATTGGATTATTCCAATGTTCTGGGGGCACGCGAGGCGGGCTATGGGACGATGCCTCGGGTGGAAGAGGCTCTCACGAGCTATCTTTCGCCCGATTCTGCGTCGTCCCTGAAGACCCCGGCGCTGCCCACCGAACCCTGTCGGGACAGCTCCTCGCACCGGCGAGTGCAGAAGGAGAGCGTCGCCTCTAGAGCCCCTCCTCCGGGAGCTTGGCAACAGAGGCGGCGTTCTCACCAGCAGTCTCACCAGCAGTCTTCCGCTCCTGGAGGCCATCTGAGGAACGTACTCCAGGTGCGGAAGGCTGCTGGGAAGAAGTCCTAGCTTCGGCTGGACTTCCAAGAGCGGTCCCCCCCCACAGAGGGGCAACCGAGGTTGCGTCCTCTGCGGCGCTCTGGGGAAATCGATGTGGTAATCCCGCCGTCTATGACGCTTCGGGCCACATCGATTTCCTGCAAACGCATGCTGCTCCAGCCGCCTCTGGAAAGACCTGCGGCTGGGCAGCTCACGCGTCCGCACACAGAGAATCGTTCCCAACCACTTCCTGCCGGTCATCCGCTTCAGGGGGTTGGGAACGAGGCTCGTGTAACACCCGACGCCAGCCTCGAGAGGCTGGTTCCCGTAGTAGATTATCTCGGCGCATGGAAATGCCTTCCGAATATTTCTACATGGGTCCTGCGTACTGTAGAGGATGGAGTGCTGGGGTACATGGTAGCAGCGTCCAACGTGATACCTTTTGGCCTGCTGCACATGAGACCCCTACAGTGGTGGCTGAAAACCAAGGGGTTTTCCCCCAGAGGGAATCCTTTCCGTATGATCAGGGTAACACGCAGATGCCTTCGTTCCCTAGTCATATGGAAGAAACCTTGGTTTCTGTCCCAGGGGCCAGTGTTGGGAGTGTCCTGTTGCCGGAGATCCGTTTCAACAGACGTCTCCCTCACTGGTTGGGGCGCGGTCATGGACGACCGCTTTGTGCGTCCGATTAAGACCTGAGGTATTTGAATCGGTCTCTGAGGAGATTCAGATTCAAAATGCTCATGGTTCTCATCATCGTGAGTCAGATCCAGCCCGAGGACTGGTTCGTCACGATAGATCTAAAGGACGCATACTTATATCTCCATCCTTCCATGTCACAGGAAGTTCTTGAGGTTCGCTTTCGGGGGCGAGGCGTACCAATATCGAGTGCTTCCCTTCGGTTAGCTCTTCGGCATCGAGATGTCGTTCTGTCCCAGATAAGATGCTTGGGGCTGAGACTCAACACAACAAAGAGTGTGTTGACGCCGTCCCAGAGGACTATGTTCCTAGGGATCGTATGGGACTCGACAACGATGCGGGCACAATTGTCTCCCGCGCGAGTCGAGACCATACTGGTGATGGTCTCAGGAATAAGGCTAGGCCACAGCATCACTGTGAAGCACTTTCAGAGAGTGCTGGGGCACATGGCAGCAGCGTCCAACGTGATACCTTTTGGCCTGCTTCACATGAGACCCCTACAGTGGTGGCAGAAAACCAAGGGGTTTTCCCCCGGAGGGAATCCTTTCCGTATGATCAGGGTAACGCGCAGATGCCTTCGTTCCCTAGTCATATGGAAGAAACCTTGGTTTCTCCCCGCAGAGGAGCAGCCGAGGTTGCTTCCTCTGCAGCGCTCTGGGGGAAATCGATGTGGTAATCCCGCCGTCTATGACGCTTCGGGCCACATCGATTTCCCGCGAACGCATGCTGCTCCAGCTGCCTCTGGAAAGACCTGCGGCTGGGCAGCTCGCGCGTCCGCACACAGAGAATCGTTCCCAACCACTTCCTGCCGGTCATCCGCTTCAGGGGGTTGGGGACGAGGCTCGTGTTCACCCGACGCCTGCCTCGAGAGGCTGGTTCCCTTAGTAGATCATCTCAGCGCATGGAAATGCCTTCCGAATATTTCTACATGGGTCCTGCGTACTGTAGAATGGAGTGCTGGGGCACATGGCAGCAGCGTCCAATGTGATACTTTTTGGCCTGCTGCACATGAGACCTCTACAGTGGTGGTTGGAAACCAAGGGGTTTTCCCCCAGGGGGAATCCTTTCCGTATGATCACGGTAATGCGCAGATGCCTTCGTTCCCTAGTTATATGGAAGAAACCTTGGTTTCTGTCCCAGGGGCCAGGGTTGGGAGCGTCCTGTTGCCGGAGATCCGTTTCAACAGACGCCTCCCTCACTGGTTGGGGCGCGGTCATGGACGGCCGCTTTGCGAGGGGCCCGTGGGAGGGCCGTCATTCTTCCTGGCACATAAATTGCCTAGAGATGATGGCGGTCTTCAAAGCTCTCAGGAGCTTTTTCCCGGACCTCCGCGGCCAACATGTCCTGGTACGAACAGACAATACGTCTGTTGTAGCGTACCTCAATCATCAGGGGGGTTTGAGGTCGCGCCCTCTATGCAGACTGGCGCATCAAATTCTCTTGTGGTCCCAAGGGAAACTGTTGTCCATTAGGCAATGTATGTCCCGGGGGTCCAAAATCAGGGAGCAGACATCCTGTCGAGGCAGGGGCTGAGGCCCGGGGAGTGGCGTCTCCACCCAGAGGTGGTGGAGGCCATGTGCGAGAGGTTCGGCCCAATGGAAGTGGACTTATTCGCATCTCGAGAGATGTCCCACTGTCCACTGTGGTGTTCCCTCACGCATCCGGCCCCGCTGGGGTTGGATGCCATGGTTCAGACGTGGCCGAGGCTGCGTCTGTACGCATTTCCCCCGATTGCTCTGCTCCCGGGAGTCCTAGAGAGGGTCCGTCAACAGGGGGTCAGCCTACTTGGTAGCACCCCGTTGGCCGAGGCGAGTTTGGTTCTTGGATATCATAGCTCTGCTGGCAGGTCCTCCATGGCAGATTCCTCTGAGGAGGGATCTTTTATCTCAGGCAGGGGGCACAATATTTCACTCCCGGCCGGAGGTTTTGAACCTTTGGGTCTGGCCCCTGAGGGGGTCAGGTACCTAGAGGCTGGCCTGTCGGCAGAGGTGATAGAGACCTTACTCAGTTCCAGGGCTCCATCTTCAAGGACTGTACAGCCCCAAGTGGTGAGCCACTTGGTGCAGGGAGCGTGAGGTGGACCCAGTTAACTGGCCGGTGGCTTCAGTGCTGGAGTTCCTCCGAGATCGCTTCTCTGCGGGTCTAACCCCGTCCACACTCAAGGTGTCCGTGGCTGCCATGGGGCTTTCCACACTCCTTTGGGTGATGGGTCTTGGGTAGGCACCAGCTGGTTGTACAGTTCCTCCGTGGGGCTCAGAGGATGAGGCCTGTGGCTCGTTCCAGACTCCCAACCTGGGATCTGGCAGTGGTTCTCAAAGGGTTGGCTGAGGCCCCCGTTTGAGCCATTGGAGTCGGCTGAACCTAAGAACCTGACCCTAAGTGTGGCTTTTCTCCTGGCGATTACATCGCTGGAAATAGAGTGGGGGACCTCCAGGCCTTGGCGGTAACGCCGACTTGCCTGGGGTCGCCTCCGGAGGGGTTAAAGCCGTCCTACACCCTAGGCCGGGCTACGTGCCCATTGTTCCATCAGGGTTGGCCAGGTCTTTGGTTCTTCAGGCATTTCATCCCCCGCCTCACGTGACGGCGGAAGAAGAGACCTTCACTGTGAAGCACTTTCAGAGAGTGCTGGGGCACATGGCAGCAGCGTCCAAGGTGATACCTTTTGGCCTGCTGCACGTGAGACCTCTACAGTGATGGTAGAAAACCAAGGGGTTTTCCCCCAGAGGGAATCCTTTCCATATGATCAGGTGCTAAATGCAATTGTAATTCACACTGTAGCCACATGGCAATTATGTGCTCCTGTACATGGTTTAACTACAGCTATATAGGAAATAGCAGAGTTTCCACTTAGGGAGACTAACAAATTCAACATAGACACATGCAATCTTGAAATTGCTATACAATTCCAGTATTAAAGTTATTCCAATTTACACAAGATACATGGCCTAGAATGCATAGCATCTACAGCCTTAATCCTAAGTGTTTCATACAACACTTACAGTAAAGCAATCGTGTGTTTTAAAGAATAAAAAGTCTATGTGTATCTCGTAGCACAAACAACTAAAATGTGTAATCAATGCGCACAATGTGTTATACAATTACAAATCTGAAAATACAAACAGGATCATTGCAATCTGGATGTTTTACTATTAAACTCATTGCTATTAGGCTGCTAGCCCGCTCGCAAGTGAAGTTAACAGCTGAAGGCCTTGCATGAACAATGCAGTCAACTCACTGAGAGTTTTACCTGCAACTGAGCGCTGATTTTTGCCCTTAGAAAGTAATTTCCTATTTTTCTGAAAATAAGGTGGAGCTCGACCCCTTCCCAGTGACCAGCATTTTTCCTCTGAATGGCCTATTTTCTGACAGGAACTGCAAAACCTGTTCTATTTGCCATTGGGTTGTCTGCTATGTTCTCCTGGAGTTTGAGGATATTCTTGTCTCTCGAATGCTTGCACACCATGCGTACTGGTACATGACTCTGCGCTATTACGGTGCTGCATCACCTTAAGAACTGAAATAGGCACACTTTCTTGTGCATTTTTCTGAACTAAACGCTTCAGATTCATTAGAGCAAGTCCCCTCATCTAAGAAGTGAACATGCTTTTTAATCCCCTTGCTGTTAAGCATTGTGGGAGGCATGCACTTTTTAGCATTTAGCTTAGCCTTGAGGTCTGCAATGGTTTCCTTGTGTTTGCTACACTTTGCAGTCAGGGCTAACTGCTCAACTAGTAATTTATCTAGCTGTGTTTGAAGATATTGAATCTTTGCCTCAGCCTTTTCTACTTCTTCATTTTTAGATTCCACTTCTTTACATTTCACATCTATACTTGAAAATAGATGTGTCGTCACATCACGTAGCCTTTTACAACTTATGAAGTTTAAAGCCTAAATTATTTCACCATGTTTTGATTTATTTTGGTGTTTGCCATTTAAGTCCCAATATCTGACCATTTCATCATCTGAACTTTTAATTCCAATATACTCTTTCTTGAGTTTGGACAAGGTAGGCTCAACTTTTTCACTCCATAAAGCAAACAATACGTCACTACAAAATTTCCCTTCCATCCCGAGGAGATTATCTGAATATTCACGGATTGTACAGTAATGGGACTATGGAAGCTATTTAAAACCTTCTAAGTTCTGTTTCATGCAATTCCTTCAACCATTAAACAATGAAAACAGCCTTACCCATTCCTTGGTCAGAAGGTCAGCTTTAATCCATTCACAAGTTCAACTGTGAAAAAATGTCCTCAGTCTTACACAGATCAAAGTAAATTTCAGAAAATTCAGTAAGAGTGGACTCCTGTAGATGGTTCAATCTGCAGGGTTTCCAGAAGACTCAAGAAACGTTATCAGAAAGATGGAAGAAAACTGTACATTTCTCGTCTATTTCCACCCACTGCAACTTATACCAACAACGGAAATAAGTGCAGTTACAATAGCAAAATATGTGGGAGAGCGTTGCTATAATGGGACTATATTGTATTGCAATAGGGAGCACTTCAAAGTCAACACCAAATCAAAACTAGTTAGCACAGTATTCGTAATAGAAAGGATTTAATGACAAAATCTGGTTATGGTTACACTTAAAATAGTTTCAAAATGGATGTATGAGATGATAAACTTATACCATTAATCGTACACAGCATGAATACAATGTTACCTGAGAGAGAGAGAAAAAGAGAGAGAGAGAGAGAGAGAGAGAGAGAGAGAGAAAGAGAGAGAAGAAGAAGAAGAGAGCAAAGAAGAGAAGCCCCAATGACCTCAAGAGCCAGAGAGTAAGAGCCCCAGAGGAAAAAAAGAGAAAGAGCAATAGTTCCATCTGCTTTTATCTATTCCTTGACCATGTGACTGAAACCAAATGTATTCTTTTCAAACTGACCAATCAAACCAAACTCAAACATGACACTCAAACCAAACTTCCCCCGCAAGGTGTGACCCACATGTGGCCTACAGGCCTCTCTATTGTCTTCCAGATGTCCCTTCTGATAAGCAAATGGGGGGTTGACTACAGTAAAGCAAATCTCTTTGTTGGATTTCAAATATCAAATATCTTTGATTATTTTCAATTCCTTCAAGGGTAACGCGCAGATGCCTTCGTTCCCTAGTTATATGGAAGTAACCTTGGTTTCTGTCCCAGGGGCCAGTGTTGGGAGCGTCCTGTTGCCGGGAAACCGTTTCAACGCCTCCCTCACCGGTTTGGGCGCGGAAAGAGAAGGGGTGGAGAAGTATCTCCCTACAGCGCCTGGCGCTAGGGTACTCAAGTCCTAGTTGTGCCCGGTCTCCGGCTTCACACTAGGGCAGGCGCTACCCTCGGTGTAGGCTAGTGGGTACTCGTTCCCCAAAGTGTCGTTCCGACGCAGTGAGAGTTCCCTCGAAAGGGAACGGCTCGGGTTACGTCTGTAACCCTTGTTCCCTGAGAAGGGAACGAGCACTGCGTCGCGTCACCACACCTCGGCACGCCTGGAGCGCATGCTTCAGAGCAATAGCTGCCGTTTCAATGCGCCGGCTCCCCTTTTATACTTCCGGGTATGCCGTCACAGTGACTTCATCACGCACGCCAATCAGATTGGTTTAGTTTCTATACAGACTTCAGATTCGCTAGTGCTTAGGGAGTATCCCCAAAGTGTCGTTCCGACGCAGTGAGAGTTCCCTCGATTGTTAACCCTCTGGCGCCTAAAGGGTTAACAAACAGCGTATTATTATTATTATTATTCTGGCAGCTTTACAGGTCAGAGGTCATAATAGATTGGAATATTCGAAGGACTGGAGGCAACACACTGGAGACGGGTTTATTAAGATGCCATGTCGATGAGGCAGTTTCAGGGGGAGTCTAATTGACACAGTCTCTCAGACACTTCGGGGTCCAACCACCCAGTAGAGCATTACAATAATCTAGCCTTGAGGTCATGAACGCATGAACTAACTGTTCAGCATTTTGCATTGAGAGCATGTGCCGTAATTTAGATATATTTTTAAGATGGTAGAATGCAATTTTACAGATGCTAGAAACGTGGCTTTCAAACAAAAGATTGGTATCAAAGAGCACACCCAGGTTCCTCACTGACCAGGAGGACTGGACAGAGCAGCCATCAAGTGTTAGACAGTATTCTAGGTTACTACTTGTGGAGCTTTTTTGTCCAATAATTAAAAATTCATTAAATTTTTTCTGAATTGAGTTGCAGGAAATTACCGGTCATCCAATGTTTTATATCAGCTATGCATTCCGTTAATCTTGTGAATTGGTAAGTTTCTTCAGGGCGTGAAGAAATATAGAGCTGAGTATCGTCAGCCTTGTGGTACTCCATACTGAACTTGCGATCGGTGTGACATCTCTTCATTTACTGCTACATACTGATAACGGTCGCATAGGTATGATTTAAACCATGATAAAGCAATTCCACTAATACCTACATAATTTTCGAGTCTATTCAGAAGAATGTTGTGGTCGATAGTATCAAATGCAGCGCTAAGATCGAGTAACACTAATAGAGAGATACAGCCACGATCGGATGATAAGAGTAAATCATTTGTAACTCTGATGAGAGCAGTCTCAGTGCTATGATACGCTCTAAATCCTGACTGGAAATCCTCACAGATACCATTTCTTTCTAAAAAGGAACATAATTGTGAAGACACTGCCTTTTCAAGTATTTTTGACAAAAAGGGTAGATTTGAGATTGGCCTATAATTGACTAATTCTGTAGGATCAAGTTGCGTTTTTTTAATAAGTGGTTTAATAATAGCCAACTTAAAAGTTTTCGGTACATATCCTAATGACAAAGATGAATTAATGATATTAAGAAGAGGATCTATGACCTCTGGTAGCATCTCTTTTAATAGCCTAGTTGGTACAGGGTCAAGCATACATGTTGCTGATTTTGGTGATTTAACGAGTTTAGCCAATTCTTCTTCTCCTTTAGCAGTGAATGAGTGTGTGTGTGTGTCTTCTCCTATAGCAGTGAATGAGTGTAATTTTTCCTCAGTGACACTACAATGCTCTGTCTGATGTGATACTGTAGAAGATGCTGCATGGTTAAAATGTTCTTCCTAATATTATCAATCTTACATGTGAAGAAGTTCATAAAGTCATTACTGCTGTGCTGTTTACAATCATCAGAAGTTGAAGCTTAATTTAGCCACTGTATTGAATAAATACCTTGGGTTGTGTTTGTTTTCTTCCAAGAGAGTTGAGAAATAAGCAGATCTAGCAGTTCTTACGGCCTTTCTGTATGTGATCATGTGCTCTTTCCATGAACTACGAAAGACCTCTAGTTTTGTTTTCTTCCAGCTGCGCTCCATTTTTCTTTTTCAAAAAGGGAGAATGAGAAGACCTCTAAGCTTTTATGAGTTTTAAATATGGGTGTGTCCTGGTAAATCTGGGGAACAAATATACCCAGTATATATATATATATATATATATATATATATATATATATATATATATATATATAAGAGTTCAGCAACAGAGTTCCAAATGTGTTTTGGTGAGTTAAACGAAATGGAATATTTTGCTGCATTTGTCTCAAACCCATTCATGCTCATTGATATAGAACAGGTTGCAGCCAAATTCCAGCAAGTGGAGTTGACATGGAGATGATTGATTTGCAAAATGTTCACAGGCTTTCAGTGCTTTTCAAATCAAATCAAATCAAATCACTTTATTTGTCACTCTACCATATGCACAAGTGCAACAGCAGGTGAAATTCTTAGGTGCAGTTCCGAGCAACATAGTAGTCATGACATGACATGTACAACATTTAAAGCAACATCAGATTACACAGCTGATGCGCACACAATTACTCACAGCACAGTATACACTACAATAAACAATAAATAATTTACACAGTGTGAGTGTAGTTCTCACAGCTTTTAAACAATATACACATACTTACAATATATATATACTTTAAACAATATACACTAAACATACATAAAACAGTATACATTAAGCTATAATAATAATAATATAAACAATGTACAGTATACAATATTATTCACAGTAGATATCCAATGTACAATAGGTGCTATATGATAGATAAATGTGTATATAATGTGTGTGTATCTACAGTGGGTTGTGCTGAGTGATATTCTGTAGGCCGTTTCATCATTGTCAGTGATGAGACCTACCACCGTCGTATCGTCAGCAAACTTGATGATGGTGTTGGAGCTGTGGGTTGCCACACAGTCATGTGTGTACAAGGAGTACAGGAGTGGGCTGAGAACACAGCCCTGAGGGGCTCCAGTGTTGAGAGTCAGTGGTGAGGAGATGATAATGCCCATTCTGACCACCTGGCGTCTGTTTGACAGGAAGTCCAGGATCCAGCTGCATAACAAGCTGTTTAAGCCTAGAGCCCGGAGTTTCATGTCAAGTATGGAGGGCACAATGGTGTTGAATGCTGAGCTGTAGTCCACAAACAGCATTCTCACATACGTGTTCCTCTTTTCCAGGTGGGAGAGAGCAGTGTGTATTGTAGATGAAATGGCATCATCAGTGGAGCGGTTTTTGCGGTATGCAAACTGCAGTGGGTCCAGTGAGGGGGGGAGAACAGAGCAGATATGGTTTCTGATTAGTTTCTCAAAGCATTTGCTGATGATGGGGGTCAGAGCAACAGGACGCCAGTCGTTTAAGCAGGTGGTTTTTGACTGCTTAGGTACAGGAACAATAGTGGACGTTTTAAAGCATGTGGGGACCACAGACAGGGAGAGGGACAGGTTAAAAATGTCCGTAAAAACTCCAGCCAGTTGGTGCGCGCACGCTCTGATGACGCGGCCCGGAATGCCGTCTGGACCCGCGGCTTTACGGACGTTCACCAGCCGGAAGGATCGGGTTACATCCGCTACAGATACGGAGAGTGCACCAACCTCTGCATCTTCAGCCGCGAGCTCTCTCTCCGCGAGGGCGGTGTTAGTTCCCTCAAAGCGAGCGTAGAAGGTGTTCAGCTCGTCCGGGAGAGAGGCAGTGGTGTTCACGGTGGAGTTTGTGTTCCCTTTATAGTCCGTGATGGTGTTAATTCCCCTCCACATGCTTCTGGAGTCGGTGGTGTTGAACTGTCCTTCAATCTTGTCCCTGTACTGGCGTTTTGCTGCTCTGATGGTTTTCCGGAGGGCATAACTTGCTTGTTTATGCTCCTCCGCATTACCGGAGTTAAAGGTGAAGGTCCGCGCATTGAGTGCCGCGCGAACATCCCCGTTTAGCCACGGCTTCTGGTTTGGGTACAGCCGAATTGTTTTGGTCGGAACAACGTCTTCTACGCACTTCCTGATGAAACACGTTACGCTATCAGCGTAGACCTCGATGTCGTCATCAGAGGCCGACCGGAACATCTCCCAGTCCGCGTGATCAAAACAGTCTTGGAGCATAGAGTCCGATTGGTCCGACCAGCACTGGATGGTTCTGAGGGCGGGTGCTTCCTGTTTCAGTCTCTGCCTGTAAGCGGGCAGAAGGAGAACGGAAGAGTGATCCGATTTGCCAAATGGTGGGCGTGGGAGAGATTTGTATCCATCCTTGAAGGGGGAGTAGCAGTGATCTAAAACACGGTTCCCTCGCGTGTTGAAGCTAACATGTTGGTGGTATTTAGGTGCGATGCGCTTGAAGTTGGCTTTGTTAAAGTCCCCGGTCACAATAAACGCAGCCTCAGGATGCGCGGTTTCCTGTTCACTCACTGTCCTATACAGTTCCTTTAGTGCCTGGTCTGTGTCGGCTTGTGGGGGAATATACATAGCTGTGATGATGACCGCTGTGAATTCCCTCGGTAGCCAGAATGGTCGGCACAGAACCATGAGAAGTTCCAGATCAGGAGAACAGAAAGACTTGATAGAATGTACGTTCCTCTGATCACACCAGGATCGGTTAATCATAAAACACACACACCCCCGCCTTTGCTTTTCCCGGAGAGATCTTTTTCTCTGTCCATTCGGTGCACGGAGAACCCCGTGGTTTCGATGGCCGAATCTGGAATCTCAGCGGACATCCAAGTTTCTGTAAGGCAGATAATGCAGCAGTCCCTCGTGTCTCGCTGGAAAGAGATCCGTGGTCTCAGCCGCAGAGTTTATTGTCCAGAGACTGAACATTTGCCAGTAAAATACTGGGAAGCGGGGGTCGGTTTGCGCGGCGTCTTACTCTGATGAGCACGCCGGCTCTGCTTCCCCTTCTCCGGCGGCGTCTCCGCGGTCGGGCCGCCCAAACAAAGGAATCCGCTGCCGTGTTTGTAAGCAGCGTGTCGTCACTGAAGAATTTAAAGTCCGGTTTTCGGTGTGCGATTGCCGAACCAATGTCCAAAAGTGTCTGTCTGTCGTACGTAGTAAGGCAGACAACATCCAAGACAAAAAACACAAAAACTATAAACAGAACAAACAAAAAACTGCAATGTACTAACGGAGCTTGCGACGCAGCGGCCATCCTCGGCGCCATCTTGCACTCAAGTGGCCGTATTATGGTGATTAAGAAAAGTGTGCACAGGTGTAACCCGGTAAAAAAAAAAAAAACCATGAGATGATAAGTGATGCTTGTAGTAGGCTTATCATTTAAAAATCCAAGCATATAAATAGTGTTATTAAAAGGGTTGAAATTCATTTAAAAGTTAGGATAAAAATGTCAAAAACAGTTTCAAAATTATTATATGTTTATTGTTTTATATAAGAGATAATGTATTTCTGAAAACTGTCTAAACCAGCATTTGTGGGGTTAATAACGATTGGGCGGAGAGTCAGCGTCGCGGGGTTTGTTTTTTTTTTGGGAGTTTGGAGGAGAAGAGAGGGAGAGGAGGGGTGAAGCAAAAGAGTGAGCGTGAGTCACCAGAGATGTATAGTAACGAAGTAGAACTACTTCACTACTGTACTTAAGTACTAAAAGGCGGTATCTGTACTTCACTAGAGTATTATTTTTTTCTCCTACTTCCACTTTTACTTCAGTACATATTTTCGATGAGTTTAATACTTGTACTCCGATATTTTTTTTTATGTGCTGCATCGTTACTCGTTACAATTATAAACATTTTACGAATCATTCCATTCCAAACCCACATTAGCCTACCTAAAGGTTGAAAAATAATGGTTGAAATAATGGCCTTCAAAAATTCACCGTCAAATTTGAAGAAACATATCAAGGTAAGTTACAAATATCATCACGAATCACACCAGCTTGAGCTATCAGTAAGCCCTTTTGCTAACTAGCGACATGCTGCGGTGTTCATATATAACGTTAACTAGCTGGCTATCATAAAGGCTGTCCCGCAGCAGTTGAATGCTGTTTTTGACCCATCATCACTAATGTCAACTTTCTCTTATTTTATGACATAGCCTACTGTTGCCAAAATAAATCATACAGCATGTCTCCTTTGGTGCTGCTTAATCACACGGCCGTTTTTATAGTGTAGTAATGTTTTATAGGTTAATGCTAGTATAGATTGACACTGATATAACTAATGCCAAAGCCTTATTTGTTTGGTGAGTAATGTAGAATAGAATGACTGATTGCTGCTTCTCAGGGCGAATGAGAGAGAGAGAGAGAGAGAGAGAGAGAGAGAGAGAGAGAGAGAGAGAGAGAGAGAGAGAGAGAGAGAGAGAGAGAGAGAGAGAGAGAGAGAGAGAGAGCGAGAGAGAGATGTGCGCGCGCATTCACCGTCTTAAAACAACACAAGTGCTGTCTTGCTCTCAAATTGCTCTCTATTTGTTTACATAGTTAATGTGCACTGTGAAGTAACATATACAAAAAATGAACAGCTGTATTTTTATTAACTAAGATTAACAAAGATTAATAAATACAGTAACACATGTATTGATCATGGGGAGTTCATGTTAGTTATTAATACATTAACTAATGTAATGTTAACAAATCAAACCATATTGTAAAGTGTTACAAACAAATCATTTACTCAGAACAAGAGTGTGCTTACCACATTTTTTTTAGTAAGAGTGGTTAGTAAGATTTAATCTTAATGAACTACAGTATTTTCAGGTTATTTATATGACAATGTGTAGAAAAATTACCTAAAATGACCTACCAACATGGTGATTGTCCTTTAGGTTAATCATTTGAAATAATAAAAACAATATGATGTTCAAACGTTTGACTGCTTTCTTTAATAACTACATAACACAATACTTGTACTTTTACTTTCAGTACTTGAGTAGTACATTTTAAAATAAACAATACTGCAATACTTAAGTACAAAAAATGTTGAATACTTTAGTGCTTCTACTTAAGTGTGCACTTCAACTTCTACTCAAGTCACTTTTTTGATAGAGCACTTGTACTTTTACTCAAGTCTTGGTCTCTAGTACTTTATACATCTCTGGGATTTTCTGAGTTAACTTGTGAATTAGTAGTGCACAAACCAGTGTGTAACTTGTGTCTTAGGATTGTTTTCACGACAACCAGTGAGAAGAATGACAAGCTGCATATTGAGGAATGGGAGGAATTTCTACACGAAGTTCAGAGACCGTTTACTTCTGTGCTACTGCTAATGCTAATGATTAACCACCTTGAAGTATAGGCTGGAGTCTGTTCATTACAAGTGAATGACGTTTTCTAGTTAAAATGTAACTCCCTCAGTTGAACAGTTCAAGGGGTTTATTTGCTGTTTTCGAACTGAAGACAGAGAAGAGACTCAGAGAGAGCTTGGAGCAACCAGGACTTCTCTTGTGAGTTTTACTGGAAACGTGGCAGAGAAAAGAGAAACTAACGGAGTTCGTATTGAAATGCTGATTGGATGCTGAGCCTGCTGCTGTGATCGTTGGAGAAAGGACTGGACAGAAACATTAACTCAAGGTTAGGGATGGGCGAGACCACTTATTTTGTTTTCGATACAATACCGATACTTTCAAGGCCAGTATCACTGATATCGATACGATACTTCTTAACTGAACTTTTTAATTATTACATTTATTAAATTATTAAAATGACTAAGAGTAAAATGGGTAAATATACCCACTTAACATTATATTTTAATTTTAACATTCAATATGCCTTAATTGCAACTTATTAGATCATATTTTTGTTTACACATGGTTAAAATATGTTTACTTGTAGTGGTAACCATGGACATTTACAAATACTAGTTGAACTACGATCACTGTAGTAAATAAATAAACCATGGTTAATTTTCATAAGGGACTGCCAGTGACAGGACGTTCACTCATAAAATGCAACCTTGTTATTCTGACATGATATTATAGTTACAGAATAGAACATAATCAATATCAGCTTTAACATTACAGTTAAAGAGTGTAATGCACTATGTAGGCTACAATTTCTATTTGTTTATTGTGAAATAACTCAAACATATGTTTTTTGTCTTCTGATGAGTATTGTTCTGGGCTGCGTCTCCAAAAGCATCAATGATTTCTTATGATAGTTTTGGGAAACGCAGCTCTGTTTGAATACAGTGTTATCGGTGTGCGAACGCTCTCTCTGTGATTGACTGCTTCTGTCTTACAGCATATGCGTGCGTTCAGATCATGGTTCAGATGAGCAGGAAAATAGTTCTATACTACACAACTATTCAGTAACAGGTTATTCGTATTGTATGCATTAAATCTTTTTAAACAAAACAACAAAAAAAAACACCTTAGTATCGATATTTTTATTTGAGTATTGATACTTTTCGATGCTCACATCAGTATCGATATATCGATACTTCAAATCGATACGCCCAGCCCTACTCAAGGTATCTTTTATTTTGTTTGCTCGCTGACGAGTGAAGTGGCCATTAAGTTTTGGGCCACAACGGACACAAGCACCGCATCAGGCCTGCTACGGTATTTTAGTTTTATAATAATTTTGGTTGCCGGCTTTATATTGCATTAAGGTGTGTGTGTGGGCCCACAAAGTGTGTTGGTTTAAGTGATTTTGAAGTTTTGATGACATTCTTTTGAACATTGAGGTTTTCTGAATTAATCCATCTGAAGGTTAACAGTGTTTAAATTGTTGTCTGTGCCTATATATATATATATATATATGGTACAGTATTGACAGTATTTTCCTTTAAAAAAGGACATTTTATGTTGAAGGTTTAAAAAAGAACAATCATATCCTTATTTTATTTTCTTATTTGTTGAAGATAATAATTTTGTTACTGAGTAAATAATTGAGATATATTTTTCTAAGACCTTGTGTTGTGTTACTTTATTACTTACCTGGAAAGAGGTTATCATTTTATTCCGTTAGAGACATATACAGACACTTATGGTTAAACATATTTTTCTTTAACTATAACTTAAGAAACGTGAATTCAAAGGTAGGTTAGAAAAAACATTGAATGTGTGTACTTTAAAAGAGAGATCCAAGAAAACATTTAAAACTGAGTTAATCAGGGTTAAAACACATTTGATTAAAACCTTAAAAGAACCCAAAAGCCCTGCCCTCATCAATATACAGGTCCTTCTCAAAAAATGAGCATATTGTGATAAAGTTCATTATTTTCCATAATGTAATGATACAAATTAAACTTTCATATATTTTAGATTCATTGCACACTGTAATGGCAAAAATTAATTAGTTGACATCACTAATAAGAGACAAACCATAATCCAATTGTCTTTATAAAGATTTATTTTTCTTGCAAGGAAGAGCCACGGTCAAACACAGCCGCTCGAGGCTGCCTTGAGTGTGAACTGAGGCCACAAAGAAGCCACAAGCTTCTTATACCCTCAATGTCTAAACACAATACACAAATGGTCGCTCTTTATCTTAGAACTAATTTAAATTATCCGACACCTTTGGTTCAGGAAGACCTTCAATTTCAGGTGTCCTGCCGCTACCCCCCTGGGTTTCCACAGACACTGTGCCTTTCGAGCTAAGAGAGGTGATTTGGATGGCTGAAACAGATGTCGACCTCTGTGTGAACTCCAACACAAATCTTATTCTGTGATTAAATTTTCCCCCAACAATTCCCCCTTTTATCATTCTTTGATAACTCACAAGAAAAAAAACATTTAGTGTAGATATGAATGTAATAAAAATAGAAGTGGTAATAATAAAATAATAATAATAAATTTTTTAAAAAAAAAGTAGTAATAAAACAGGCAAATTTAAGTCACTCTTACACACTTACACTCTTCATCTCTGATTTTTGTATAAATGATCATGCTCTTAAATTTGTAAATTAAGAAAATAAAAATCCCCTAATATGTTTTAGGCGTCTCCTCGCTAGTCATCTCATCAAACAGCAACCTGTCCAGTCTTTCTGTGGCATGAAATGGTTTCTGTCACCACAAACCCAAAGTACCGCATGCGAAGTGTCACTTGGTTTGCTAAACGGACAGGTAAAGTCTGTTGTGATTCTGCCGCTGTGCAGTTCCCTGTCGTCGAATTCTTGATGTCAATTCTGACTCTGCAGTCAGACCACCCTGCTTTCACGTTCAGCTTCGGTCTCTGTGAGCACACGCACACATCTCCTTGAACATGCATCACTCTCAATGGTGGAATCAACATGTCTGTGTGGTTGCACTGTTGCGTTCTCTTGCAAGCAGACGTTGGATGTTTTCTGGAATCTTCCCTTGCTCGATGTCCACTGCAGCTCTAAGCACCACCTACTGGATTCTGTGGGCTGGCAATAGGGTTCAACTAGAAAACTGGTTGGCTCAGCACCGCGTTGTGCCAGTGTCTCTGCTTCTCTCCTCTCGGCTCCTCCTCCCCGATCACTGGTGGGACCTTTCTGCAATGGCTCGCATGCCCCCACGCCGCTCTCTCTGATACCTTGACGGCGATGTGTCATCAGAAGCCCGACAAAAGGCCCTAGCCACCTTTCCGCCTTCCAGCTCTTCGTACTCAGGTCCCGTTTTACCACGTAATCTCCTGGCTCGATTTTGTGCAAGCGGCTTTCACCTGCACACAGATATCGGACAACAGAGAAGACATTTCTTTGCAATAATTCACTATTTAATTGATGTAAGCTATTGTTTACCCCCTTCCATTCCCATGAATGGTGGTCTTCCAAAAATGTCTCAAACGGGCTCAGATTTACTCGAGGCCTTTTCACGTTTTCATGTATATCAATATGCATCAAGATGCAAAATTTCAGCAAATGTTGTAACCCCCTTATAAACTTCATTCATTTGAGTACCATTACCATTCCCCCTTTGGCTGCAGGCTCGCCCATGCAGCCATTTATCATAATCATCGAAAATATTGTTGGGGTAAACAAGGCTTGCCATCACTACTCGTCTAAATGCCATTTTGCACATTCACACATCATTCACAAGTTTCCAGCCACAATGTCTCCACAGGTGCTTCTCCGCTGATGTGGCGAACGCTTGCATACTCTGTAAGGAAGTCAAAGCATTTGTGTTAGTTTCAGATAATAAAAGACATTCTGGTTCCTTTGACTGCTGTGCTGCGGCTGCTGCTCTCACCGTTTCCTGTTGAAATAAACTCTGTTGTTAGTTTCGCTGCGCATTTACACATAGCTACAAACTAATAAAGTCTTAACTAGAAAGTTTCCCATAAACATATTGTAGACATATATACAATAAAATGAAAGAAATCCGTATTTCCTCTCTGTAAGCCGGGCTAAGTCAGTAATCACTATCACTGCTCTCCCATCATGTTAGGGGTGTGTGATAACTTTCTGCTATCAACCGTTTGACGACACACACATCCCTGGGCCAGACCCACAGTCACTCCTCAGAGACTACATACTTTAGAAAACATATATGAAAAAAACACACAATCAGTGGTTCTCTTGATTAATCAAAATCATAACAGACCTTTTTTTTTGTTGCATTCACTCAAACTAACCAATAAAAAATAAGTAAGATAGATAATAATCCATCTTAGCACTTTAAGTCTCTACATAAAACATCCTTCAGTTTACATTGTGTGCTTTGCCCACAGTTCAGATGACACCTCTGCCCATGCAGGGTGTAGTTCCAAAGCACAAATGTCTGTCATGCACTGATTCTCTTTTGTGCGTCTGTCAATGTGGTCACTATCCTTTCTACCTCAACTACATGCTTACATTCAGATCTAAATGCCCACAGTTTCTCACTGTGCATCACATACTTATCAACCTTTCTTCAGTCAATCTTCACAAACCACCCTACTTACTATTTCCAACAGACCCATTTTCACTCATCATAGCCCACATCATATTTAAACAATTAACGAACATAAATCTAAATTTGTTAATGTTAAATACACTTCATCAAAATGACAGTTATCAATTCGTATTACGTTCAATCAACTTGTTCACTCATCTTTATCTCGTGACATCATACTTAATCATACTCAATACCCAATTCTTTATCAAAAATCTTTTCAGTTCTTGTTATCAGTAAACCATTCAAAGTTAATTAATTAGGATTTCTTTTAAAGTACCCTTTTCTCCATGCCCTGTCCATTAAAACTCCTCTTACATCATGTCATTTGGCAGTGATTCTTATCATCAACCTTGCCACATCAATTTCCTTAACGCTGGTTAAAACCAATCTGAATAAAAAAAAAACATTCATATTTCAATATTCATTTTAGCCTAATTTTACTTTGGATGTTCAAACCCCGTCAGAAATCCTATTTTGTTTTTATTTTTAAATTGCGGTTTCCTGTATGCAAAATATCATGCCTATTTAATAAATGAAAAATAGAGTATAAGATAACTTTTCCTTTTAGAAGTTATCTTTTCGGTTCGCCCTCCGGCCTTTCATAAATATGAGGGAGTCTCTAGATCATTTGGATAGTGACTTCAGTTAAATTGTCACTTTGTCTCTTATTTAATCCAGAGATTAATTCAAATCGTCTTCATCCATGACAAAATTGGTCATAATTACTAGTGACAGACAGAGCTGGATGTCCAATCCACTTAAAGCTCGTCCCATGTTCTGAGCATCTTTTCAGATTCACTCAGAATAATCAACTTCCTCTAAAGGTTTTTTTTGTTTAACTTAACCCATCTGTAATGATAAAGACACTCATTCCAGAGGTTAATGGCACACTACACTCAATCAGGACACATAAATATGAACTGCTCATTCTCAAAATGTGCTTCTACATGGTCTCTTAACCAGTTTCAAATTATGTCTGTTCATTAGTAATTTAATTTTTAGAAAAGTCAGCTGGTTTGTTTTGTTCTGATATCATTGTTTTTTGTGTTGTCTCAGCTTTAACAGAGCGATAACAGATAGAGTACAATCCCTGCTTCCAGCCTCTCTCTCTCTCTCTCTCTCTCTCTCTCTCACCCAGATAATCTTTTCAACAGTCTTCTAAGACTTTAACTATAATGTTAAATTCATTAACCCTTAAATCATTAATCCTTCACAAAGTTTAGAAATTTCATAGTGTAACTTATTGTTTCACGTTATCTTTAGTTCCCATTCAGTCGGTCACTCTCGACGCCACGTCAGAGTACCGACGAATAGGAATCTCACTCGCGAGAGCCAATCTACTTCGAGTGAAACTAAACGAGCCAATTTACATTGGCATGCAATGATTGCACCAGGTGTTCATGCCACGCACCGCGGGTATAAATGAGACACAGGTGCTTGCATCAAATCATCCTTTTGTTCGGAGCCGAGTGGTATCTGGTTATGCTAGACATCACTCACCTACTTCGCAGTCCTGACTGGAAGCCTGCCTTTTGGAAGCGCTCTTCAGTCGGTGTTGGTGTGACGGCACAGCAGCGGGTCGTGTGGTCTTTGATCATCTCTCTTATTTGCTCGTGAGAGCAAACACAAGGGCTGTTCTCACAGCTGGTTCGGTGCGCCTGGTGGAGAGCGCTAAAACGCCGTTCTCACGGCTGGTAGAGAGCGTCCGGTGAGAGAGAGCGCGCACGTTAGGCTGCACTATTCCCTGACTGTGTCGCCGCGACCCCTCCCCCCTGTGTGCTTCAGCACCAAGGAGAGCGATCCTCTAAAGAGCAACACAGAAAGAGCTTGCGTCTTTTTCAAGATGACATTCTTTCTGTGTGTTTCTGGATGCGGTGGTTATCTGTCACCGAGGGATGGTCACCAGCGCTGTATCTCGTGTTTGGGCGTTCAGCACGCTGAGGCAGCGCTGGTGGATGATTCATGTTCTCACTGCGGGAACATGACCATCTCAGAGTTGCGGTCTAGACTCCGTCTCACAAGGGGCGGAGTCCCCGTGCCTCTGCCTCGATCTAACCCCCCACAAAGGGTTACTTCAGGCAGTAGCGCGGGTGATTTGAGGGTTACGGTGAGCGCGCTTCCCCCAGGGAACCAACCCCCGGGGAACCCTCATTCCTCACGCACTCTGCAGCCAGTTGAGCTTCCGTTGGAACGCGCTGGGCCATCCACGAGGTGTGCACCAACTGTATCCTTCGGGGCTCCCCCCGACGACCAGATGTCCATTGCTGCATCGGAGGGAGGGTCAGAATTTTCTGGAGATGACGTGTCGGCGCAGGGGGCTCCTTCGGGAAGATTCGCTGTGCCCGATACCGATCCGGAAATGATGGCCATGCTTTCCCGGGCCGCCGAGAGAGTCGGGCTCGTGTGGAACCCTCCACCGTGTCCCGAACCCTCGAGGCTGGATGATTGGTATCTCGGGGTGGCCCGTGGTGGTTCTCAGTGCCCCACCCCGGATCCTTTCTTTCCGGAAGTGCACGAGGAGCTCACTAGGTCGTGGACGGCACCTTTTACTGCCCGAAACCGGCCTAGTGGATCCTCCTCCCTCACCACCCTTGATGGCGGGCCTGCAAAGGGATACACGCAGGTTCCTCCCGTGGAACGGGCCGTTGCTATGCAACTGTGCCCTAACTCCACTTCCAGGGGGAACCCGTGTCTTCCCTCCAGGGCCTGTAGGTACTCTTCCGATCTGATCGGGAAGGCCTACCAGGCTTGTGGAGAGGCAGGCTCCACCTTACACGCTATGGCGTTGTTGCAGGTCCATCAGGCCCATGCACTGAAGACCTTGCATGAGGGTGGTCACGATCCCACAGTTCTCCAAGAACTGAGAACCGCAACGGTCCTCGCGCTTCATGCGACAAAGGTTACGGCGTGGGCAGTGGGTCGTGCGATGTCCACTATGGTGGTCCAGGAGCGCCATCTCTGGCTATGTCTCGCTGACATGCGGGAAACCGACAAGATCAGGTTCCTTAATTCCCCCGTGTCCCAGACTGGCCTCTTCGGCGACGCGGTCCAGAACTTCGCCCAACAGTTCTCGGCCGCACAGAAGCAGACTGAGGCGATCAGTCACATCCTGCCTCGGCGGTCAGCTGCTGTCTCCACCCCGCCGCCGGCAGCGCCTCAGACTGCTCGTCGCCGAGGGAGGCCGCCTGCGTCTGCCTCCGCTCCCGCGCCGCAGCAGCAGCCTCCACCCAAGCGACGTCATGGAGCCGGACGCAAGCAGGCCGCCCCGCCCGTCCAGGCCCCTGCCAAGAAGAGGGGTGGCAAGAGTAAGGGCAAGCGGCCCTGAGACGGGCGACCCGGAGATGGGGAGGATTGCTCTTCAGGAGACGGTGACCGCACCACTCCATCCCCCGGAGGAGGGCCGTGTGGAGAATCTTATGTTCCGTTTTGTTTCTGTTCAGCTGCTGGTCCCTGCACCAGCGGTACCCAAATTTTCAATAAAAGTGCAATTTCCTCCATCTCTGGGTCCCAAGGGGGTGCGGAGAGTGATGGCCGGTCAAACGCCGGACCACACTCATCCTCCCCCCTCGCCAGCAGGCAGCAGTGGACGTCCTCCCCGCGTCCCTCCTGCCCTCAGGTGGAATCAGGTAAGTGTTGCACAGCACACTCACACCCCACTGTGGGCCACCTCCATGAGACAGCCGCCCCAGCCTGGCACCTGCATTCCACCTCGCTGCCCCACGGTGGGTATGCCAGTGGTCCCTATGGTCCCGCTTGCACGGTCTCTGCGAGCCTGGCTAGAGCTCCGCAGTCTGTCTCGTTGGCTCATTCGGACCATCAGGCTCGGCTATGCGATTCAGTTCGCCCGGCGCCCCCCCCCAGGTTCAATGGCGTCCGCTTCACTTCGGTGAAAGCTGCAGATGCCCATGTCCTGCGTGCGGAGATATCAGTCCTACTGGCGAAGGACGCGATAGAGCCGGTCCCTCCAGCCGATATGCAGACCGGCTTCTACAGCCCGTACTTCATAGTACCCAAGAAAACCGGTGGGTTACGACCAATCTTGGACCTGCGAGTCCTGAATCGGAGCCTCCACAAGCTACCGTTCAAGATGCTCACGCAGAAACGCATTTTCGAGTGCATCCGTCCCCAAGATTGGTTTGCAGCGATCGACCTGAAGGACGCGTACTTTCATGTCTCGATTCTTCCTCGACACAGGCCGTTCCTGCGCTTTGCGTTCGAGGGTCGAGCATATCAGTACAAAGTCCTGCCCTTCGGGCTGGCCCTGTCCCCCCGTGTCTTCACGAAGGTCACGGAGGGGGCCCTTGTGCCCATGAGAGAACAGGGCGTTCACATCCTCAACTATCTCGACGACTGGCTCATTCTAGCACAGTCCAGGGATCAGTTGTGCGAACACAGGGACCTGGTGCTCAGACACCTCAGCCAGTTGGGTCTTCGGGTCAACTGGGAGAAGAGCAAACTCGCCCCCGTGCAGAGGATCTCTTTTCTCGGTATGGAGTTGGATTCGGTCGAACGGACTGCACGCCTCACAGAGGAGCGCGTCCAGTCGATGCTGAACTGCCTGAACACGTTTCAGGGCAGGATGGCGGTTCCACTGAAACATTTTCAGAGGCTCCTGGGGCATATGGCAGCCGCTGCGGCAGTAACTCCACTCGGCCTGCTTCATATGAGACCGCTTCAGCATTGGCTACACGGCCGAGTCCCAAGATGGGCGTGGCAACGCGGCACTCACCGGGTGAGCATCACACTGGCCTGCCGCCATTCCTTCAGCCCATGGTCAGACCCCTCGTTCCTTCGGGCCGGAGTGCCCCTGGAACAGGTGTCCAGGCATGCTGTGGTTTTCACGGATGCCTCTGCCATGGGCTGGGGAGCCACGTACAACGGGCATGCAGTGTCAGGGGTTTGGACGGGCCCGCACCTGCATTGGCACATCAACTGCCTCGAGTTGCTAGCGGTACATCTTGCTCTGAGCCGCCTCAAAGGTTGGTTACGGGGCAAAGATGTACTGGTCTGCACGGACAACACTGCGACCGTTGCGTATATCAACCGTCAAGGTGGTCTGCGCTCCCGTCGCATGTCGCAACTCGCCCGCCATCTCCTCCTCTGGAGTCAGAAGTGTCTGAGGTCGCTTCGGGCCATTCATGTCCCTGGTGTGCACAACCGTGTGGCCGACGAGCTTTCACGAGCTGTGCTCCCAGGGGAGTGGCGACTCCAGCCCCAGGTGGTCCAGCTGATTTGGAGACAGTTCGGGATGGCACAGGTCGACCTGTTTGCCTCTCCAGAAACGTCCCATTGCCAGTGGTTCTATTTGCTGACCGAGGGCACACTCGGCACGGATGCTATGGCGCACAGCTGGCCCCAGGGGCTGCGCAAATATGCGTTTCCCCCAGTGAGCCTACTTGCACAGACATTGTGCAAGGTCAGGGAGGACGAGGAGCAGATCCTGCTAGTGGCGCCGTACTGGCCCACCCGGACCTGGTTCCCAGAACTTATGCTCCTCGCGACAGCCCCTCCTTGGCCGATTCCTCTGAGGAAGGATCCTCTAACTCAGAGACGGGGCACCCTGTGGCACCCGCGTCCAGACCTGTGGAAGCTTCATGTTTGGCCCCTGGACGATACGCGGAGGTTCTAAGTGACTTACCCCAAGCGGTAGTTAACACCATCACTTCAGCGCGAGCACCGTCTACAAGACAGGCCTACGCCCTGAGGTGGAACCTGTTCGTCGAGTGGTGTTCATCGCGTCGAGAAGACCCCCGAAGATGCTCGATCGCGTCTGTGCTTTCCTTCCTGCAGCACGGGTTGGAGAGTAGGCTGTCCCCCTCCACCCTCAAAGTCTATGTTGCTGTGATATCCGCCTATCATGACCACGTAGATGGTAAGACGGTTGGTAAGCACGACCTGGTCGCCAGGTTCCTTGGGGGGCGAGACGGTTAAATCCTCCTCGTCCCCCCTCCATACCCTCTTGGTATCTTACTCTGGTGCTCCGAGCACTTCAGAATGCCCCATTTGAGCCTTTGCGGTCAGCAGAGCTAAAGCTTCTCTCTATGAAGACTTTGCTGTTGGCTGCATTGGCCTCCATCAAGAGGGTAGGGGACCTGCAGGCATTTTCGGTCGACGATTCGTGCCTAGAGTTCGGGCCGGGCGAAGCCCACGTGGTATTAAGACCCCGGCCTGGCTATGTGCCCAAGGTTCCTACCACTCCCTTCAGGGACCAGGTGGTGAACCTGCAAGCGCTGCACCCGGAGGAGGCAGACCCAGCCCGAGGTTTGCTCTGTCCCCTCCGCGCCCTGCGTATCTACGTGGATAGAACTCAAAGCTTTAGGACCTCAGATCAGCTCTTTGTCTGTCACGGAGGCCAGCAGAAGGGAAAGGCTGTCTCCAAGCAGAGGATGGCCCACTGGATAGTGGATGCCATCACCTTGACTTACCAAGCACAAGGTGTGCCCTGTCCGCTCAGGGTGCGAGCACACTCTACTAGAAGTGTTGCATCCTTCTGGGCGCTGGCACGTGGCGCCTCGCTGTCAGACATCTGTAGAGCTGCGGGCTGGGCGACACCTAACACGTTCGCTAGATTCTATAGCCTACGTGTAGAGCCGGTTTCCTCCCGTGTTCAGAAGCGCCTGTTGCCATCGGATTCGATTCTCTGATTCCAGTGGCTGGACCCTCCAGACACCCCAGAGCAGTCAGGCCCTTCTCCCTCAATCCGTCGGGGTAAGGCTGTGACTCTAGCGTCCAGGATGATCAGTCACCGACCTGCTCTCAGGGTCCAGAAGGCACATCCAAGGAATCCCACTATTCTGACACCAATTTGTAATGGCAAAAATTAATTAGTTGACATCACTAATAAGAGACAAACCATAATCCAATTGTCTTTATAAAGATTTATTTTTCTTGCAAGGAAGAGCCACGGTCAAACACAGCCGCTCGAGGCTGCCTTGAGTGTGAACTGAGGCCACAAAGAAGCCACAAGCTTCTTATACCCTCAATGTCTAAACACCTTTTTCTCAGTAGTTTTCCATTTCCACACAGGGTAAAGGCAAGAAACACAATACACAAATGGTCGCTCTTTGTCTTAGAACTAATTTAAATTATCCGACACCTTTGGTTCAGGAAGACCTTCAATTTCAGGTGTCCTGCCGCTACCCCCCTGGGTTTCCAAAGACACTGTGTCTTTTGAGCTAAGAGAGGTGATTTGCATGGCTGAAACAGATGTCGACTTGTGATTGTGGGAACTCAAACACAAATCTTATTCTGTGATTAAATTTTTCCCCAACACACACCAACTGAAATATTTCAGGTCTTTTATTGTTTTAATACTGATGATTTTGGCATACAGCTCATGAAAACCCCAAATTCTCTAAATAATTAGCATATTTCATCCGACCAATAAAAGAAAAGTGTTTTTAATACAAAAAAGTCAACCTTCAAATAATTATGTTCAGTTATGCACTCAATACTTGGTGGGGAATCCTTTTGCAGAAATGACTGCTTCAGTGCGGCGTGGCATGGAGGCGATCAGCCTGTGGCACTGCTGAGGTGTTATGGAGGCCCAGGATGCTTCGATAGCGGCCTTAAGCTCCTCCAGAGTGTTGGCTCTTGCGTCTCTCAACTTTCTCTTCACAATATCCCACAGATTCTCTATGGGGTTCAGGTCAGGAGAGTTGGCAGGCCAATTGAGCACAGTAATACCATGGTCAGTAAACCATTTACCAGTGGTTTTGGCACTGTGAGCAGGTGCCAGGTCGTGCTGAAAAATGAAATCTTCATCTCCATAAAGCTTTTCAGCAGATGGAAGCATGAAGTGCTCCAAAATCTCCTGATAGCTAGCTGCATTGACCCTGCCCTTGATAAAACGCAGTGGACCAACACCAGCAGCTGACATGGCACCCCAGACCATCACTGACTGTGGGTACTTGACACTGGACTTCAGGCATTTTGGCATTTCCTTCTCCCCAGTCTTCCTCCAGACTCTATGACACCTTGATTTCTGAATGACATGCAAAATTTGCTTTCATCCGAAAAAAGTACTTTGGACCACTGAGCAACAGTCCACTGCTGCTTCTCTGTAGCCCAGGTCAGACACTTCTGCCGCTGTTTCTGGTTCAAAAGTGGCTTGACCTGGGGAATGCGGTACCTGTAGCCCATTTCCTTCACACGCCTGTGCACGGTGGCTCTGGATGTTTCTACTCCAGACTCAGTCCACTGCTTCCGCAGGTCCCCCAAGGTCTGGAATCGGTCCTTCTCCACAATCTTCCTCAGGGTCCGGTCACCTCTTCTCGTTGTGCAGCGTTTTTTGCCACACTTTTTCCTTCCCACAGACTTCCCACTGAGGTGCCTTGATACAGCACTCTGGGAACAGCCTATTCGTTCAGAAATGTCTTTCTGTGTCTTACCCTCTTGCTTGAGGGTGTCAATGATGGCCTTCTGGACAGCAGTCAGGTCGGCAGTCTTACCCATGATTGCGGTTTTGAGTAATGAACCAGGCTGGGAGTTTTTAAAAGCCTCAGGAATCTTTTTCAGGTGTAATTAGTTGATTCAGATGATTAGGTATGAAAAAATAGCTTGTTTAGAGAACCTTTTCATGATATGCTAATTTTTTGAGATTTGGATTTTCATGAGCTGTATGCCAAAATCATCAGTATTAAAACAATAAATGCAATGAATCTAAAATATATGAAAGTTTAATTTTTATCATTACATTATGGAAAATAATGAACTTTATCACAATATGCTAATTTTTTTAGAAGGACCTGTAAAACTGAAAAAAAAAAAAAGAAATAGGATTTTAGGGTAAGAGTAGCCTCCAAGGTTTGACATCACACATTGCACTCATACTGCCAAGGAAATTGTAACCATTTTTATTCACACACAGTAACTTCCATATATCAGAGTAAAAAGAAAAGGTATACAGCATAATGTACTGTAATATAAACACACAAACAAAAAACAATGAAAATGATATGCAGCCTACAGTGCTGTAAATAAAGCTGGAGTTTCACAACTATAACAGTTCTTCACTGGTCACTGTCCTCACCCTCTCTCTCCTGACCACTGTCCTCACTCTCCTGGCCATCCACACGCTGCTGTCCGTCTGGCCACAGATTCTCGTCCACATCACAGCGTATATTCTCCCTTGCGATGCAACAAGGGAAGAAATGGCATGCATATCGCAACCATCCTCTACACTGATCTCCTGTTATATCCTCACACGCAGCATCCATTACATGGAGCAGGGACCTCTGATCTTGAGGCCGATGCTCATACACTCTCCACCTCCAAGCGGAGAAATACTCCTCAGTAGGATTGAGGAAAGGAGAGTAAGGTGGTAGGAACACCATGACCATCCTTGGATGTGTAGTGAACCAGGCCCTGATGAGCGGGCTGGAAATTCACATTGTCCCATACAATGACATATTTTGGTAGGTGAGGCCCTACGAGACCTCTCTCATTTTCAGGGATCAAATCAAAATAAAGGCGGTCCAAGAAGATGAGGAGCTTCTGTGTATTATATGGACCAAGACTGGGGATGTGAGTTGCCACACCATTCTCAGATATGGCAGCACACAGTTATATTGCCCTCTCTCTGGCCTGGGACATCCACCGTGGCCCGGTGGCCGATAATATTATGGCCACGTCTTCGGCCCTTGGCCAGGTTGAAGCCAGCTTCATCCACAAACACGAGGATGTGAGGGGTCTTGTTTCCTTCCAATGACATTATTCTCTACAATAGCATAAAAAAGAAAACATCTAATCAGTCATACAGAAGAGTCATACACTACAGTTACAAACAATTGCATAGGAATGTTCTATGTTCTCCACAAGTTCAATATACTACTGGCCACTACTCCAGTGGTTCCAAACCTGGGGTACATGTACCCCTATGCAGAGGTACTACAGGGGGTATTTGACAGAAAGGGGAGAGGGGAAATCATCAATTGATAGGCTTACTTAAATGTTACAGTAAAACCCACAGTATTAGATAGATTTACATGGGAGGCACTTTGTGCAGATCTTTGACCCTTTTTCTTATTGTATGTTATATTCTTCAAAATAAGGAGTACAGTTTTTTTACGATTGCTTACAGTAACAAAATTTTAAAAACAAGGCTTGTTTTGTCAAAACACTACACACAATTCACACATCCACACACACAAGTAGCAGAACACCCCAGATATTTTGCAAAATGAAACCCTTCTTTCAAAATTGTACAATAATTTAACAAAACCTAATTTTGACACCGTGTGGCACACACATGGTTCATAATCTAATCCTACCCCTTCCCCTCTCATCCCTTCTATCCCCCTTTCTTCTAGTGATGGGAAGTTCGGCTCTTTTCCGTGAACCGGTTCTTTCGGACAGTTCGTTTCAAGGAACCGGATCAAAAAACCGGTTCACCAGTTCTTTTTTTGCGCTCAAACGTGATGACTTCATTTCGCGATGATGTAATTGCGCCAAGTCTATTTTGGGTGCTGGATAAACACACTTTACACATTAAAATATATAAAGTCAGTAATGTCACGGCCCCTCCCCTGCCTTGCAGGGGCGGTTCCTCCTGCAGGCAGAGGAGGGTCGTTAGTGATTGGAGCCACCTGGGCTCAGGGTATTTAAACTGCCTCACTAACCTCTCTCTCTCTCGCTCTGCTCCTCCAGGTATGATCCTGTTTGTTCTTTTGTAGTTTTACTTAGTTTCCACTCAGACATGTTGACACACACAGATTCACGCATCCCTGCACTTTACATACACCTTACATTATGACATTTTCACACCTCATTCCTTTTTCCTTTGTTTATAGTTAATAGTTTTTGGTTTACAATAAAGAACCTCTTTTGGCCTTTACCTGTTGTTGGTGTCCCCTCATTTTGCCACAGGCTATGAGCCGGCCTGTGACAGAAATCATAACATCAGTCAGATAAAATATCATCATAATCTGATAGTTTATTACAAAGTTTTACATCTAAAGCATCCAAACACATGCAGTGATGCAAATGATCTTTACAGTTATAAAATCAATAAATCAGTCTTCATCAGTGCAGAAACCATGATCCACTTACTATGTGCAGTCAGTCAGTCGCTCGACGCATGCTCAGTATCATCAGCTCATCGGTTCTCAATCGGACATGTCTGAAATAAACAGTTCTCGGTTCAGAGAGACTCAGTGCGGTCAGTCAGTCGCTCGACGCATGCGCAGTATCATCATCTCATCGGTTCTCAATCGGACCGAAATAAACAGTTCTCGGTTCAGAGAGACTCAGTGCAGTCAGTCAGTCGCTCGACGCATGCTCAGTATCATCAGCTCATCGGTTCTCAATCGGACCGAAATAAACAGTTCTCGGTTCAGAGAGACTCAGTGCAGTCAGTCAGTCGCTCGACGCATGCTCAGTATCATCAGCTCATCGGTTCTCAATCGGACCGAAATAAACAGTTCTCGGTTCAGAGAGACTCAGTGCAGTCAGTCAGTCGCTCGACGCATGCTCAGTATCATCAGCTCATCGGTTCTCAATCGGACCGAAATAAACAGTTCTCGGTTCAGAGAGACTCAGTGCAGTCAGTCAGTCGCTCGACGCATGCTCAGTATCATCAGCTCATCGGTTCTCAATCGGACATGTCCGAAATAAACAGTTCTCGGTTCAGAGAGACTCAGTGCAAAGTTTTACATCTAAAGCATCCAAACACATGCAGTGACGCAAATTATCTTTACAGTTATAAAATCAATAAATCAGTCTTCATCAGTGCAGAAACCATGATCCACTTACTATGTTTTTGTAATTAAATAAATACGGTTCGCCAGATTTTCCCCTCATTCATGTCGGAGTCATTTCACAGACACGCGCTCAAATCAGCTGTTGTTCGGTTCAGAGAGACTCAGTGCAGTCAGTCGCTCGACGCATGCTCAGTATCATCAGCTCATCGGTTCTCAATCGAACATGTCCGAAATAAACAGTTCTCGGTTCAGAGAGACTCAGTGCAGTCAGTCAGTCGCTCGACGCATGCTCAGTATCATCAGCTCATCGGTTCTCAATCGGACATGTCCGAAATAAACAGTTCTCGGTTCAGAGAGACTCAGTGCGGTCAGTTAGTCGCTCGACGCATGCTCAGTATCATCAGCTCATCGGTTCTCAATCGGACCGAAATAAACAGTTCTCGGTTCAGAGAGACTCAGTGCAGTCAGTCAGTCGCTCGACGCATGCTCAGTATCATCAGCTCATCGGTTCTCAATCGGACCGAAATAAACAGTTCTCGGTTCAGAGAGACTCAGTGCAGTCAGTCAGTCGCTCGACGCATGCTCAGTATCATCAGCTCATCGGTTCTCAATCGGACATGTCCGAAATAAACAGTTCTCGGTTCAGAGAGACTCAGTGCAGTCAGTCAGTCGCTCGACGCATGTGCAGTACCATCAGCTCATCGGTTCTCAATCGGACCGAAATAAACAGTTCTCGGTTCAGAGAGACTCAGTGCAGTCAGTCAGTCGCTCGACACATGCGCAGTACCATCAGCTCATCGGTTCTCAATCGGAACGAGATAAACATTTCTCGGTTCAGAGAGACTCAGTGCAGTCTGTCAGTCGCTCGACGCATGCTCAGTATCATCAGCTCATCGGATCTCAATCGGACCGAAATAAACAGTTCTCGGTTCAGAGAGACTCAGTGCAGTCAGTCAGTCGCTCGACGCATGCTCAGTATCATCAGCTCATCGGTTCTCAATCGGACCGAAATAAACAGTTCTCGGTTCAGTGTACTGCTGATCCCAAAACCGCTGCAACCGATTCTTGACTCGTGAATGAGAACGAAATTGAGGTTGGAGAACCGCCAGAGCAATTCAAAAGGAGTTGCTTGCGTCGCCTTCACTTTGATTAGGCTACGTCATTTTTATCTTTATATCACCTTGTTTACAAATTAAATACAATGGAGTCCTAACAAAGTTAGGCAGATTGTTTTTCTGAATTCAAACCTATTATAAGAGACAGTCAAGCTGCATATGGTAACTTAACCTCTGTTTAAAACTGCCTTTGCACTTTGTTTTTGCTATTATTATTATATTTTTTTTTTTGATAAAGCACAATAACTTTTTTCATTTACAAACAACAGGCAATACCTGATAAATATAGTGTGTAAGACAATTACAGTGTGTAAGTGCACTTTTACAGCAATTGTTCTTTTTAAAATGTGTGTATTATTTGAACACTTTAATATTATTTTATTAAAACATTGTTTATTTAATACTAACCCAATTTGTGAATGTGTCCTCATTAACTATAATTACAAGTAAACATTCATCTTTTAAATAAATAAATACTTCAATCATAAATAGTCGATCACATGCTCATACAGTGATAAGACAGTAATGAACTTGAAATGATGAAAACATATTTCCACAATGTTTTATATTATAACACGTCTCGATGTTCAACAAAACTTGCTTTTCGTTCTCTTGAAAAATCACGCGCATGCTCAGTCAGTATCAGTTCATGGGTTCAAATCGGACATGTCCGAAATAAACAGTTCTCGATTCAGTGTACTGGTGATCCGAAAACCGCTGCAACCGGTTGCAACCGATTCTTAACTCGAGAACGAGAACTGTGACAGTTCTCTCTACAGTAGGTTAAGTGTACTGTTGGAGTAACTGAATAACTCCAGGATGTTGGTTTATTTTGAGTCAGAGGGACAGTCAGACACGTCAAAAAGTGATTAACTTTATAAATTTGTGGATTATCTTCCCCTCTCTACCCCTCTTCTCCTCTCTACCCCTCTTCCCCTCTCTTCCCCTCTCTACCCCTCTCTACCCCTCCTCTCTACCCCTCTTCCCCTCTCTACCCCTCTTCTCCTCTCTACCCCTCTTCTCCTGTCTACCCCTCTTCCCCTTTCTACCCCTCTTCCCTTTCTACCCCTCTTCCCTCTCTACCCCTCTTCTCCTCTCTTCCCCTCTCTACCCCTCTTCCCCTCTCTACCCCTCTTCCCCTCTCTTCCCCTCTCTACCCCTCTTCTCCTCTCTACCCCTCTTCCCCTCTCTACCCCTCTTCTCCTTTCTACCCCTCTTCCCCTCTCTACCCCTCTTCCCCTCTCTACCCCTCTTCTCCTCTCTACCCCTCTTCTCCTCTCTACCCCTCTTCTCCTCTCTACCCCTCTTCCCCTCTCTACCCCTCTTCCCCTCTCTACCCCTCTTCCCCTCTCTACCCCTCTTCTCCTCTCTACCCCTCTTCCCCTCTCTCCCCTTCTTCTCCTCTCTACCCCTCTTCCTCCACAGGCTCCCCCTCTCATCCTCACTGTTCCTCTTACTGCGACGTTGCCTTCCATTTTTGTTGAAGACAGGGGAACTTACCTGTTGCCTTTTTATAGTGCTTAAACCAGATTGGTGTGTCTACAATTAAGCACCAGTGTGTGTGCACACCTGTTGGCTGTGTTTAACCAATTGGTTCATGGGTGTGTTCATTTGAAAGCCTTTGCTTTAAAAATGCAAGGAAATTACATCATGATACATTTCTGTGTCAAATTCATGCAAGTGTGTTTAGTGTTTTGCATAAAGTATGAAGCTAACAATGTGCTTACAGTTGTGCAAATATAGGCCAGTGTTTTGATCCTTGAGTGTAAGGTTTTGCTAATTGTGGGAAAGGTTTAATTTTAATGTGCAAGCAATTGAAAAAAAAAACAACAACAACTGTAAATCAATTTTGAGTGGTTGTGTTCAATCAATGACATTTGTTCTTTATCTGTATTTGATTGTTGCCACTTGGGTTTACCAGTATGGATGACATTGCACTAGAGTGCAGAATGTGTTTAGAGCTTTGCTGAAAAGTCTAAGTGAGATCTGTAAATTGTGTTTTACCATGTGAAATGGTTTAGGGTATTGACGGCAGACTGCACAATTAGCTAAATGAGTTCATGCAACTGATAACTTTGCTCAGTTAATGGGTTTTAGTGTTTTAGCAATTGAGAAAAACATGTATAATCATAATTGCATCATACAGCTGAACATTTTCAAATAATTTTAGTATAAATCAAATACTTTCATACCCGGATTACCTAGATACACAAATCAGGTAAAGTGGGTACTGAAGCCAAAAAAGTTTGTGAACCACTGCTTAATTGTAAAAAGGTTATAATGATGGACAACCAGTAACTGACTTACATGTACATACTGGTACCGCAGGTCTTTCACTCTATCAGAGTTCCTCTCAAATGGTACCCTGTAAATGTGCTTCATTGTCTTCTGATGCTTCTCCAATATTAGATTAGATTAGATTAGATTAGATTCAACTTTATTGTCATTACACAAGTACAAGTACAAGGCAACGAAATGCAGTTTAGGTCTAACCAGAAGTGCAGTAGCAGCAAGTGCAGGATATATACAATGGTTGCATATGTGCAGGACATGGATATGTACTGAATATATATAAATATGTATAAATAGAGAGATGGTTATTACTATAAACAGAACTGAATTTACAGGTGAATATGTACAGTGAATAAATATACAGATGGCTATTACAATAAACAGAATTTACAGGTCAATATGTACTATGAATATAATATACAGATGGCTATTACTATAAACAGAATTTTACAGATAGAGGTATACAATGATATGTTAGGCTAATATGAGGAATATCAGTGGATTAAGTTAGTGCAATAAATTATGGACAGAGCTATCCGAAAAAAAGTGTAAAAGTGCAGTGGAAAGTGGTTGCATATTACAGTTAGAAGTACGGTGCAAAATGCAAATGTAAACAGTTGGTACTGTAAATACAGTCGGCAGTGCAAATGAGCATAATCCAGTTAAGATATGGTGGTGCAGAATGCATAAGTAAACAGTTGTTACTGTAATAAACAGTCGGTAGTGCAAATAACAAGTGAAGACAGATGTGAGGTAGGAGAGTTAGCAGTTTATGAGGGAAGTGGATCAACGGGGGTTTGAGTTCAGTAAAGAGACAGCTCTGGGGAAAAAACTGTTCTTTAGTCTGCTGGTTCTGGTCCGGAGGATCCTGAAACGCCTGCCGGAGGGCAGGAGAGAAAACAGTCTGTGGGCTGGGTGAGAGGAGTCCTTGAGGATGCTGCGAGCTCGATGCAGACAGCGTTTCCTCTGGATGTGCTCGATGGCAGGTAGTGGAGTCCCTGTGATGCGCTGGGCAGTTTTCACCACCCGCTGCAGTGCCTTGCGCTCCGCAACAGAGCAGCTCCCATACCATACTGCCACACAGTTGGTCAGGATGCTTTCTATTGCGCAGCGGTAGAAGTTCACTAGGATAGCCGAGGAGAGCTGATTCTTCCTCAGTGTCCTCAGGAAGAAGAGGCGCTGGTGAGCCTTCTTGACCAGGCTGGAGGTGTTGGTCGTCCACGACATGTCTGCCGAGATGTGGATCCCCAGGAACTTGAAACTGGAGACACGCTCAACAGCCATTCCATTGATGTGGATGGTGTCGTGTGTGCCTCTTGACTCCTTCCTGAAGTCCACGATGAGCTCCTTCGTTTTGGTGGTGTTGAGGAGCAGGTTATTATCAGCGCACCATGTGGCCAGGTGCTGGATCTCCTCCCTGTAGGCAGTCTCATCGTTGTTGCTGATGAGACCAATCACCGTAGTGTCGTCCGCAAACTTGACGATGGAATTAGATCCATACACAGGCTTGCAGTCGGAGGTGAAGAGGGAGTAGAGAAACGGGCTTAGCACACAGCCCTGTGGTACACCAGTGTTGCCACCCGTACAAGGTTGTCATCGAATCCTAGACATAGAATTCAAATGACAACACTCCATTCGTAATGCATGTATTCCTTACAGAATGAGTTACCATATGTAATTGTATTGTTGTTTTACTTACAGTAACTTTACCACAATTCTAATCGCTGCACAGTGACTGGAATACAACTGTAAACTGTATCATCAATACTGTAGAAAATAAACTATTCCATTGTTTACTTTCCCCAATGTTTTTCTTGTCAATTTTAGTATCATAAAATCCCATTGAGGTAAGGCCTATCACACACACACACACACACAAAATGAATAGGTAAATGTGTAAATAAATAGATTTCTTGCTCGATGCACAGTGTCCTGTCCTATACATCATATAATTCCATCATTGACTGACTACTTACCTGTTTTCCCTGCGAAAGATTTGGATGATGGAGGAGACTGTAGAGCGAGGCACATTAGGCTGCACTCGGCGACCTGCCTCCGCCATTGTGAGGCCATGGTTGATGACATGGTCTATAATTGTGGCCCGAATTTCATCCGGGACAGCATGGTATCTTCGTGCTAGGAACCGCCCCTGCAAGGCAGGGGAGGGGCCGTGACATTACTGACTTTATATATTTTAATGTGTAAAGTGTGTTTATCCAGCACCCAAAATAGACTTGGCGCAATTACATCATCGCGAAATGAAGTCATGCGAAATAAACAGTTCTCGGTTCAGAGAGACTCAGTGCAGTCAGTCAGTCGCTCGACGCATGCTCAGTATCATCAGCTCATCGGTTCTCAATCGGACCGAAATAAACAGTTCTCGGTTCAGAGAGACTCAGTGCAGTCAGTCAGTCGCTCGACGCATGCTCAGTATCATCAGCTCATCGGTTCTCAATCGGACATGTCCGAAATAAACAGTTCTCGGTTCAGAGAGACTCAGTGCAGTCAGTCAGTCGCTCGACGCATGTGCAGTACCATCAGCTCATCGGTTCTCAATCGGACCGAAATAAACAGTTCTCGGTTCAGAGAGACTCAGTGCAGTCAGTCAGTCGCTCGACACATGCGCAGTACCATCAGCTCATCGGTTCTCAATCGGAACGAGATAAACATTTCTCGGTTCAGAGAGACTCAGTGCAGTCTGTCAGTCGCTCGACGCATGCTCAGTATCATCAGCTCATCGGATCTCAATCGGACCGAAATAAACAGTTCTCGGTTCAGAGAGACTCAGTGCAGTCAGTCAGTCGCTCGACGCATGCTCAGTATCATCAGCTCATCGGTTCTCAATCGGACCGAAATAAACAGTTCTCGGTTCAGAGAGACTCAGTGCAGTCAGTCAGTCGCTCGACGCATGCTCAGTATCATCAGCTCATCGGTTCTCAATCGGACCGAAATAAACAGTTCTCGGTTCAGTGTACTGCTGATCCCAAAACCGCTGCAACCGATTCTTGACTCGTGAATGAGAACGAAATTGAGGTTGGAGAACCGCCAGAGCAATTCAAAAGGAGTTGCTTGCGTCGCCTTCACTTTGATTAGGCTACGTCATTTTTATCTTTATATCACCTTGTTTACAAATTAAATACAATGGAGTCCTAACAAAGTTAGGCAGATTGTTTTTCTGAATTCAAACCTATTATAAGAGACAGTCAAGCTGCATATGGTAACTTAACCTCTGTTTAAAACTGCCTTTGCACTTTGTTTTTGCTATTATTATTATATTTTTTTTTTTGATAAAGCACAATAACTTTTTTCATTTACAAACAACAGGCAATACCTGATAAATATAGTGTGTAAGACAATTACAGTGTGTAAGTGCACTTTTACAGCAATTGTTCTTTTTAAAATGTGTGTATTATTTGAACACTTTAATATTATTTTATTAAAACATTGTTTATTTAATACTAACCCAATTTGTGAATGTGTCCTCATTAACTATAATTACAAGTAAACATTCATCTTTTAAATAAATAAATACTTCAATCATAAATAGTCGATCACATGCTCATACAGTGATAAGACAGTAATGAACTTGAAATGATGAAAACATATTTCCACAATGTTTTATATTATAACACGTCTCGATGTTCAACAAAACTTGCTTTTCGTTCTCTTGAAAAATCACGCGCATGCTCAGTCAGTATCAGTTCATGGGTTCAAATCGGACATGTCCGAAATAAACAGTTCTCGATTCAGTGTACTGGTGATCCGAAAACCGCTGCAACCGGTTGCAACCGATTCTTAACTCGAGAACGAGAACTGTGACAGTTCTCTCTACAGTAGGTTAAGTGTACTGTTGGAGTAACTGAATAACTCCAGGATGTTGGTTTATTTTGAGTCAGAGGGACAGTCAGACACGTCAAAAAGTGATTAACTTTATAAATTTGTGGATTATCTTCCCCTCTCTACCCCTCTTCTCCTCTCTACCCCTCTTCCCCTCTCTTCCCCTCTCTACCCCTCTCTACCCCTCCTCTCTACCCCTCTTCCCCTCTCTACCCCTCTTCTCCTCTCTACCCCTCTTCTCCTGTCTACCCCTCTTCCCCTTTCTACCCCTCTTCCCTTTCTACCCCTCTTCCCTCTCTACCCCTCTTCTCCTCTCTTCCCCTCTCTACCCCTCTTCCCCTCTCTACCCCTCTTCTCCTCTCTACCCCTCTTCTCCTCTCTACCCCTCTTCTCCTCTCTACCCCTCTTCCCCTCTCTACCCCTCTTCCCCTCTCTACCCCTCTTCCCCTCTCTACCCCTCTTCTCCTCTCTACCCCTCTTCCCCTCTCTCCCCTTCTTCTCCTCTCTACCCCTCTTCCTCCACAGGCTCCCCCTCTCATCCTCACTGTTCCTCTTACTGCGACGTTGCCTTCCATTTTTGTTGAAGACAGGGGAACTTACCTGTTGCCTTTTTATAGTGCTTAAACCAGATTGGTGTGTCTACAATTAAGCACCAGTGTGTGTGCACACCTGTTGGCTGTGTTTAACCAATTGGTTCATGGGTGTGTTCATTTGAAAGCCTTTGCTTTAAAAATGCAAGGAAATTACATCATGATACATTTCTGTGTCAAATTCATGCAAGTGTGTTTAGTGTTTTGCATAAAGTATGAAGCTAACAATGTGCTTACAGTTGTGCAAATATAGGCCAGTGTTTTGATCCTTGAGTGTAAGGTTTTGCTAATTGTGGGAAAGGTTTAATTTTAATGTGCAAGCAATTGAAAAAAAAAACAACAACAACTGTAAATCAATTTTGAGTGGTTGTGTTCAATCAATGACATTTGTTCTTTATCTGTATTTGATTGTTGCCACTTGGGTTTACCAGTATGGATGACATTGCACTAGAGTGCAGAATGTGTTTAGAGCTTTGCTGAAAAGTCTAAGTGAGATCTGTAAATTGTGTTTTACCATGTGAAATGGTTTAGGGTATTGACGGCAGACTGCACAATTAGCTAAATGAGTTCATGCAACTGATAACTTTGCTCAGTTAATGGGTTTTAGTGTTTTAGCAATTGAGAAAAACATGTATAATCATAATTGCATCATACAGCTGAACATTTTCAAATAATTTTAGTATAAATCAAATACTTTCATACCCGGATTACCTAGATACACAAATCAGGTAAAGTGGGTACTGAAGCCAAAAAAGTTTGTGAACCACTGCTTAATTGTAAAAAGGTTATAATGATGGACAACCAGTAACTGACTTACATGTACATACTGGTACCGCAGGTCTTTCACTCTATCAGAGTTCCTCTCAAATGGTACCCTGTAAATGTGCTTCATTGTCTTCTGATGCTTCTCCAATATTAGATTAGATTAGATTAGATTAGATTCAACTTTATTGTCATTACACAAGTACAAGTACAAGGCAACGAAATGCAGTTTAGGTCTAACCAGAAGTGCAGTAGCAGCAAGTGCAGGATATATACAATGGTTGCATATGTGCAGGACATGGATATGTACTGAATATATATAAATATGTATAAATAGAGAGATGGTTATTACTATAAACAGAACTGAATTTACAGATTAATATATACAGTGAATAAATATACAGATGGCTATTACAATAAACAGAATTTACAGGTCAATATGTACTATGAATATAATATACAGATGGCTATTACTATAAACAGAATTTTACAGATAGAGGTATACAATGATATGTTAGGCTAATATGAGGAATATCAGTGGATTAAGTTAGTGCAATAAATTATGGACAGAGCTATCCGAAAAAAAGTGTAAAAGTGCAGTGGAAAGTGGTTGCATATTACAGTTAGAAGTACGGTGCAAAATGCAAATGTAAACAGTTGGTACTGTAAATACAGTCGGCAGTGCAAATGAGCATAATCCAGTTAAGATATGGTGGTGCAGAATGCATAAGTAAACAGTTGTTACTGTAATAAACAGTCGGTAGTGCAAATAACAAGTGAAGACAGATGTGAGGTAGGAGAGTTAGCAGTTTATGAGGGAAGTGGATCAACGGGGGTTTGAGTTCAGTAAAGAGACAGCTCTGGGGAAAAAACTGTTCTTTAGTCTGCTGGTTCTGGTCCGGAGGATCCTGAAACGCCTGCCGGAGGGCAGGAGAGAAAACAGTCTGTGGGCTGGGTGAGAGGAGTCCTTGAGGATGCTGCGAGCTCGATGCAGACAGCGTTTCCTCTGGATGTGCTCGATGGCAGGTAGTGGAGTCCCTGTGATGCGCTGGGCAGTTTTCACCACCCGCTGCAGTGCCTTGCGCTCCGCAACAGAGCAGCTCCCATACCATACTGCCACACAGTTGGTCAGGATGCTTTCTATTGCGCAGCGGTAGAAGTTCACTAGGATAGCCGAGGAGAGCTGATTCTTCCTCAGTGTCCTCAGGAAGAAGAGGCGCTGGTGAGCCTTCTTGACCAGGCTGGAGGTGTTGGTCGTCCACGACATGTCTGCCGAGATGTGGATCCCCAGGAACTTGAAACTGGAGACACGCTCAACAGCCATTCCATTGATGTGGATGGTGTCGTGTGTGCCTCTTGACTCCTTCCTGAAGTCCACAATGAGCTCCTTCGTTTTGGTGGTGTTGAGGAGCAGGTTATTATCAGCGCACCATGTGGCCAGGTGCTGGATCTCCTCCCTGTAGGCAGTCTCATCGTTGTTGCTGATGAGACCAATCACCGTAGTGTCGTCCGCAAACTTGACGATGGAATTAGATCCATACACAGGCTTGCAGTCGGAGGTGAAGAGGGAGTAGAGAAACGGGCTTAGCACACAGCCCTGTGGTACACCAGTGTTGCCACCCGTACAAGGTTGTCATCGAATCCTAGACATAGAATTCAAATGACAACACTCCATTCGTAATGCATGTATTCCTTACAGAATGAGTTACCATATGTAATTGTATTGTTGTTTTACTTACAGTAACTTTACCACAATTCTAATCGCTGCACAGTGACTGGAATACAACTGTAAACTGTATCATCAATACTGTAGAAAATAAACTATTCCATTGTTTACTTTCCCCAATGTTTTTCTTGTCAATTTTAGTATCATAAAATCCCATTGAGGTAAGGCCTATCACACACACACACACACACAAAATGAATAGGTAAATGTGTAAATAAATAGATTTCTTGCTCGATGCACAGTGTCCTGTCCTATACATCATATAATTCCATCATTGACTGACTACTTACCTGTTTTCCCTGCGAAAGATTTGGATGATGGAGGAGACTGTAGAGCGAGGCACATTAGGCTGCACTCGGCGACCTGCCTCCGCCATTGTGAGGCCATGGTTGATGACATGGTCTATAATTGTGGCCCGAATTTCATCCGGGACAGCATGGTATCTTCGTGCTCCTCTGCCTCTTCCCCCTATTCCACCACCACACACCCTTACTCCTCCTCTTCTTCTTCCTCTTCCTCGAGCAGGCAGTTGCCCTTGTTCATTTACTTGGCCAGGTGCCTCCATGTTCAGAAATTGTACTGGTCCTGCATGGTCAAGCTCTTTACATACATGTTTGGCAGCATTCACAGTCATGGACAGCACCTGTCAGGAAACTAAACATACTGTTTGATTGGTCATCTGAGATGTGTGAAAGTCCTCCTTCGTTAGTCAAGTTCTAGTTTCACCTGACTGTCAATTGCTGTAATAAATGTATCAAATGTTCCAAGGGATTCATGTATGGTATTCATGGTATTATGTTCTTGAGAGCTTCAGAAATGAGCAGAATCTCCAGAAAGGCGCTTGATCTCCACTGGAGGAAATATTACCGCACACACCGCAACAGTCACAATATGACCTCATGTATGTTTTAAAACACAATTCAACTTATAAATAATACTTTTTAATGGGCCACTTAAAATGTTTATTACAAATAAATTATTAAATTCTAAAAATGAATAAAATGAACAAAAAATTGCATTGCATTTGCAATCCTTTGAAACCACCCCACTTCCCACGCCCCTGATGATATCTGTCCTCTGGTACACTATCGCTTTTCATTTAAAATGGTTCAAATAGATGGAATTCGAAATACAGGCCTGCCCCTAATAAAAGCCGGTGACCTTCTGCAGTTCAGGTAAATAAAGGCCCCGGCTTTTATTTGAGGAAATACGGTAACCATATAAACTAAATTACTGATCTAATTACTGATCTAAAGCCCACACTGTCACTGTATGATAATTGAAATGAACTGATGACATCACCGTTTTCTCCAGAATGGCTATACAGCTGAATGAAATTATGCTGCATTATTTTCCTGTTTAACGCTGTAAAGCTGCTTTGAAACAATCTGCATTGTTAAAAGCGCTATATAAATAAAGCTGACTTGACTTAACTTGACTCTCCTTCCCAGTGGTGAAATTAATGAGTTTAGGCTTAGGTATTCCAAAAGACGAAGCAATAGCCATCTCCACCATGCTTGGAACATGAACTGCTGGCTGTAGTGTAGAAGAGAATGGAGCAGAATATGACTGTGGCTGAGGTATTGTGTCTGGGGGTCCGATAGGCTGATAGACCTGTGTGTATGGATCTGAATAATTTACAGATTGCCGTAGGCAAAGTTCTGAGCACGGAGACATCAGAGGCTGTGCTGGAGCAAATGCCGGTAATGACTGTGTGAACTGTGGTTGTACATCATTTGAATGCACAGGATTGCTCTGCACAGGTGTCATAGGAGGTGCATAAACTGGCCGTTTACCGGTCACTGTTCGGTACACTATAGACGTAGATGATGTCATTGGAGGTACGCTTCGTTGCCCAAAGGACTGGACTTGTTGCTGAAATGTCTGCTGAAGATCACTAGACTGTTGAAAAACATATGGCTGATGTATCATACCTGCTGGAGCAGACTCTGGGCGTGGCACATGTTGTGCTACATAACGTTCAATAACAGGGACAGACGCTGGACGAGACAAGGGCTGTTGAGCCTGAGGTAATAACCCTGGTGGCAGTTGGACTGGAGGTTGGGGTATTGCTGTGGTTGATTAGTGTGCAGGCATCGTTTGAGAAGAGTACCTTGCTACTCCAAGATTATACAGGCTTTGTAAACCTGGTCTTATGTCTGCATAGAGAAAAGGCAAACTGGCACTACGTTGCTGGATGGACTGCTGCTGACTGCCTGAGTGAGGACTGACCTTTGATGCCCAGCACCTGTGGCATAAGAGTAGCCCTGATGCATGTGTGGTGAACCTTTGCCTTGATCGAGAGACATTTGCAATGTGCTTTGTAGCTCCCTGATTTGCTCTTGAACATTCAAAACACACTCCTCCACTCTACGTAAGCTTTTAGTCTCAGTGTTCTGCTCAGTCCAAAGTCTATCAGGAGTAGAAGTTCGATAATCCACATCTGTAGCAGAGACATTCTCACTACTAATATGCATATGACTTAAATCCTCTTGCAAGGGGGGTGGAACTAGCTGCCGGGGTAGGGAAGTAAGTACAAAGTCCTCCAGATGTCCAGGAATTCGTCGGATCCTGCTAGGACTGAGACTTTGTTGTTCTTCAATGTAATCCCGAGATGCTGCCATGAGGATAAGATGTTGTGTCTGGCCCGAAGGACCACTTTGTTAAAGATGTATGTGCATGAATGCACTGGCTTGGCAACATCCAATCCTCAACCTTGATCAGAAGGTTTTTAGTGCACGACAGCTTCAGTTCCCAAGCATTGATTTATTTCCATCAAATTCACAAGTAGTTTGTTTATATGTAGGTCTATGTGTGGTTTCTGAAATAAATGAAATAATAACAATTAATAAATTAAATAAACTTCTCAAATATGAAATATTATGCTCGCAAATATATATCACAGTAAATAAAGCAACACAATTATGAATTGAGTAGTACAGAATGAAATTAAACCAATGACCACTAGGTGGAGCTCTTGTTCCAGTAATAGAACAAAGTCACAACATTATTTGGTGCTAAACACAGTCAAATAGGCCTACTCCTTATAATATAATGTAAGCCACACATCCAAAACTGTATGCCAGTAAAGTAACAGCACAGATATACCAGCGATCCATATCAGCATTGTTATATATATTTGCAATAAACACAGAACTTGCCTGCATAAGTACGTCTGTTAATCTAAACTTTCTTGGCAAGTGCAAGGAATATCACAGCAAACAACAATATAGCATGGATTAAGCATACATATGTCTACATATAGACACATACACATTCACATAACTATGTATATTAAAGTAAACTTACGTTGTCTAGAACGCACACACATTAAAACAAACCACAATCGGTCTCGTTGCAGCGGCAGAACATTCTGTGGAACAAACTTGTTTGTGCATGTCCCTGACTCCGCCTACATGCAATGTCACAGTCAAATTCAAAATAAGAGTTCAACAGGGATTTTATACACATGGCAACAAATGGCTGTAGCTTGGAAGTATACGGCCACAACATACATCCGATTTGGTATCATTTCGGATGTATACGGATCCATGGAATTTGACCTATCCGGCCAGTATACTCCTGGATTCTTCCGAATTTCAGCAGTGTATACAGGAGTATACTGGTCCGTATACACCTTTTTTCATGCAGTGTATTAAGTGTCCTGATATGCAGAGTGTTATGCAGAAACAAAAGGCATTTTAAAATGTTCACGGTTAAAACGGTTAAAACAATAGTTACATTACATTACATAATTACCATAAAATGTAACACAAATATAATAAAGGCATCATCTATAGTATTTTTTCTCTGAAAAAAGGTTAACAGTGATCAGAGAGCTTACAAATCAGTGAAGCATTGAAAACGGGATGGGTATCGGCCAATCACCATGACAAGAAATCGGTACTCAGTATCGGCTGCAAAAACCCTGATCGGAGGATCCCTAGTAATAAGACTAATTAAATGCTGCTTGTATAATGAACTTGAGATTGTGTTTGTTACTCACAGCCTGACGAAGGCCGCAACCGCAGGTGTACCTGTTTTTAAAAGAATAAGCCATGAGGAATTAAAGGCTTTTTTACATTTTCTACACCATTCGAGTGCCTTGGAAATTCTTTATTTTTTGAGTTGAACCATCCCTTACATCTTCAGCGTGATGACTCCGATTGTTCGAATATTACAATTAAATAATACTTAAATCGATATGTCATCCTCAATAAACCCGTCTCCAGCGTGTTGCCTCCAGTCCTTCGAATATTCCGATCTATTATGACCTCTGACCTATAAAGCTGCCAGAATAATAATTGTAGGTTTCCACTGAATGAAGCCCTAGCTTGACACTTTGTCCGTTCTCTTCGTCCGTATCCACATCAATAAATCCACAGAACCACTCGTGAAAAAAAAATGAATCCGTTTACTCGTTTAGCAACAAAAAACATAAATCACAAGAATATTACAGAAAATTAAAATAAAGGAAGAGAGAGAAAAGGTCAAAAAACTGTGAGGCTCCACTCTCTGCTTGCCTGACTCAGATCACCTTTTTTTCCTCACCATTCTAGCGAGTTTTTTTTTTTACCCGCAATTAAAGGTGCCTACGGTTAAAGGTAAATTTCGATAACAGTCCTCTATTCCAAAATATCACCAATGTAATATAAATGCACTCTAAATTATATACCCACATTTTAGATAATTAAACAATTAACTTGTATTACTGTAAATATTAACTGAATGTGGATAATGCAAATATTACCTACAATTTCCTACACATAAAAGAATCATGAAAATTACTCTTTAACACATAAATTAAAATTATTTATCAACTGCATTTAGGCTCCTACAATAATAATAATAATACGCTGTTTGTTAATTGGCCAGAGGAGAACTGGCACCCCGACTGAGCCTGGTTTCTCCAAAGGTTTATTTCTCTCCATTAGGTCACCTAATGGGGTTTTGGTTTCCTTGCCACTGTTGCCTCTGGCTTGGCGTGCTCAGTTGGGGACACTAAAATTTTTCAACTAAACATCGAAATAAATCTAATTAATAAACTAAATTAACCATATAAACTAAATTACTGATCTAATTATTGATCTAAAGCCCACACTGTCACCGTATGGAAATTGAAATGAACTGATGACATCAAATGGCTATACAGCTTCATAAAATTATGCTGCATTATTTTCCTGTTTAACACTGTAAAGCTGCTTTGGAACAATCTCCATTGTTAAAAGCGCTATATAAATAAAGTTGACTTGACTTGACTTGACATCCAAAGAGCACCGAGATAAGGAACTTGCATCCCGTGCAGCACTTCTTTTGCATTCTTCAAACTAATCAGATACATATATCATTTCACCACAGGCAATGGTTAGAAATTACTGAAAGCATTGCATTCAGTAAAGGAAGGATTTATGCCTTTATTTGTTTAGATTACATTTTAAGGGATTTTAAAACAATGTGAGAACTAATGAAATCAGTAACAAGTAAAAATAACTTTAGAATGATAAAGTAGTCATTATTAAACTTCATATGTATAAATATCCCCATTGTTCACTGTTATTTACTGCAGCCATGGAATCAGAGACCATTGAAGTGGCAGCTCTAGGAAGACCTCTGTATCCTGGGATGCTGTATGACTGCCGCGAGGATTCCTTCATTCCAGGTGTTGTTCTGTACCTACTAAAATGCCTTTTATTCCCCTTTCACCCAAATGTGAATCAACAAAACAGTACATGTGTGGTCATGACGAGACAAGATGAAGCACACAAATATTAAATTAGTAGTCTTATAGATAGAACATCATCATGTTTCTTCAACAGTACATTGTGTCCTCATACATGACTGTTAAAGTCATTTCTCATTTCAGGAGTTACTCTGTGGGATAAGAAGTCACTGAGAGAAGATTTGGACACCCGTCCAAAGCCCATGACAGATTTGAAGTTCAGTAGCTCCGACTCTCTCTCTAGTAAGTCCAGTCTCCTGGATGTAAGTGCTTCCCTGAAGGCCAGCTTCTTAGGAGGGCTGGTGGAGGTGGGTGGATCTGCCAAGTTTCTGCGTGACACCAAATCCTCAAACCAACAGTCCAGAGTAACAATGTATTACAGTGAAACCTCAAGATTCGATCAGCTCACTATGACTCAGCTGGACCAGATCACCTACCCTCATGTGTTTGAGCAGAAAACTGCAACTCATGTGGTCACGGCTGTACTGTACGGAGCTCAGGCCTTCATGGTGTTTGATCGGACATTTTCAGAAGAGGAAGAAAAGCAGGAGATTGAGGGACAACTGAATGTCATGGTCAAGAAGATTCCTCAATTTTCTATCGAGGGAAAAGGAGCTGTAGAAATGACAGATGGTGATAAGCAAAAGGCTGAGAGCATTGCTTGCACATTTCATGGTGACTTACATCTTGATCAGAACCCCACCACTTACATGGAGGCCGTAGAGGTGTACAAGAAGCTCCCTTCTATCCTGAAGGAGAATCCACAGAACGCAGTTCCAATAAGAGTCTGGCTCTATCCTCTTTCTCTACTGGATTCAAAAGCTGCTCAGTTGAAGAGAGAAATCACCACACGTCTGCTTTCCTACACTGAAGCTATAATAGAGGAGCTGGGAGAAGTAGAGAGGACATACAACGACCTGTCCAGAAAACCACTGGTAAATGTTTTCAGAGACATCAAAGAGAGGCTGCGCTCATTTCAGAGCTCATTCAGCATTTACCAAACGGTGCTCATGAAAGAAGTGGCCAGGGTCTTGCCTGCTATACGAGGAGGAGAGATGGAGGAGAAGTCACTGGAAGACGTCCTGAAGATCCACTACAGCGCCCCTTTTACAGCTGACAGGCTTAACCAGTGGTTAGATGGTGCACAGACTGAACTTGACCTCTTGAGTTTTCACATCAAGATGCTGGAGGGAATCACAATTCAAGTCTCAGAACGTCTCAACATCATATTCCTTAATCCTGATATTGATGTTGTGGTGTGCTTGACCTTCACATCTCTGAAGTATGAAGACCCATATCTTTCAACCCTGAAGAAGTTTCTGGAAACTGACAAGTTTAAAGAGCTAGATGGGGAACAAAACATGGTTTCTGTAGCATCTGTCAGAAAGTGGTTCAACGATCCTGATGTCATCTCAAAGATGAGAGAGACCTTATCTCTTTTCAGAAGTTTTTCAGAGGCTAATAAAGATGAAAAGAGATACCGATTCATTATCTCTGCCATCCCCGATCCATCCAGTCCAGGCTCCTCCATCCGTCTGTATGAAAAAGGGAAGCTGACAGACACACAGTTCCAGCCCGTGTCGAAACCTCCCCCTCCAGAAGTGAAGAAGGTCCTGGAGCGCAGTGTGTCCCTGAAACTGCAGAAGTCCCCGACTGGAGAAACTGTGCGGTACAGAGTGGAGTACCAGCAGCTGAACGAGGAACAGTGGCATGTCATAAACACACCTGATGAAGACTTTACTCTGACTGGATTGGAGTTCAGAAGGCAGTACTTGATCCGCTACAGGAGAGTGGGTAAAGTGGGAGTGAGTGAAGCCAGTGACACTACTGGCCCCATACCCTCTTCAGGTAAGTGTCATATGAAAATTCCTTTGCATCAATCTTTATCTTTATGTATGTTATCCATATTTATTGTAGTCATGGAGTTTCCCGATGTGAGCCGTCAGCTCCGCTACAAGTCGGAGTGGTTAGTCAGGCCTCCACAGACAGTGCGCTTCCTGAGCGAGATCTAAATCCACATGAATGGCTCGGTCAGAGCATTAGCAAGAAAAACTCACTGTTCAGAGAGTCATGCTAGTCTACAGTTGAGGAACTTTGCTGCGATAGTCGGTGTTGACGTGTTACTACAGGTGTTCTTGCCCACCACCGCACAGCCCCCGCCGTCATTTAGATTTTTTTAAGTAGTATTATTTAGTTCAGTTAGTGAACAGACACTACAATTAAAAACTGAACGAGAAGTGCGAGCCGAATGAGAGTCTCAGCACATCCATTCATCACTAGATTTGGTTTCAACATGAAATGTTAAAGCGTTTGTAAATGTTTGTCATTGTACTGTTTTATTGTTGTTTTTCATTAAGAATAACAATGAACCCTTCATTCAAGCAACCCGCCCCTGAATTGGTGCTAATTCTAAAGTGAAATTAAAATTTATGTGGATTTGGATAAAACATGAATTGCTTGATGTCGTTCCTGTGGACACTATTTAGCCCTTCATAGTGGAGTAGCGGACGGGCACACAAGGCATATTCAATTATTATGATTAGGCTACTATTATTAAATTAATATAACAATTCATATGCCCCGCAATATTTCACAGCGCATCAACGCATAACCGATGCGCTGCGATGATATAAAAATTTGTTAGATTAGCTTATTCCTCTTTTTTTTTAAAAAATAGTTTAACACAAACTACTTCTCGATTCAGGAACATTATTTTTTTCACAAGTGAAATATTAAGAAAATAAATTTGATTAATCTCTCATCGTCTCTAAGAGAATATGTGCTGTTAAAAGCAGCGTCAGATGCCATAAGCTCGGTTAGTTTTTAACTTTCACTTTCTGTAGTGATTAGATGGAAATTAGGATAGATGGATGGATGACAATTATGATGGATGGATGAGAATTAGGATGGATGGATGGATGGATGGATGGATGGATGGATGGATGGATAGATAGATAGATAGATAGATAGATAGATAGATAGATAGATAGATAGATAGATAGATAGATAGATAGATAGATAGATAGATAGATAGATAGATAGGTAGATCGATGATGTGTTAGCAATGAATGCAGGATCATTTTCTCTTGACATGGTAATCACACTCTTCATGTCTGTTGATTTCCACAGTGCCTGATCCCAAGACCACAGTCCCTGATCCCAAGACCAGGAGCGACTTCCTGCAATGTAAGTCACTGAGAACACAAGCAGAGAAACTCATGAGTGTGTTCATGTTCTTCCTGGAGAAGAGGAAAGAAAACATGACAGAAGAGTTTTAGAGTTGATCATGTGAATGATGATTAAACTGAACTGAGACACTGATGATATATTGAACATGAGGAGTTCAGCTACATTACAAGATCAGATTCATGATTCCTGATTCTGATGTGTTTTCTCTCCATCAGACTCACTTCGGCTGACTCTGGATCGGGACACAGTGAATAAACTCTGTCTGTCTGAGGGGAGCAGAGAGATTACTTACACTGACACAGTCCAGCCGTATCCTGATCATCCTGACAGATTTGATGATTATCCTCAGGTGTTGTGTAGTGAGAGTGTGAGTGGACGCTCTTACTGGGAGATTGAGTGGAGGGGACGTGTGTTTATATCAATGTCATATCAGAGCATCTGCAGGAAGGGACAGGGTTATGAGTGTTTGTTTGGGTGCAATGATCAGTCCTGGAGTTTAGATTGCACTCCTGCCAGATACTCATTCTGGCACAATAACATACAGTCTGATCTCCCAGTAAAGCCCATCAGCCGTAGAGATAATAGAATAGGAGTGTATGTGGATCCCAGTGCAGGAACTCTGTCCTTCTACAGCGTCTCTGGAGACACAATGAGCCTCATCCACACAGTCCAGACCACATTCACTCAGCCGCTCTATTCTGGATTTGGGGTTTATAATTCTGCATCAGTGAAACTGTGTTGATGAATCAGGATAGACTGATGAGGGATTCTACCCATTGTTACGGCAAAAATTAATTTGTTGACATCACTAATAAGAGACAAACCATAATCCAATTGCCTTTATAAAGATTTATTTTTCTTGCAAGAAAGAGCCACGGTCAGTGCAGCCATCCGAGGCTGCCTTGAGTGTGAACTGAGGCCACAAAGAAGCCACAAGCTTCTTATACCCCCAATGTCTAAACACCCCTTCTCAGTAGTTTTCCATTTCCACACAGGGTAAAGACAAAAAAAACACAACACACAAATGGTCCCTCTTTGTCTTAGAACTTATTTAAATTATCCGACACCTTTGGTTCAGGAAGGCTCTCAATTTAGATGTCCCGCTGCTACCCCCCTGGGTTTCCACAGACACTGTCTGTTGAGCTTTAGAAAGGTGTTTTAAATAGCCGAAACAGATATTGACTCCTGAGTGAACTCAAACATAAATCTTATTCTGTGATTACATTTTTCCCCAACAATTCCCCCTTTTATCATTCTTTGATAACTCACAAGAAATGTTTTAAATGTGTAGATATGAACATAATGGGGGGGGGGGGGGATAGAAGTAGTAATAATAACACAATAACAATTAAAAAGTAATAAAACAATAGTAATAAAACAAGCAAATTTAAGTCACTCATCACACTTATTGTAGTGATAGATTTTGTATGCAAATCTTCCAGGCCAGTTCCTGTTTGTAAAATGAGCACCATTTGTCTTTAATGGCCCTTGGAGCCCATGAGTGATTGGATTAGCATCTATGCATTTGAATGTCACTGTTATGCTGATTGGATCAGGACTGATGGCAGGAATGTTTGGGGTGTGTAAGAACGATCTCCTGTGGGAGGTCCTAACAGTTTCCCTTTGTTTGAAGCCCTTTGTCTTCCCTGTATAAAGTTCTGTCTCAGAACACAGAATGTTGGGTTAAGATGTTGAAGGGTGGCATGATAACATCGATGCTGAAAGACTGCTACACTAGAAACCTTCAATAAATTCTTCTCCCCACAAGAACTCTGGTCAAGCTTACTTATTTTATGTATTGGAGAAATCGAATACTTTGGCGAGCCACCCAAACGACTGCTTGGCTAAATACACCAAAATCTAACAGTAGTCATCATAAACAGTCAGTTTATCCATTTAGTGAGGCAAACTGGCCTTCACCATTCTCTGTACTATTCTAGAAATGTACTGAAAAATACATGGTTAACACAGCAATACTAGTACCACTATTGCAAAAATTGGCAACACAGTGTAACATAGCCGGTATCCCCAAACTCTCAGATTTGTTATCCACCCAAACCATGAATCATCAGCTTTCTCAGGTTCCCTTACAGCTGCTCTCATATGGTTTATAATATTTGTGATGTTGTCACTGTAATCTGGAATATGAAAACAACATGACAGTCCCAACATTTTACAAAATCTCCCTTTTTCTGCTGTTAACATGTCTAAAATCAGTCTGTTCTGAATAACTGCTTCTCTGATTTGTCTCATTTCCTCATTCACCATTGTCATAGCATGTTCAGTGCTATTGGCTAAAGCTAACACACTCCATGCTAACCTATTCATTTTTTTTATCGTTACTGCTGTTCCCACCTCTAGAAAAATAGACCAGCCCACATTCGCCACAGGTGTAGTCCATGAATCTGACAAGACATAACCACTGTGACGGTCTGGCAACGTTCCTATTTCAGAACCAATATCTCTTTTCTTTCTGGTCTTTTCTCCCTGTTCATTACCCGGAAAATACACAGATGTCCCCACATTCATTAAAGCTGGGTAACAGCAACCTGTCCAGTCTTTCTGTGGCATGAAATGGTTTCTGTCACTACAAACCCTACCCAAAGTACCGCATGCGAAGTGTCACTTGGTTTGCTAAACGGACAGGTAAAGTCTGTTGTGATTCTGCCTATCACCACTGTGCAGTTCCCAATAGGGTTTAACTAGAAAACTTGTTTGGCTCAGCACCACGTTGTGCCAGTGTCTCTGCTCCTGAGATGATAAGGGAAAATTATGTTTATATTTGATCTCTGCCTGCACGGACGTGTGCCTCCTGCTCCTCTCCTCTCGGCTCCTCCTCCCCGATCACCGGTGGGATCTTTCTGCAATGTCTCGCATGCCCCCACGCCGCTCTCTCTGATACCTTGACGGCGATGTGTCGTCAGAAGCCCGACAAAAGGCCCTAGCCACCTTTCCGCCTTCCAGCTCTTCGTACTCAGGTCCCGTTTTACCACGTAATCTACTGGCTTGATGTTGTGCAAGGGAGTCTCAGCCAGTTTCCCCTAAGCAGTTTTCACCTGCACACAGATATCAGACAACAGAGAAGACATTTCTTTGCAATAATTCACAATTCTATTGATGCAAGCTATTATTTACCCCCTTCCATTCCCATGAATGGTGGTCTTCCAAAAACGTCTCAAACGTTGCTCAGATTTACTCAAGGCCTTTTCTTGTTTTCATGTATATCAATATTCAATTCAATTTTTTTTTTGTATAGCGCTTTTCACAATACACATTGTTTCAAAGCAGCTTTACAGAAAGTGCATTTCATAGATGAACAGTATAAAAAATGTTAGAAACACAATGTTAAAGAACAATGTTCGAAAAAGATAATCAGTCGTATATTAATTTAGGCCATAACAACGCTGGCGTTGAGTCGTCTCTTCACAGGCGTGGAGTCGTCTCATCACAGGTGTTGGGGCATCCGAAGTCTTCATGAGAGGCTGGATACATACTGGAGCTGACGAACTATTTACCTCGGGACTAGTGTCCCGAGATAACAGAAAAGCATATGGGAAATAATTAGCGTAGCTGCTGTTCAGAATATTATATTAATGCTGTTGTTCCCATTTAACTGTAGTATAGAAGGCAATTATAATGTGAATGCTTGGCTAAAGAGATGCGTCTTTAATCTAGTTTTAAACTGGGACAGCGAGTCTGAACCTCGGACAATATCAGGAAGACTATTCCAGAGTTTAGGAGCCAAATGTGAAAAAGCCCTCCCTCCTTTAGTGGACTTAGATATCCTAGGAATGACCAGAAGCCTAGAGTTTAGTGACCTTAAAGAGCGCGATGGGTTGTAGGGCGATAGAAGATCCGTTAGATACACTGGAGCTAAACCATTTAGGGCTTTATAGGTCAGTAGCAATACTTTGTAATTGATACGGAACTTAATAGGTAACCAGTGTAGCGATGATAAAATTGGTGTTATATGATCATATTTTCTTGACCTAGTAAGAACTCAAGCAGCTGCGTTTTGGACTAACTGTAGTTTGTTTATTGAGGATGCAGGACAACCAGCTAATAAAGCATTACAGTAATCTAATCTCGAGGTCATGAATGCATGAACTAACTTTTCTGCATCAGGAATAGATAGCATGTTACGTAGCTTAGCAATGTTTCTAAGGTGGAAAAATGCCGTTTTTGTAACATATGAAATATGATTTTCGAATGTCAGGTTGCGGTCTAATATAACACCCAGGTCTTTTACTGTAGTGGATAAAGTGACAGGACATCCTTCCAAGGTAACATTGTATTGTGAGAGGTTTTGTGGGCAGTTTTTTGGACCAACAAGTAATACCTCCGTTTTATCTGAATTTAATAGCAGAAAATTACACGTCATCCAGTATTTAATATCTTCAACACACGCTGTCAGTTTAGATAATTTAGCGTTTTCGTCCGGTCATGATGAAATATATAATTGAGTGTCATCAGCATAACAGTGGAAATTAATTCCATGTTTTCTTATAATATTACCAAGCGGTAGCATATATATTGAGAATAGCAGAGGGCCTAATACGGATCCTTGCGGCATCCCCATAGTCTACTGACATCATCCTGGATTTTTCCCCATTTAGACAGACAAAATGGTAGCGGTCTGATAAGTACGATCTAAACCAGTTTAATGCCTGTCCCTGAACACCAGTATAATTTTGAAGTCGATCTAAGAGTATTTTATGATCTATAGTATCGAACGCAGCACTAAGATCGAGTAGAACTAGTATTGAGATACAGCCTTGGTCAGAAGCTAGAAGTAAATCATTTGTGATTTTAACGAGCGCAGTTTCTGTGCTATGATGCGGCCTGAATCCTGATTGAAATTTTTCATAGATATCATTTTCTTGCAAGAAAGAGCACAATTGAGCGGACACAACTTTTTCTAGTATTTTAGACATAAATGGCAGATTTGAAATTGGTCTGTAATTTGCTAGGTTATTATGATCTAATTGTGGCTTCTTAATGAGAGGTTTTATGACTGCCCGCTTGAATATTCTTGGAACATGACCTAAAGATAAAGACGAGTTAATAATATTGAGAAGAGGCTCTTCCACTACAGGTAACAACTCTTTGAGTAGTTTAGTGGGTATTGGATCTAATAAACATGTTGTTGGTTTAGATGCAATGATAAGTTTATTTAGCTCTTCCTGTCTTATAATTGTAAAGCGGTGTAGTAGTTCTTGAGGGGCGATAGTAGCGGTTGAATCATAAGACATCATTAAAGATTGTACATTTACAATTTTATTTCTGATGTTTTCTATTTTCTCAGTGAAGAAGTTCATAAAATCATTACTACTAAACTGTAACTGAATATTTTGCTCCGGCGATGCTTGTTTATTTGTTAGTCTAGCCACGGTGTTAAATAAAAACCTTGGGTTATTTTGATTATTTTCTATTAGTTTGCGGAGATGCTCAGCCCTGGCTGCTTTTAGGGCCTTTTTATAACGTGACATACTATCTCTCCACGCGATTCTAAAGACCTCTAAATTAGTTTGTTTCCATTTACGCTCTAAGTTACGAGTTTCTCTCTTGATAACATGTGTAGCACTGTTGTACCATGGTGCTTTAGTTTTCTCTCTAACCTTTTTTAATCTAATTGGTGCAACAATTTCTAATGTGCTAGATAAAATGGTGCTCATACTGCTCGCCATTTCCTCTAGTTCATCTGTTTGTTTGGGTTCACTGAGCAGCTGAGACAGATCAGGTAAGCTAATTGAGAATCTATCTATAGTGGTTGGAATGATTGTTCTGCCTGGTCGATAACGTGGCGCAACATGACAGATTTCAGCAGTACGCAGTATGCAAGTTACCATGTAATGGTCAGTGACATCATCACTTTGCGGTATAATATCTATATCGGTTGGGTTGGTTCCATGTGATATAATTAAATCTAGTGTGTGATTAAGACGATGAGTGGGACCAATGACGTTTTGCTTGACCCCAAAGGAGTTTAATAGATTTGTAAACGCAGCCCCTAATGCATCATTTGTGTTATCTACGTGTATGTTAAAATCAATATGCATCAAGATGCAAAATTTTTCAGCAAATATTGTAACCCCCTTATAAACTTCATTCATTTGAGTACCATTCCCCCTTTGGCTGAGGCTCGCCCATGCAGCCATTTTTCATAGTCATCGAAAATATTGTTGGCAGGGCTGTACGTTAACTTTTTTTGCACATAGCACTGGTGCTACAGAGGTTGAAAGTTTTGTAGCACAGCCCACAGAATTGTAGCACATGTATTAAACGTCTGTTACCATGTCTGAAAAATGCTATACAATAGAAATATTTAATTATTATTAACAATTATTATTATTATTATATTTTACAGAAAGCATAAATCATTAGAAAGGTCTAAGGTTTTATAATAAAATATTAAATTATGATAAAATTTAATTACATTTTTGTCTTATTTTATCTTATGTATTCACTGAGAAAGAAAAAAGTACTGTACCCGTCTCTACACCGCGAATCTATCACTGTACTACAGAATATTATAAAATAATATAATTTCTGCCTCATTCTGTGATGTGAAGCCTGTCAGATTACAAAAGTAGGTTATTTCAAACACTTGAAGGAATTGAAAATAATCAAAGATATTTGATATTTGAAATCCATATTTGCTTTACTGTTGTCACCCCCATTTGCTTATCAGAAGGGCCATCTGGAAGACAACAGAGAGGCCTGTAGGCCATGGGGTCACACCTTTATAGTGGGGGAAGTTTGGAATGTCATGTTTGAGTTTGGTCTGATTGGTCAGTTTGAAAAGAATAAATTTGGTTTCAGTCACATGGTCAAGGAATAGATAAAAGAAGATTGGAACTGTTGCTCTCTCTCTTTTTTCTGGCTCTCTTACTCTCTGGCTCTTGAGGTCTTTGAGCCGTCTCTTCTTTGCTCTCTTCTTCTCTCTCTCCCCCTCTCCCTCTCCCACATCCCTCTCATGAAGAAGTTTGCTAAGCTCCGTCGAAAACCAAGGGTTATCTCGTCCCTTGACTCTAACTTACGCAATGGAGCATGTTTATTAATAAGTTGCAAAAATCCATTATGAAAGTATTTCCAGGCTGTTTCAACATCATCAATAATCCTATGCTGTCCCAATTAAAATAAAATAAATCATGTGTAAAACCTTGTAAGGAGAAATGTTTCATATCACGTTTTTCAATGAATCGAGGCCTAGATTGTGGAATTTTGGCATTTCTAACTGCAGCAATCGTGCAATGATCACTGATGTCATTAGCAAACACACCAATTTTAGAAAATGTATGGGGAGCATTTGTCAATAGCAAATCAATTAGAGTAGATTTCTCTGGATGTTTTGGATTTGGACGAGTAGGAGACTCAATTAATTGTGCAAGATTTAATTCACTGCAAAGACCCTTCAATCCATCTGAAGCAGGTTTGAACCTGTCCCAGTTCATATCGCCTGCCAGTTCAATCTCACTGTACTGCAGCTGTGATAAGAGCAGTACAGGGACAAGATTGAAGGACAGTTCAACACCACCGACTCCAGAAGCATGTGGAGGGGAATTAACACCATCACGGACTATAAAGGGAACTCAAACTCCACCGTGAACACCGCTGCCTCTCTCCCGGACGAGCTGAACACCTTCTATGCTCGCTTTGAGGGAACTAACACCGCCCTCGCGGAGAGAGAGCTCGCGGCTGAAGATACAGAGGTTAGTGCACTCTCCGTATCTTTAGCGGATGTAACCCGATCCTTCCAGCGGGTGAACGTCCGTAAAGCAGCGGGTCCAGACGGCATTCCCGGCCGTGTGATCAGAGCGTGCGCGCACCAACTGGCTGGAGTTTTCACGGACATTTTTAACCTGTCCCTCTCCCTGTCTGTGGTCCCCACATGCTTTAAAACGTCCACCATTGTTCCTGTACCTAAGCAGTCAAAAACCACCTGCTTAAACGATTGGCGTCCTGTTGCTCTGACCCCCATCATCAGCAAATGCTTTGAGAGACTAGTCAGAAACCACATCTGCTCTGTTCTCCCCCCCTCACTGGACCCACTGCAGTTTGCATACCGCACAAACCGCTCCACTGATGATGCCATTTCATCTACAATACACACTGCTCTCTCCCACCTGGAAAAGAGGAACACATATGTGAGAATGCTGTTTGTAGACTACAGCTCAGCATTCAACACCATTGTGCCCTCCATACTTGACATGAAACTCCGGGCTCTAGGCTTAAACAGCCTGTTATGCAGCTGGATCCTGGACTTCCTGTCAAACAGACGCCAGGTGGTCAGAATGGGCAGTAACATCTCATCATCACTGACTCTCAACACTGGAGCCCCTCAGGGCTGTGTTCTCAGCCCACTCCTGTACTCCTTGTACACACATGACTGTGTGGCAACCCACAGCTCCAACACCATCATCAAGTTTGCTGATGATACGACGGTGGTAGGTCTTATCACCGACAATGATGAAACGGCCTACAGAGAGGAGGTGCACACTCTGACACGGTGGTGTCAGGAGCACAACCTCTCCCTCAACGTCAGCAAGACCAAGGAGCTGGTGGTCGACTTCAGGAGGAATGAGAGAGAACACCGCCCCATCACCATCGATGGAGCACCGGTGGAGAGAGTCAGCAGAACTCTCATGGTCCGTCCACACCGAGGCCGTTGTGAAGAAGGCTCATCAGCGCCTTTTCTTCCTGCGACGGCTGAGGAGGTTTGGAATGAACCGCCACATCCTCACACGCTTCTACACCTGCACCATAGAGAGCCTGCTGACTGGCTGCATCACCACCTGGTACGGCAACAGTACCGCCCGCAACCGCAAGGCCCTGCAAAGGGTAGTGCGCACGGCCAGCTGCATCATCGGAGGTGAGCTTCCCTCCCTCCAGGACATTTACGCCAGGCGGTGTGTGAAGAGAGCTCAGAGGATCATCAGAGACTCTAGCCACCCGAACCATGGGCTGCTCTCACTGCTGCCATCAGGCAGACGGTAACGCAGCATCAGAACACGCACCAGCCGACTCCAGAACAGCTTCTTCCCACAAGCAATTAGACTACTTAACTCCTGATCCATCAGGATCATAACACACACTGGACAGAATATCACTGTAGATACACACACAATATATACACATTTATTTATCATACAGCATCTATTGCACTTTGGACTTCAATTTGTGAACATATTGTATACTGTACATTGTATATTATTACTATAGCTTAATGTATACTGTTATTGTTTAATGTATGTTTAGTGTATATTGTTTTTAATTATATGTATATTGTAAGTATGTGTATATTGTTTAAAGCTGTGAGAACTACACTCACATTGTGTAAATTATTTATTGTTTATTGTAGTTTACTGTGCTGTGAGTAATTGTGTGCGCATCAGATGTGTAATCTGTTGTTGCTTAAATGTTGTACATGTCATGTCATGACCACTATGTTGCTCGGAACTGCACCTAAGAATTTCACCTGCTGTTGCACTTGTGCATATGGTAGAGTGACAAATAAAGTGATTTGATTTTGATTTGAAGAGCTGTGACAGCGTCTGAAGGGGGTCAGCTACTGCAGAGGGTGGTCTGTAGCTTCCAATAACAGTGACAGTCATGCCTTTGTACACCTCAACATTTAGGGCCAGAAATTCAAGTTGTTTACTCACAGATATGGACAAAACTACATTAGCAATGAACTTGCTCTTTACATATATAGCCACGCCCCCAGCCTTACGAGGCCGATCAGTTCTAAAGACATTGTATCCTTGTCTGTGACTGATTTAGAGAGCCATGTTTCTGAAAGAATTATAATATCTGCATCGGTGGATTTTGCCCAAATACGTAAGGAATCAATCTTGGGGAGCATACTTCGCATATTTAAATGAATAATACCCAACCCAGACCTGTTTTTAAAATCAGCCGGAGTATTGCAGATCTTAGAGTTAACCCTCTAGGCGCCACGGTCGAGTTTACTCGACAAGATGCGGCACTGAATAAAACGGCCGATTTTGTCAAATAGGGTGTCAAATTTCGTTCGACCTCCCCTCCACTAGATGGCAGACATGTCATACTTCATCCCGACTCAAAAAAACGTCATGCTTCTATACAAAATCTTCGCGCAAGAGCGCATTGAATCAGTGCGAACAAACGCGAAGCTAGTGTGTGAGTGAGCCATTTTATCAGAGCAATATTGTCAATGCCAGCGAGTATTTGCATTAGATTATTATTTTCTAATGGCATCAATAAAGCTTACTCGCAATGAAGTGTTGGGTCTTCTATTCACGGACCCTGATTCTGAAGGGGAATATTTGCCGTGATTCTGAAAGTGAAAGTACAGTCCTACACCAAGCACAAACGGTGAATCCTTTGCCAAATGTAGATGGTCCTTTGCCCAATGTCAGTGGTGGGAACACAGTGGTGTTTCACGGGGTTGGAGTGTTCATTGTGAAGTTAGCAGGCGTGTTACGCTGGCTTCACACAGCACGCGCGAGCAGTGTGTTGGCAGGGCAGTGGTGCGGATGGAGAGCGCGAGCCGCGTGTGGCCGTTTGTGTGCCATTCACACTGGCAGCGGTTGTCTCACGCAGCTGAACCACGGCTCGTACAGTTAGTGGGCAATGTGGAGGCAGGGTGTGGAGTCACAATGACAGTAGTCCGAACTGTGCACACTCGGCGGGCACGTGCTTCTGTCTGTCTCTCGTCTTGTCTCGTCATCTCACTCATGATCTCTGCCTTGCCGTGGCGAGTGATCTTTTGAACAAAACAGGTCTTGTCTACTTGTGTTTGTGTGTCATATGAATAATATAAATGTGCCCCATACATGGAATCAGAGTGCCTACTGTATGTAGTAAATGGAAAGTCTCTACAGCAAAAGGCCAACCGCTGCATGCATTCGGTTTGTTTCTACCATTTATTAGTAACGATTTACACAGTTTGTTTACTATTTACTATTTACCTGAGCATTCAGTATTGTGCAATATAGCATACAGAAGGTGAGAGACATTTTTGGGGGAAAGAAGTGCTGCATTTATCATTTAAACATGTGACTTTTCATGAAAATTCTATAATCCAAGGTGACCACCACCATATGATGTCATAATATGCAAATTAGATGAGAAAATGTAATCCCTACATAAACTTTGGGTCATCCTTAATATTTCTCTAATTTACATAAAGTCTCTATCTTTTATCACTTTTAAGATATAAGAATCAAATTAAGATGTCAAAATCGAACGTTTTAGGAAAAAACCTCCTAAAGGGTTAATATCAACTGGGCCAGGATTTGGCTGCACATCACAGATAATTAACAACATAATAATCAAACATCTCCGTTTCATAGTTGCGCCGAGGCTCACAGCATTTTTAGTATGTAGTGAGTTAACCCTTTAAGACCTAAGGGTATTTTTACAATTAATTTTCCGCCTGGTGTTATTTACTAAAAAAGCTTGTAAAACATCAACCCTGTTGTGCACAGACAATTGACACACCTCTTTTTTTTCAAGACAAGTTGCACTGTCAGTATATTTGTGTTGCATTGATGTCACCTGAATGTAAAATAAGCTATGGGACCATAAAGACAAATGAAAACATAAAACGGAAATTGAATCCCTCAAATATTGATTGAAAACACACACAAATAAATAAAAGCTAAGCATATTTCCTCTGGAAAACTGTTTGTTCAAGTCTTTGGAGTCCTGGAACTCAGGAATAAACATGATAACTTATACAGAACCAAAACTATTTACATTTTTCCAAAAAAAGTCCAGGCGCTTTTGGCCTCTTTGGATTTTGGATATTTACTGGTGCCAAGCCTCAAAACAGTTCCTATCAGGAACTTCTCCTCAAACTTTCTCCTCAAACTTTTCCCTCAAACTTTGTCCACAAAACTACTCAAAACTGCAGCACGTCTCTCTCTCTATCTCCTCAATACTAGCCGTGCGTCTCTATCTCTCCACAATAACAGAGCTGTGGTTCATGCGTAATGACGCACACCAACGTGGATGACGGATCAGCCTGTCATTGGTCAAACCCTCATCCAAAATGGCAGCTAGCATCGCGCTAGCGGCAAAAATGACGGAAAATTTATAAATTATGGACATCAAGTGGATATATCTTGGATGTAAGCGTTTTGATTTATTGCTGAACAACTCCAAAAAGATGCACATGTTCCAGGCTGGATAGAAAACCTTCTGTAAAGGCTACAAAGACACCAAAGACACCCCCGTGATGGCTAGCTCGTTAGCTTAGATATTTATCGGAGGTGCCGTGTGACGTCGTGGGCAATGCCGTCGGGCTCTGAGGGTTAAAACAAAATAAGATCATTGTCAGATAAAACAGTGAAGCTTTTCAGAACAGCAAGGCACAAAGGGCGGAGAAGGGATTCAGACGGAGCACCATAGAGGGGCTGTAGTTTTTACAGTTTTATACTGGGAACAAATGAGGGATCCCAAGCCTTCACTAGAGAGGTTTTATAAGAGACATTCATATGCCCGTGTCCCCAGAGCAAGACAAAACTCAGCAGAAAAAGTGTCATTTTCGGCAGTGTAGAGTTGCAGCTTAAATTGGAATGCAATTTGCTTGGCAAATGGCTGCGTGTGCAGGCAATAGAAGGCTGGAGAGTTTGGTGGCTCCACAAACAAGCACAGGTGCAGGCAAAGGAAAAGTCTTACCAGTCGAAGCCAGGTGAAGCAGCAATAAGCGTACCTTAGTTTACCAGTAAGGCCAAGCAGGAAGCCTATGAAAGACCATGCGGCGGGGAGACATGGGCAGCAACAACAGCAAGACGGTGCAAGCCAAACAGCAAGAGCAGCATGCAGTGAGGGTTAATTAATTAGCCAGTCAGCAGCAGCAAACAAATCCAACAAAACTTAGCAGCTGAGAAGGTGTAGGCAACAGGCAGCAATTAGCCAGGAAGTCGAGGCATTAAAATATACAAAATAAAATGTTCAATTTCTTGGTTGATTCGTCGGCCTTGGCAAATATTAGACAAACATTAGACAAACAAACACTGCTACACATGTGCGGCCATCTTGGATTCTTGGATTCTAGTGAAGTATTGTTTGCTTTATGGAGTGAAAAAGTTGAGCCTACCTTGTCCAAACTCAAGAAAGAGTATATTGGAATTAAAAGTTCAGATGATTAAATGTTTAAATGGTGGGAAATACTTGGCAAACACCAAAAGAAATCAAAACATGGTGAAATAATTGAGGCTTTAAACGTCATAAGTTGTAAAAGGCTACGTGATGTGACGACACATCTATTTTCAAGCATAGATGCGAAATGTAAAGAAGTGGATTCTAAAAATGAAGAAGCAGAAAAGGCTGAGGCAAATATTCAATATCTTCAAACACAGCTAGATAAATTACTAGTTGAGCAGTTAGCCCTGACTGCAAAGTGTAGCAAACACAAGGAAACCATTGCAGATCTCATGGCTAAGCTAAATGCTAAAAAGCTCATGCCTCCCACAATGCTTAACAGCAAGGGGATTAAAAAGCATGTTCACTTCTTAGATGAGGGGACTTGCTCTAATGAATCTGAAGCGTTCAGTTCAGAAAATGCACAAGAAAGTGTGCCTATTTCAGTTCTTAAGGTGATGCAGCACCGGAATAGCGCAGAGTCATGTACCAGTACGCATGGTGTGCAAGCATTAGAGAGTCATGAATATCCTCAAACTCCACGAGAACAGCTGTTAACTTCACTTGCGAGCGGGCTAGCAGCCTAATAGCAATGAGTTTAATAGTAAAACATCCAGATTGCAATGATCCTGTTTGTATTTTCAGATTTGTAATTGTATAACACATTCATTACACATTTTAGTTGTTTGTGCTACCAATTACACATAGACTAGTCAAGTTTATTCTTTAAAACACATGATTGCTTTACTGTAAGTGTTGTATGAAACACTTAGGATTAAGGCTGTAGATGCTATGCATTCTAGGCCATGTATCTTGTGTAAATTGGAATAACTTTAATACTGGAATTGTATAGCAATTTCAAGATTGCATGTGTGTCTATGTTGAATTTGTTAGTCTCCTATAGTGGAAACTCTGCTATTTCCTATATAGCTGTAGTTAAACCCTGTACAGGAGCACAGAATTGCCATGTGGCTACAGTGTGAATTACAATTGCATTTACCATGAGAATGTTTTCATCACAGCAGGATTCGAGAACTCCAAACTTTGCATTTTATCATGCTCTTTAACAAAAACATTGGTGGGAGAAGATTTTGAGCTAGACCACACCTCATACTCACATTCTCATACTGGCTGCCTGTTTTACAACAGGGCTAAATTTGCATCACAATTGTAGACTTCCTCACCATGTTTGGGCATGATTTACACATAGTCACAGCTAAATTCAGTCACATAGATTAAGATAAATCTCCATCTGCCTCACAAAATGTCTTTACATCTAGACTGTGTTATAACTGTGAATTTCCTCCAATTATTGTTTGTTTTGTTTTTTCTTTTGATTGACTAAATCAGGTATTATTTGTCTCACCAAGTTAAATATCAAAAGGGTATTTCTCATCCTTACCTAGTGAAAAATATTATTGTATCATTGTATTGTAAGAATGCATTTGATTTTGAACTTTTTTGATTTTGAATTTTGATTTCTGAGTCTTTGTATTTTTCCATTTTACAATGTAACAATGGTTTTGGACATGAATTCAATTGAATTTCTGTATTTGGTTACACAATATTTTGCTGATACTTCTCATGAAAGAGGGATTTAAAACCAACAATGATTGTTGTTTTGTTATAATGCATTTTATTTCAATGTTTCTAAAAAATAATGTAAGAGCTTGAGAGATCTTATTTAATTCTAAACCTTGACCACTTTATTAAGTACATATATTTAAAGGCTTATTGCCAGAGACTATTTTAATCTGACCATATCAAACTTCTGACCAGTGACAAATGCCATGTATGCTATTTTGCTGTTTGTTGGGCTGTATGTTACAGGATTCCTGCTGCTCGAGTTCACCTCCTGTGTTCTGCCTCAGAAAGAGAGACAAGCGTTTGTTCTCATCGTCAGTGACTGTTCTTGAGGTGTGAAGGATTCAATGGACGTTTTGCATATCAATGATGTTTGCACCACACCATTTGATAAAGTTCTCAAGCAGGGCTGCAAGGAGAACGAAGACTGACAAACTGCCTTTGCAACATGCCTGGACGACAAGTCTGAAGATGACATCTACACACAACTGAAAGCATGTCTTTGTTGACTGCGTCACCTCTGGACACTTTATGAACGTGGCCAAACGTGCCAAGGGGGACTGAAGGAACTGAAAATAATCAAAGATATTTGATATTTGAAATCCAACAAAGTGATTTGCTTTACTGTTTGCTTTACTGTTGTCACCCCCCATTTGCTTATCAGAAGGGACATCTGGAAGACAATAGAGAGGCCTGTAGGCCACATGTGGGTCATACCTTGCGGGGGAAGTTTGGTTTGAGTGTCATGTTTGAGTTTGGTTTGATTGGTCAGTTTGAAAAGAATACATTTGGTTTCAGTCACATGGTCAAGGAATAGATAAAAGCAGATGGAACTATTGCTCTTTCTCTTTTTTCCTCTGGGGCTCTTACTCTCTGGCTCTTGAGGTCATTGGGGCTTCTCTTCTTTGCTCTCTCTCTCTCTCTCTCTCTCTCTCTCTCTCTATCTCTCTCTCTCTTTCTCTCTCTCTCTCTCTCTCTCAGGTAACATTTTATTCATGCTGTGTAAGATTAATGGTATAAGTTTATCATCTCATACATCCATTTTGAAGCTATTTTAAGTGTAACCATAACCAGATTTTGTCATTAAATCCTTTCTATTACAAATACTGTGCTAACTAGTTTTGATTTGGTATTGACTCTGAAGTGCTCCCTATTGCAATACAATATAGTCACATTATAGCAACGCTCTCCCACATATTTTGCTATTGTAACTGCACTTATTTCATACCTGCAAACTTGTCGCTTTTCGTTTCATTGTCGCCGTTTTCATTGTCAATTGGGTCATTCACGTGAATCGTGTAGAACCGGAGAGTTTTTTTTGGGGGGGGGGGGGGGTCGGAATCTCAACTAGAGGTGGGCAGATCGATACCAACGTGAAAATATTTAACTTAAGTAAGTTTCAGTTTCTCTCGTTTTGCGACCTGACTGAGTTTGTCAAAATGCTGCTGCTGTCAAAGAGCAGAGCATTGCAAGCTCTCTGTAATCCTCCTCCCAAGAGTGCTGCTCGTGCTCGACACTGCCCTCCCCCTCTCTCCTGTGTTGTACCGTCACGTGACTCACCACTAACGCGCCGCTCCACCAGCAGTCAGGCGCGCGCTCGCTCAGCCGCGCGCGCATTTCTAGTCAGTCAGAGACGGAGAATGGCATCAGAGAGAAAGAGGAGCGTTGTATGGCTGTATTTTCAGGCCGAAAATGAGACAACAGCGACTTGTACCATTTGTAGAAAGTCTTTAAAATACAGTGGCAATACAACTAATTTGTACAAACATATGAAAAATCAAGGAGAATTTATTTTACATGTTTTATATTTATTTTGAAGTGCACTAAAGAGGAGAAACATTTTTTTTTGTTAACATGCTACTTGAATAATAATTTTGTAACTTTGTTTATTTAAATAAAGCAGAAGTAACCAAAAATTGTTTCTGAACAAAAGCTTTTGTAGTACTGATTAATAACCCAAAATGCAAATCACAAAAACAAATTAAAAGTCATGAAAATTCATTAAGATTTAGGTTGAAGACGCATCCACCTTAATTATTAAAAAGTATCGGTATCGGTATCTCGAGACTGGCCCTGTATTTACTTGGTATCGGATCGATACCAAATCTAGCGGTATCGCACACCTCTAATCTCAACTGAGCTCGCGCCTGTCAAAGAGAGGGTGGGGGTGGGCTTGCGTGCCATGTAGGCCATTATTGGACATTTCTTATAAATTCTCATTTTTTCACTTACTTGAGTTCACAGCGTCGGCATTGCAACCCCCCCCCCCCCCTGCAAACCCCGTCTCCCCCCCCCTCCGCCCCCCCGACCGGACACTGTCACCTTTTTTTCATCGATGAGTTTGCAGGTCTGTTATTTCCGTCGTTGGTATAAGTTGCAGTGGGTGGAAATAGACGAGAAATGTACAGTTTTCTTCCATCTTTCTGATAACGTTTCTTTAAGTCTTCTGGCAACCCTGCAGATTGAACCATCTACAGGAGTCCACTCTTACAGTTTCAAAGCAGCTTTACAGAAAGTGCATTTCATAGATGTACAGTAAAAATGTTAGAAAGACAATGTTAAAGAATAATGCCGCTCGCATCAAATTCAAGACAATGGTACTCGCCTTCAAAGCAACCACTGGCTCTGCACCAATATACCTAAACTCGCTTGTTCAGACTTACACACCCTCCAGGAGCTTGCGTTCTGCCAGTGAACGACGCCTTGTGGTGTCATACCAGAGAGGCATGAAATCACTCTCACTGACCTTTTCCTGGACCGCCCCCACCTGGTGGAATGACCTGCCTATCTCAATTCGAGCAGCTGAGTCTGTAGCCATTTTCAAAAAACAACTAAAGACACATCTCTTCCAGCAGCACCTGACCAATCAAGAATAGCACTTAACATTCTATTCATTTTCTGTCTGTCAATTTATTAAAAAAATAAAAATAAAAATTGTCCTGTGTGTTCTGTGTTAGATTAACTGAGACTTGTTACAGCACTTGCATACTGTTACATACTGTTGCCCTTGACTGTTCTAGTTGCTTCTATTGCTCTCATTTGTAAGTCGCTTTGGATAAAAGCGTCTGCTAAATGACTAAATGTAAATGTAATGTTCGAAAAAGTTAATTAATCATGTATTAATTTAGGCCATAACAACGCTGGCGTTGAGTCGTCTCATCACAGGCGTTGAGTCGTCTCTTCACAGGCGTGGAGTCGTCTCATCACAGGTGTTGGGGCATCCGAAGTCTCCATGAGAGGCTGGATACAAACTGGAGCTGACGAACTATTTACCTCGGGACTAGTGTCCCGAGATAACAACAGAAAAGCATATGGGAAATGATTAGCGTAGCTGCTGTTCAGAATATTATATTAATGCTTTTGATCCGATTTAACTGTAGTATAAAGGGTAGTTATAATGTGAATACTTGGCTAAAGAGATGCGTCTTTAATCTAGTTTTAAACTGGGACAGCGAGTCTGAACCTCAAACAATATCAGGAAGACTATTCCAGAGTTTAGGAGCTAAATGTGAAAATGCCCTCCCTCCTTTAGTGGACTTAGATATCCTAGGAATGACCAGAAGCCTAGAGTTTAGTGACCTTAAAGAGCGCGATGGGTTGTAGGGCGATAGAAGATCCGTTAGATACACTGGAGCTAAACCATTTAGGGCTTTATAGGTTAGTAGCAATACTTTGTAATTGATACGGAACTTAATAGGTAACCAGTGTAGAGATGATAAAATTGGTGTTATATGATCATATTTTCTTGACCTAGTAAGAACTCTAGCAGCTGCGTTTTGGACTAACTGTAGTTTGTTTATTGAGGATGCAGGACAACCAGCTAATAAAGCATTACAGTAATCTAATCTCGAGGTCATGAATGCATGAACTAACTTTTCTGCATCAGAAATAGATAGCATGTTACGTAGCTTAGTAATGTTTCTAAGGTGGAAAAATGCCGTTCTTGTAACATATGAAATATGATTTTCAAAAGACAAGTTGCGGTCTAATATAACACCCAGGTCTTTTACTGTAGTGTATAAAGTGACAGGACATCCTTCCAAGGTAAAATTGTATTGTGAGAGGTTTTGTGGGCAGTTTTTTGGACCAATAAGTAATACCTCCGTTTTATCTGAATTTAATAGTAGAAAATTACACGTCATCCAGTATTTAATATCTTCAACACACGCTGTCAGTTTAGATAATTTAGCGTTTTCATCCGGTCGTGATGAAATATATAATTGAGTGTCATCAGCATAACAGTGGAAATTAATTCCATGTTTTCTTATAATATTACCAAGCGGTAGCATATATATTGAGAATAGCAGAGGGCCTAACACGGATCCTTGCGGCACCCCATAGTCTACTGACGTCATCTTTGATTTTTCCCCATTTAGACAGACAAAATGGTAGCGGTCTGATAAGTACGATCTAAACCAGTTTAATGCCTGTCCCTGAACACCAGTATAATTTTGAAGTCGATCTATGAGTATTTTATGATCTATAGTATCGAATGCAGCACTAAGATCGAGTAGAACTAGTATTGAGATACAGCCTAGGTCAGAAGCTAGAAGTAAATCATTTGTGATTTTAACGAGCGCAGTTTCTGTGCTATGATGCGGCCTGAATCCTGATTGAAATTTTTCATAGATATCATTTTCTTGCAAGAAAGAGCACAATTGAGCGGACACAACTTTTTCTAGTATTTTAGACATAAATGGAAGATTTGAAAATGGTCTGTAATTTGCTAGGTTATTATGATCTAATTGTGGCTTCTTAATGAGAGGTTTTATGACTGCCAGCTTGAATATTCTTGGAACATGACCTAAAGATAAAGACGAGTTAATAATATTGAGAAGAGGCTCTTCCACTACAGGTAACAACTCTTTGAGTAGTTTAGTGGGTATTGGATCTAATAAACATGTTGTTGGTTTAGATGCAATGATAAGTTTATTTAGCTCTTCCTGTCCTATAGTTGTAAAGCGGTGTAGTAGTTCTTGAGGGGCGATAATTGCGGTTGAATCATAAGACATCATTAAAGATTGTACATTTACAATTTTGTTTCTGATGTTTTCTATTTTCTCAGTGAAGAAATTCATAAAATCATTACTACTAAACTGTAACGGAATATTTTGCTCAGGCGATGCTTGTTTATTTGTTAGTCTAGTCACGGTGTTAAATAAAAACCTTGGGTTATTTTGATTATTTTCTATTAGTTTGCGGAGATGCTCAGCCCTGGCTGCTTTTAGGGCCTTTTTATAACATAAATATAAAATAAAAAATATAAATAAATATACATTAACTTAACAACATATGTAGTATCATTTTTGGAATGACTTATCACGAGAGGAATTTTCTTTTTGTTGCATAACATCAGTTAATGGAAACGCCTTTATTTCGCTATATTTTTTATCGACTATTAGGAAATATCGCAACAGTTTTGCATAAATCTGTAATGGAAAAAAAAAGCTTCTGACCAGCGGAAAAATGTGTTAAATGAATGAATTAGATTATGAAGAATGACAATTTGTAGATCGTGCTTTTGCTTTAATACACACCTTCCACAATCTATTTTTCAATTTACTTTTAAAAAGTGGTGGGGACAATATCGAGCTTGGCAAAAAGTGGTGGGGACATGTCCCACCCGTAAATTACGCCTATGCGTTATGTAGTGTAAATGATACATCCCGTTTAACGTTTGTGTTGGCTACTGTATACAGGCCACCAGGGCACAATACAGACTTTACCAAATAATTTGCTGTTTTTCTATCAGAGTTAGTACTGGCTGAAAATACCAATAAAAATGATTTCAAGGATGCATATTTTTGTATCATCTACCCATGTAATCAACCTTTGGAATTGACTGTGTTTGCACTTGTCTTCTTGTTAAAAATGAATTAGACCCGTGTGTAGCCCATTTTCAACCCATGTACTCATTTTCCATTAGTGAACCAACTAGGTCCCACATGGGGAGCCCAGCTGGGCCCCATATAAGATACCCATTTTGAGCCCTTGCCCACTCTGTACCCCTGTAGCCTGTGTTTAACCCATGTGGGCCCCACATACATGCGTTGATATACTATCAGTTTGTTTTTGTATGTGTAGCGTTATGCCTTTTTAATGACGTGACGCAATCGCATTTATATTCTACTATTGCACATTTATTTCCTTAATTTATCTCCTGTAATCTGTTCACATGTATTGAATGTTTTGTAGGTATGTTCTCATCTGCATTTGTTTCCTTGAACACATTCCTTGAATGATTTTTTGACAGTTGCCTGGAGCAAATAACACAGATTACTGCTGAAGTGGGAGGAGAAACTCATCTTCGGATAAACAAGGAAACCAGTTTTTCAAGAGACAAATCACAGCCGGAACATCAAAACACACGCGCATCTTATCTGATGAATGCAGTAGACTGATAAGAGATTGTGACTTTAAAATAAGTAATAAATCATTATGAATCAACATCATTTGTTTAAAAAAGCCAACGGGAATGGAAATGTTTATCCCCCAAATCAGTGACAACATTTATGAACTTGGCAATTAAAGAGTAAAAATCCAGGATTTTCTTTTAAACATTTGGTAGTTTTGATCAGAACTGAGGTTGATTAACAGATTTATGCCACAAAATAGGAAAAAAATATTTATCTGATACATTTTTACAGCAGTTTAATTTAGTGGATGTTTTTATCCCGAACACAACACAAGGGCAGGGTATGTTCTCATCTGCATTTGTTTCCTTGAACACATTCCTTGAATGATTTTTTGACAGTTGCCTGGAGCAAGTAACACAGATTACTGCTGAAGTGGGAGGAAATTTACAGTATGTAACCTTTCCTCATAGCAACTGGCAGCCATGTAACATATCCACCGCAGGCAAGTTGAAGTGAACCCATGTGCAGTATATTTAAATATAACCAGTGGTGGGCTGAAGGCCCGGATTAAGAACATGTAGGGCCCTGGGGCTATAACAAAACCAAGGGCCCCCATAGTAGCCGATCTTGGTGCCACAACGTTTTCTACCACAGAAATAATTAGTATTTTAAAAAAATAAAATCTTCAAAGCACAAATATTAAATGAGTATATACTGTCTGATTACTACATTTTAATATTAAGTAGGACAATATATAAATATTCCAGGCTGCAAGACATTAACTCCAGATATGAGGTCAAAGCAAACAGGTTTCCAGAAACAGAAACCAACAACTTTTGAGCATGCAACTGCCTTAAGAAGTTTTAAAAAACCTTTGGTGGGCATGGTCCCCCAAGAAAAATGTGATTTCTCTGATCTATATACACTCACCTAAAGGATTATTAGGAACACCTGTTCAATTTCTCATTAATGCAATGATCTAATCAACCAATCACATGGCAGCTGCTTCAATGCATTTAGGGGTGTGGTCCTGGTCAAGACAATCTCCTGAACTCCACACTGAATGTCGGAATGGGAAAGAAAGGGGATTTAAGCAATTTTGAGCGTGGCATGGTTGTTGGTGCCAGACGGGCCGGTCTGAGTATTTCACAATCTGCTCAGTTACTGGGATTTTCACGCACAACCATTTCTAGGGTTGGTCAGGATGCTTTCTATTGCGCAGTGATAGAAGTTCACCAGGATAGCCGAGGAGAGCTGATTCTTCCTCAGTGTCCTCAGGAAGAAGAGGCGCTGGTGAGCCTTCTTGACCAGGCTGGAGGTGTTGGTTGTCCACGACATGTCCGCCGAGATGTGGATCCCCAGGAACTTGAAACTGGAGACACGCTCAATAGCCATTCCATTGATGTGGATGGTGTCGTGTGTGCCTCTTGACTCCTTCCTGAAGTCCACGATGAGCTCCTTCGTTTTGGTGGTGTTGAGGAGCAGGTTATTTTCAGTGCACCATGTGGCCAGGTGCTGGATCTCCTCCCTGTAGGCAGTCTCATCGTTGTTGCTGATGAGCCCAATCACCATAGTGTCGTCAGCAAACTTGGCGATGGAATTAGATCCATACACAGGCTTGCAGTCGGAGATGAAGAGGGAGTCGAGTAACGGGTTTAGCACACAGCCCTGTGGGACACCAGTGTTGAGTGTGATGGACATGGAGCAGGTGGATCCTGATCAAACATTCTGGGGTCTGTCAGTTAGGAAGTCCAAAATCCAGTTACACATTGAGGTGTTGATTCCCAGGTCTCCAAGTTTGGCTATTAACTTGGATGGGATGACAGTGTTGAATGCTGAGCTGATGTCAACAAACAGCATGCGTGCATAAGTGTTCTTATGGTCCAGATGGGTGAGCACAGAGTGCAGTGCCATGGAAACTGCATCCTCTGTGCTCCTATTGCTGCGATAGGCAAACTGGTGTGAGTCCAATGTGGATGGTATAGAGTCTTTTAGGTGTTCCAGGACCAGCCGCTCAAAGCACTTCATAACGATGGGTGTGAGTGCTACAGGGCGGTAGTCATTAGGGCACCTCGGGCTGGAGTGTTTCGGCACTGGCATAATGGAAGTGCGTTTGAAGCATGTTGGTACAGCTGCTTGGGCAAGAGACAGGTTGAAAATGTCTGTAAAAACCCCAGCGAGCTGCTCCGCACATGCCCTGAGAACACGTCCAGGGATGTTGTCTGGTCCAGCAGCCTTGTGCGCGCTGATCCGGCTCAGTGCCTTGCAGACATCAAAATATATCAAAATATCCCAAAAAACTAAATTGTATAAAATACTTCTCAGATATTTTTTTTTAAATAAAGTTTATTCATTCATTTCCACAGGCCAAATGTTATTTTAATTTAAAATATTTTATTAATTTTAAACCCTTCAACTCAAATTCATGCAGTTTTGCTGATAATGTGAACATATCGGATGTTTAGGCTATTTTAATTTAAACAGACAGGCCTACTTATTTATTGCAGCATAAATACAATCGTCTGACTCAGAGCGTCACTGATTAAGTATTTTAAAAAAAGAAAAGTGCAAATCTTAATTTTTTCTTCAAGTTGTCTCCTTCAAATACAATGTTTTTTTCATAATTGTGTGAAGATGTCTTTACTCTCTCCGTGTCCGTGCAGCTGTGGTTGTACAGTAAGATTATCATTGGACCTGTTCAAACTGGATAATGGACCATTCCACCACCGAGTCCTGCAGTGATCTCGAATTAAGTGTGCGTCACTGATCATCATTCTCGCTAAAACATATTTTGTCATAACATGAGATCTGCAGTTTAGTTTAAAGACGAATTATTGGAATTAGCCTATATTTAATCCTTGCTGTCATTAAAACAGCGTGTCACAGGAAAAGTGATCAAAAGTCGCACATGTCATCGCACATCTAAATTCATATAATTTTTGTGTAAATTCTGAGTATTGACTTTATGTAATTTCAGTGCATATGGCCATTAAGGAAACTGGAACATTAATGTAAATGTGTATATCAATATGAAATCAGTTTTAAATTGTTCTTACTTCATGACTTTTCTCACTCTAGAGTTTGTGTCATGATCCTGTCACTGTTTTTCCCTCTGCTGGTCATTCTCACACTCACGTTTCCCTCCGGGTACTTGCACACACTTAGACTCAGCTGTTTCTCGTTACTACTGCTAGGCTCATTCATTCCACACCTGTCCCTCCTTTCCCCTCTGATTGGCGTCTCTATTTCTAGTTCTTGTCTTTCCTTGGTTTTCTGCCAGATTATTAATTCCCTTTGCAGATGTAGTCTTGTCCTGTCTGGCTCACGCTGCCATCGTACCGATCCAACCAACTACAGGTGCTTAAATTAAGTCTATGCTCTACTCAGCTCGCCTGCCGTTGAATGCTGTGACCTGGACTCCTAGTGGGCATCATTTTCTACGGCCGTCAGCCGGTCTCCTCTATTCTCTCTTCTATTCTACGGACCGGTCATCTACCTGGGTCTACCGCCTTTCTTGCATAGTTTGAAAGACTTTTATGTTTGACGGCTCAGCGGCCGTATTGCTTATTCTCAATTAAAGACTGTTTAACTTGCCTTCGCCTTTTGGGTCCTCTCTCTCACCACCTGACAGTTTGTGTGCATTTAAAAAAAATACATTTTGAATTACGTTTGGATTTTACTAGATGTATATAGCCTAAAACAATAGGCACAAATAACACTGTTGGATTGAATCTTCATGATAATGTGGATATAACGTATGAAATGGAGTGAAAATTAAATGTCATTAATTCTTATAATCGTTCTTCTCACATGTATTTTCTACAATCTAACTTCAGTTCACGACCTCACCATCTGTGTCGCCAATTCCCTTTGTCTCCAGAATGTGCGTACACATGGCTCAAAGTTTGCTTAAAGGTGCGCACATTCTGCCGTCAAGTTTGTTTTTTATAGATCACAACCTTTGAGTGGGAACTGGCGTCCGTATGTTTCCAGCCCCGTTTTGTGCATACGCACGCTTTATAAATGAGACCCCAGGTGAGTGTGAGGAAGACGGGGTGGTGTAGGGCCCTATGACATCCGTTTGATTTTTGGGAATTCCGTTTTTTTACCCTTAACTGTCATTTTAGTCACAACTAAATATTAGTGCTGTCAATCGATCATTTAAAAAAAACCAATTAATTACATTTTTTCTGTAATTAATCATGATTAATTGCAATTAAAAACATTGGAGTTTTTAATATTTTGATATTGTAATAATTTCAGTTACTTTCCAAATTAATTTAGAAACAATTTAAAGACGGCATATTTTAAATGTGTGTTGTAATGGCATCTTTTTATGAATAAAGGCCAGTATCACTGATATTAATGTCTATATGAAACATTGATGACGTTACATTACAGTATAACCGAAAGCTACCAGTTTCTACATTTATTAGGCTTTAAAAAAATAAAAACTTTTAATTGAATTGAACTTTAAACAATCTTTACATAAACCCATTATAATAAATGTTATATTTACCTTTGGCTTTCCCTGTCAGACATAGTCTACACAGAAATTGAATAAAGTTATCAACACCTTTCTTAACTGCATAAATAATAAGTGAAATATAGATGAATCATCATTAAAGCTACAATCTTCTCTGTTCCCGTTGTTCTTTGAACATTAATGACAGAAAGTATCAGTGCCACTGTCACTTTAAGATCTACCTCTGCATCTCATTTTCTCTCAAGTTCATTATTTTCCATACAGTAAATTAAAGTGCATTAAAAACAAGGCAAAATACAGCAAGCACTCCCCCCGAGGGAGCTGCTCTCGGGACTGAGGGCTTAGCGTTGAGTTTCTTAACTCTTCCGCCGACGAAAGCAGAGCCGTGGAGAGCCGCTCCACCACACTCTCAGTGTTTGGAAGATGGAGCTGAAATGACGGGAGGGCTTGTGTTGCCCAGATTTGCTTCCCCCGGTCTGCATTTTCCCCAGACATACGTTCTTCTCCCACACAAAACAGCATTTCATTCCAAATATGTCCAATTCCGGGAAATTCCGCGTTAACAATAGATTCCGCATTAATATGCCAATTCCGCGATTCCGTGATGGAGGTCACAGCAACGCGTCTCCAGGTCTACCATAGTCTGCAGAAAGTCCATCTCCAATGCTGGATCTGCACAGATCATGCAACGCACATACACACAAAAGCTCCAGAGAATAACACTTTCCTCAAGGTTGAGAACATCTTAACTAACTATCAGCAAAATCCCTCTCCACAACATGCTGATATGACGTCTGGTACAGAAGTGAATTTATTCTATTTAGTTAATAAAAGAACATAAAAGAGGTACATTTCTCTGAGTCCCCAAAAAGTCACGTAGCCCCCGGGACATGTGTGACCCTAGGGTCACTGAAGGATGATATAACTAAACACATGCTGAGAGAGCTTCTCCCGGGGTGTTGATACACACACACCAAGGACATTTGCCTGTCAGCTCGTCTTGACACAGACATCAGAGCTGGCACCTAGAAAATGTGGATTCAAAAGCACACAGCAAATAATACTAAAATCTCCAAAATATAGAGAGGTTATAGATGAACTGATTTATCCAATGTAGAAAATAGTTATAACTTGATTATCATTGATTCTTATTTTAATATTGAACATAAAATCATTCTTGAAGGATATGTGTCTGATGAAGAGACAAGTGATGTTTGGCTTGACCCTTGACCCTTCAATAGTTAGTATGAAATAAATGTAGGCCTATTTTAAATACATATTGTAGTTGTTTTTTGCTCTAGGGCAGATTTTGCATCCATTGCCATACCGTCACGATCCGAACTCACAAAGTCTTAAGAAAATCCAAAGTTACCAAAATCATAATTATGAGTTGTGCTGATGTTCATGTTCCCACTCTGGCGTTCAAATGTCAAAAACAGCCCATCACTACAATGTCTTTTATCCAGATGTTATTAGCATAAAGTTGAGTCCAGCATTCAAACAACCGATGCATCGCTTGTCTCAATAACTGCGCAGTGTTCATTTTCATTTCATTTTCATTTTGACAACATATTTTGATTTAGTTTTAGTCGTAGTCTTTTGACTAAAATGCCATTTAGTTTTAGTCATATTTTAGTCGCCTGAATTGTTTATAGTTTTTGTCTAGTTGTAGTCGACTAAATCTACAGTAGTTTTAGTCTCCTAAAATCTAATGAGTTTAGTTAAATTGTAATACATTAAGCATTTAAGCATTACATAACCGAATGTCACTTGAACTGACATTTTGACATCATTTTGTTTTTGACATTAAAAATACACTAAAGAGCTCAATTCACTTTTGTGTTTGTTTTTAAAAACATCTTTATAGTTTTTATAACTTTGTATTTCTCTTTTAGTCAGTAGGCCATATCAGGTTAAGCTAAAGCTTCAAATAAGTTTGTTTATTATTTTTTTTAATTTCAGTTAACATTTATTTAATTTAAAGTAATGAAGATTTTTTTAATGGTTTTAGTGAACTATTATAACCCTGATACTTTATTGAATATGTGTCAAATGCTGGTCTTTCCTCCTGACTATGAATTAAATGTGAATTAAATTAAACACAGTTTATTGTGTAACCAAAAACGAATATATAATGCGTGACTTTTAATGATAAACACGCTCGAAATACACCAGGACTCTTATTTTGAAATGTCTGCGCCTCTATTGCAGTTGCAGGAGCTCATTCAAGTTCAGATGAGGGAGATAAATATGCATTGTTACAACCGTCTAAAACACATTACTATATAAACATCATAAAGTAAACACTGTCATTATTCATCAGCATTAGTTCATAAGCAATAGTCTGGTGTTATTGTGTAAATGTGTGTTATTTATTGACTGTGAGCCACTCTGGAGCGCTGGATTGGGGATGCGTGAGCCGTGTTCTCCAGCGGTTAGATCAGCTCAACTCAAATGTGCTCATCTGTGACACACGACATCAGTTCTGACTGGATCTCTTCCCTAATCGTCCCTCTCTAACATTTCCGTCCCGTTTTTATTTGTTGACGAAAATGACAGTTGATTTTCGTTATAGTTTTTGTCATCCAACACTAGTTATTTAGTTATTGTCTCGTTTTCGTCAGTGAAAAAAGGTCGTTCGTCAACGAAATGAACACTGTAACTGGGCCACGCAGAGAGTCAATATAGGCCATGGCTTTCTCTGGGCTGTTAAATACTTTAACTGAGTTATCAGCCGTTATCCTCAGGGTACCAGGGAAGATCAAGGAGTAATGAAAACCTATGTCCTGGAGCCTTTTCCTAGCCTCGTCCAATCCGCTGTGTTTCCTTTGCGTGTGAGCAGAGAAGTCTTGGAAAAAAATTTATTTTGTATTTTTCCCTCAAAACGCACATCCTTTAACTGCCTCGCAGCGTCCATCACCTGCTGTCGATCAACAAAGTTGTGAAATCGGACGATGTACAGAGTAAGGATCTATGTATTGCCTAACTCTCAGGTATTACTCTGGCATAAACACCATAAGAGCAATGAATTATGAGTTATAGCAAAGGATAATGATTGGCATGCTAGCTGTTAGGTGGAATTAGCCTGAGGAAAGAAACTGTGTAACGAGTCTGTTCGTGTGGGAAGAAGGAGGCGGGAACCGGCGAACATTCAAACAAGTTTAATAAATCAACACAAAGTAAAATTGCGTACGTACAAAACAAACGAACACAAAATTAAAGTAAAAGCGGCAGCCCCTCACGGACGACTGCTGCACGCACACATAACAAAAACGTAAACAAAACACAACTTAAACTCCAGGCCTGTCCTCTCTCGTCCTTCACTGTCGTCTTCAGTAGTTGCACTGACGTCACATATTTCATTCAGCCTATGAAATCAGTTCGATTACACTTGGTAGTGCACTGGACCATCCTCAGGGCACTACAGTAGAGAACAGACGAGCCCTTGTAAGTGACACTTGTAGTTTTAAACAACAATTATTCCTTGTAATATAACTTATACATGTGCACACATCTGTTCTGAATAGTGTTGGCGTCACTGTTCTCTGAATTCTTGAAGTGCCGCATTTGTACTTTTAGTATAGTAAATAGGTCAACTTAAAGTATGCTAAATTGGAACCAGTCTTAATGTACTTTAGTAATCTGGAAATAGTGCTGAGGTCCAACTAAAGATATACTCAAGTATATTTGAACCTGTTAGTGATGTCTGGATTATTTCATGTGTATTTAAATAAATCTGTCATGGCAATGACAGCCTCTGTGTATAAATGATTATATTTCAACAACGAATTGGAGAAAAAAAAAACTAATTTTATAATTAGATTTAGGAGTTAATGCAAAAACTGCCTTATGTGAAGTTGACATGTTTGCACACAATGTGTTATTTGAGTGTTGATTATTATATCTAAACATGAATATCAGCTGAATATGTTGCTGTCAAGATGGCCGCCGAGGATGGCCGCAACGTCGCAAGCTCTGCTGAAACATTGCAGTTTTTTGTTTGTTCTGTTTATAGATTTTGTGTTTTTTGTCTTGGATGTTGTCTGCCTTACTACGTACGACAGACAGACACTTTTGGACATTGGTTCGGCAATTGCACACCGAAAACCGGACTTTAAATTCTTCAGTGACGAACCGCTGCTTACAAACACGGCAGCGGATCCTTTTGTTTGGGCGGCCCGACCGCGGAGACACCGCCGGGGAAGGGGAAGTAGAGCCGGCGTGCTCATCAGAGTAAGACGCCGCGCAAACCGTCCCCCGCTTCCCAGTATTTTACTGGCAAATGTTCAGTCTCTGGACAATAAACTCTGCGAGCTGAGAGCGCGGATCTCTTTCCAACAAGAGACGAGGGACTGCTGCATTATCTGCCTTACAGAAACTTGGATGTCCGCTGAGATTCCAGATTCGGCCATCGAAACCACGGGGTTCTCCGTGCATCAGATGGACAGAGAAAAAGATCTCTCCGGGAAAAGCAAAGGCGGGGGTGTATGTTTTATGATCAACCGATCCTGGTGTGATCAGAGGAACGTACATTCTATCAAGTCTTTCTGTTCTCCTGATCTGGAACTTCTCATGGTTCTGTGCCGACCATTCTGGCTACCGAGGGAATTCACCGCGGTCATCATCACAGCTGTGTATATTCCCCCGCAAGCCGACACAGACCGGGCACTAAAGGAACTGTATAGGACAGTGAGTGAGCAGGAAACCGCGCATCCAATGAGTTCTGGATCACTGTTACTCTCCCTTCCGGGATGGTTACAAATCACTCTCGCACCCACCATTTGGCAAATCGGATCATTCTTCCATTCTCCTTCTGCCCGCTTACAGGCAGAGACTGAAACAGGAAGCACCCACCCTCAGAACCATCCAGTGCTGGTCGGACCAATCAGACTCTATGCTACAGGACTGTTTTGATCACGCGGACTGGGAGATGTTCCGGTCGGCCTCTGATGACGACATCGAGGTCTACGCTGATAGCGTAACGTGTTTCATCAGGAAGTGCGTAGAAGACGTTGTTCCGACCAAAACAATTCGGCTGTACCCAAACCAGAAGCCGTGGCTAAATGGGGATGTTCGCGCGGCACTCAATGCGCGGACCTTCTCTTTTAACTCCGGTAATGCGGAGGAGCATAAACAAGCAAGTTATGCCCTCCGGAAAACCATCAGAGCAGCAAAACGCCAGTACAGGGACAAGATTGAAGGACAGTTCAACACCACCGACTCCAGAAGCATGTGGAGGGGAATTAACACCATCACGGACTACAAAGGGAACTCAAACTCCACCGTGAACACCGCTGCCTCTCTCCCGGACGAGCTGAACACCTTCTATGCTCGCTTTGAGGGAACTAACACCGCCCTCGCGGAGAGAGAGCTCGCGGCTGAAGATGCAGAGGTTAGTTCAGTCTCTGTAACTGTAGCGGATGTAACCCGATCCTTCCGGCGGGTGAACGTCCGTAAAGCCGCGGGTCCAGACGGCATTCCGGGCCGCGTCATTAGAGCGTGCGCGCACCAACTGGCTGGAGTTTTTACGGACATTTTTAACCTGTCCCTATCCCTGTCTGTGGTCCCCACATGCTTCAAAACGTCCACCATTGTTCCTGTAGCGAAGCAATCAAAAACCACCTGCTTAAACGACTGGCGTCCTGTTGATCTGACCCCCATCATCAGCAAATGCTTTGAGAAACTAATCAGAAACCACATCTGCTCTGTTCTCCCTCCCTCACTGGACCCACTGCAGTTTGCATACCGCATAAACTGATGATGCCACTGATGATGCCATTTCATCCACTATACACACTGCTCTCTCCCACCTGGAAAAGAGGAACACATATGTGAGAATGCCGTTTGTAGACTACAGCTCAGCATTCAACACCATTGTGCCCTCCATACTTGACATTAAACTCCGGGCTCTAGGCTTAAACAGCCTGTTATGCAGCTGGATCCTGGACTTCCTGTCAAACAGACGCCAGGTGGTCAGAATGGGCAGTAACATCTCCTCATCACTGACTCTCAATACTGGAGCCCCTCAGGGCTGTGTTCTCAGCCCACTCCTGTACTCCTTGTACACACATGACTGTGTGGCAACCCACAGCTCCAACACCATCATCAAGTTTGCTGACGATACGACGGTGGTAGGTCTCATCACTGACAATGATGAAACGGCCAACAGAGAGGAGGTGCACACTCTGACACGATGGTGTCAGGAGCACAACCTCTCCCTCAACGTTAGCAAGACCAAGGAGCTGGTGGTCGACTTCAGGAGGAATGAGAGAGAACACCGCCCCATCACCATCAATGGAGCACCGGTGGAGAGAGTCAGCAGCTTCAAGTTCCTCGGTGTCCACATCACAGAGGAACTCTCATGGTCCGTCCACTCCGAGGCCGTTGTGAAGAAGGCTCATCAGCGCCTTTTCTTCCTGCGACGGCTGAGGAGGTTTGGAATGAACCGCCACATCCTCACACGCTTCTACAGCAGCACCATAGAGAGCCTGCTGACTGGCTGCATCACCACCTGGTACGGCAACAGTACCGCCCGCAGCCGCAAAGCCCTGCAAAGGGTAGTGCGCACGGCCAGCTGCATCATCTGAGGTGAGCTTCCCTCCCTCCAGGACATTTATGCCAGGCGATGTGTGAAGAGAGCTCAGAGGATCATCAGAGACTCTAGCCACCCGAACCATGGGCTGCTCTCACTGCTGCCATCAGGCAGACGGTACCGCAGCATCAGAACTGTTGTATTTTTATACCGCTGTAACTCCCTACTACTCTACCCCCAATAAGCCCGTTATCTTATGTATTAATAAGAGGGCGATCTCACCTGTTTCCTGGGCAGATCAGAAGTGGTATCAAAAAGTCCTCGGCGGTGTCCTGAGCTCACTCAGTCTCGGGTTCCGTCGCACTAGGCAGGTTACTAATATTCTTGATGGATGATTCATCATGGATAGATATACAAATACTTAAGAAAATAGAAAAATGAATACTCTGAGTCAGGTCAAAGATTAATAAGGTTCACCACATTGGTTTACCCCTTTTACTTAATGAAAGTTTCAAAATAATACAAAGTACAATAAACTCAAAAGATTAACAAAGTTCCAACAAAAAGAAATAACAGCGTAAAAATCTTCACCCGGGGTACGGCCCCTATCTTCTCACTGCCCCCTGCTTTTATCCTCCTTTTGCATGGGGCGGTTACAATCACAAAGCAACTCCTAATATGGTAAGCGTGATCTCTGGACAGTTTGCACACACTTAATATATTTGTCCGAGAATAAGATTATATTTTAATACATGCATATAGTATAGGCGTGAGGTCCTTCAGAGTTTAGGGGTAGCTGTTAGAAACCACAGCATCGTGTGGTTTACACTTGCCCGTGTCATAGCCTTATCTCTGTTTAACATCTTTAACTCCAGCCAACCCTCTCACTCATGTCTGCAAATAGTTTAACTGTTAAACAGACTACCCTGCATTTGACCTCATCCTCTAAGCAAAAATACTTTAAAATTCAAAGAAATATAATAATTTCTTTATTAAAATATACCCACTTCTAAAATCTAAAGAGAAATAACAATCACATATTTTATTTACGAGGCAAGTTTGGATGGTCCTGGGTGTCCAGGGATCCAAACTTCTCTCGTAACTTAACCATTCACAATATGAGCATTCAAAGTCACTATCAAACACAATCTGTTTAATATCATCCATCATACGTTTGTTCATTTTCTCCATTTGCCTAATTAACCTAGTCAATTGTTTCCGTCTGGAAGCTTGTCCTGCTTTGAGTGACTCCATCCTTTCGGATAGCCTTGAATGTCCTTTTGTCCTTCTTTTCTTCTCTCCGACGATGTCTGTCATGTTCTCTCCTGCATCGTTCTGTTAGCAAATCAGCCATACATAATTCACTCGTATTCATTAATTTCAACACACCTTTATCATTTCTGAGAACACGTGTGACCGGAGATTCTTGGGAATTCGTATTCGTAGCTTGTAATTGTCCATTTCTGGCCAATTCATCAGAACACGCACCAGCCGACTCCAGAACAGCTTCTTCCCACAAGCAATTAGACTCCTTAACTCCTGATCCATCAGTTCATAACACACACTGGACAGAATATCACTCAGCACAACCCACTGCAGACACACACACATTATATACACATTTATTTATCATATAGCACCTATTGTACATTGGATCTCTACTGTGAACATATTGTATACTGTACATTGTATATTATTACTATAGCTTAATGTATACTGTTATTGTTTAATGTATGTTTAGTGTATATTGTTTAAAGTATATGTATATTGTAAGTATGTGTATATTGTTTAAAGCTGTGAGAACTACACTCACATTGTGTAAATTATTTATTGTTTATTGTAGAGTTTACTGTGCTGTGAGTAATTGTGTGCGCATCAGATGTGTAATCTGTTGTTGCTTAAATGTTGTACATGTCATGTCGTGACTGCTATGTTGCTCGGACTGCACCTAAGAATTTCACCTGCTGTTGCACTTGTGCATATGTAGAGTGACAATAAAGTGATTTGATTTGATTTGAATATAGGCTCATAGTTTGGGCTCTGTTTTTAACCTTTAATATTATAGTAATAATGTGCAAGTAAGGGTTCCCTATATAGTTTACAGCATTATCCTGAAGAAACTTTTAGTTATAATGGAATTCATTTAAGGTCAGACACAATTGTTTCAGTAAACCACTGTTTAATAACATATTTGATACAAACTAATTGATACATTTAGATAAATAGATATTATAATACAATATTTCCCGCTGTTGTCACTTGTCGTCATCACGTGACTCACAATGACTGAAACGACCAATCAAAAGGGCATTCTCTCTAACGATGTTCCAACATGTTAAAAACGCTTCGCTGATCAGAGACAAACGGGGAGAAATTAGTAGGCCTATCTACCGCACACTGCAAAAAATGACTGTGATTTTAACGGTAAAAAACTGTGACAATGTCTGTCATGGATTTGCACTGAATTGATTCTCAAAAATATGGAACAAATTGCGTTCCGTACCAGTTCAATACGGAACAAGACTTTATGTGTCAATTCCGGGACGATTCCGTATTACACGGAACGGTTGGCAACCCTAGACATGGGCCCAGTTCGAAGACAAGACGTGCTGCAGTATAACTGAACACTATATTCATTTCAACATTTATCAGGCTATTTTATTTCATGGATCATATCAAATTATAGTTCATCCAAAAATGAAAATAATGTCATTATTTCGAATCAGTGTTTCAAACTGCTGAAATCATGTGCCTTTGGCCCTCTGAACCACTGATTCGAAACTGTACTCACATGAACCGTTTGAAATACATCTTTAGTCATTTTCTGAATCTTTGCTGGCAATGAAGGCCTCACTGAGCCATCGGATTTGATCAGAAATATCTTAATTTGTGTTCTGAAGATGAACAAAGGTCTTACAGGTGTAGAACAACGACATGAGGGTGAGGAATAAAGGACAATATTTTTGGGTGAACTAAACCTTTAAAACAATCGTCACATAAACCCATTATAGTAAATGGATTTACCTGTGGCCTTCAGTCTAAAAGGAAGGAAATATACAGAAACTGAATAAAGTTATCATCAGTCTGCACTTCATAAATAAATATAGATGAATCCTCAACTCTTTAAGTTCATTTAAGGAGTTATTTCACTCTTTTAAAGGGACAGTTCACCCAAAAATGAAAATTAGCCCATGATTTACTCACCCTCAAGTCATCCTAAGTGTGTGTGACATTCTTCTTTCAGACGAATAAAATCTGAGTTATATTAAAAATGATCTGGCTAATCCAAGCATTATAAGAGCAGTAATAGTTAGGGATGCACCGAATCCAGATTTTTGGGGTTCGGCTGAATACCGAATCCACTGGTTAAGATTCGGCCGAATCCGAAACCGAATCCCGAATCCTTCTCCCATCCTCAGTCCATTATCACAGGAAACACATTAATGAAGTAAACACCGTCCACAGCAGTGTATGTCAGGGTTGGTGAAGGGAAGGAGCGAGGACTCAAGGATGCAGAGGAAAGGGCTTTTTAATGATAATAATAAAACAAAAAACAAGACAAAACAAAACTACCCCAAGGGGGAAAAACTGACTTGACTTGACTTGACTTGACTTGACTTGACTTGACTTGACTTGACTTGACTTGACTTGACTTGACTTGACTTGACATTTCATACATATACATATACTTTAAACAATATACACTAAACATACATTAAACAATAACAGTATACATTAAGCTATAGTAATAATATACAATGTACAGTATACAATATGTTCACAGTAGAGATCCAATGTACAATAGGTGCTATATGATAGATAAATGTGTATATAATGTGTGTGTGTCTGCAGTGGGTTGTGCTGAGTGATATTCTGTCCAGTGTGTGTTATGAACTGATGGATCAAGAGTTAAGGAGTCTGATTGCTTGTGGGAAGAAGCTGTTCTGGAGTCGGCTGGTGCGTGTTCTGATGAATTGGCCAGAAATGGACAATTACAAGCTACGAATACGAATTCAGCACTGGACTGCAAACACAAGGATATTAAATAGGGAACAAACAAAGGAGGGTAACGAGGGAAGACAGGTGGGGCAAATGAACCAATAATCAGGAAACAAGGTGGGCGGGGTTAGACAATGGACACGAGCACATGGCACAAAGAAACACTTAACAAGACATGTGCTCACACCAAACATGACATGAACATGCAACTAATGAGAACTCATCAGCTGCATGTTCACACAAAACATGACAACATGACGTAGCACGTAGCCAGTGAAAAAACACCAACCACGTGCTACACAACATAAGACAAAACATGAAAGCACACGGCCGATGAAAACATGAACCGTGTGCTACACAGGACACAGACAGAAGAGCACACGCTCACATGACAAAACAAACACACGGAGCATGAATGTCCGAATCCCAACACAAAACTGAAACCCAAACTAGACCGAAGTGCTGGGATCCGAACACCACGCCCCGCACACAAAACACAAGGACAGAAGAGCACGCAGCTTGAGCATACTCAAAGCTGTGCGCTCACACAAGACAAGACAAACAATACAGGAGTGTCAGGGCTCTGTCACAAACCCATGAATAAACTAGACCGAAGTGACAGAACCCTGACAGTGTAGGGATGCTATTGACCATTTAACCGTTAACCGAAACTTTGACCGATTAATACTACCAGTTAAATGGTTTAAATGTTTTTCTTTGTTTGTTTTTAGTTAGTTAGTGGTACTTTATTGTTTAGCCTAAGCTGAAAATTGATCTTTGGTCTCGCCACACAATCACAAAACAATTAACAGTACACAACATCCAATAAATACATCTAACAATACACTACATCCACAATGACAAATTCAAATATTCATGCATATTTTTGATGCATGGTTAAGAAAAATATGCTGTATTGCGTTATTTGTTCACTCACGGAGCGCGTCCACATGTGCAACCACAAAGCAGATATATCTCGCACAATGAAGCAATGGAAAAGCTTACACTGTGTGGGAGCATTTCCACAGGAAAATACAGCAGCAGCTCAAGCTCCTGACTGGTGGAGAGCAAATGAAGGCGCTTCCCGAGGCTGGCCGCTCTAGCGAGGCGTTCTCTCTGTGTTCCCGGGACATCAGTGCCATCTGAAGCCTTTCATAGTGTGGTTTTGGTCAAGTTTACTAAAGTAAACATTGTCGCGTATGTTCTTCTCGCCACTGTTTCCTGATGGTTTATAGAAAAATGACCCAGAGTTGTCCTCTGTCGTTTCAAAGAACAGCACAATGGAGAGCGCAGGAGGCGCTGCGGAGACAGAAGGATTGAGAGGGTGTTTTCTGCCACGGGTTTACCTGTCAACAGGCTGCGCTCCAGACTAACCCACATCACTTACACATGTTAATTACAAAACAAACAAAAAACATACAAAGGTGTGGATGGAGGTAGCCTAGGCCTTCTATTTTTATTTGACAAAAAAAACAACGATTCCGGTTCTTCAAAGCTTACGGATTCAGTGTATTTTCGTTTTGTCATCTTAATTTGGTAATTATTTAAGTGAAAAATATTTAGTGTAGGCCTATGTATTTTATTCTTTTTATTTATATTTCATCTGATCTATATGCGGCTGTTTGCACAGTAAAATAAAACACATTTTGGCTGCTGTAGATTCCTTCATGCTCAACTCATGTTCTCTCGGATGTTTCATATGCAAATGTTTTAACAGCGGCTGTTGTTTAGGGTCCTTGTCATCACGAGACAAATCGGCTTTGCAAATTGAACATGTAGCTCGACTTGAATCACCTTCTTTTGACTTAAAGTACTGCCACGTTTTCTGTTCATGATTTCCATTTTCACTTTCAACGCCGGCGTCATTGCGTTCGACCAGCGGGGCGCGCATGGTGCAAGCCTAGGGTTCGGTTCAGTGGAAAACAATCCTGAGGTTAGGCAGAAACCGAACCCAGTCAAAAAGCCCAATATTCGTCCGATTCCAAACCCGAATCCTGGATTCGGTGCATCCCTAGTAATAGTTGCTCTGTTTTTGAAGTCCATAAAAATCTGTCATGTGCATCTGTCCGTCATATAACTGATCCTCGCGGCTCCGGGGGTTAATAAAGGCCTTCTGAAGGGAATCGATGCGTTTGTGTTAGAAAAATATCCATATTTAAAAATGTATTTCATTTTTTCTATGGCTCTGCATCAGCCGTCCCCGCGCCATCACTTCCGGCGAATAAGGTCAAAATACATGCAAAATACTGCCGCGATCATAGATATATACATAGATTCCTCATTAGTGCCTGCGCGGATCGGTCGAATGAGGCATCTACGTATATATATCTTTGATCACGCCAGTATTTTGTCCTTATTCGCTGGAAGTTATGGCGCTGGGAATACTAGATGACATTTGTCTGATAAGAGGTAAAAAATAACATAAATATATGTTAAATACAAGAATCCAACAATACCAGATTTGTTAGGTTTCGGTCTATGGTTTGTGCAGCGTTGCAATTTAGCGCTTAAAAAACGTTAGCTGATATCTTCAAAACCGCTGGTCCGATTGAGACGAAACCAGCGTCAGAAGTTCGAAAACATAGGTCGATAGCTATATATTAATGCCCAAATATCAAAATATTGATAGTAAGGGGGTGTAAAATCCAATCAAAGTCAGGTGTCAGTCATTTTTCATGTGTTTTTTCATAAAAATTTCTTGTCATTTCATATAAACTCCAAAACGAAATGAGATATTTTCACCAAAATTGACACACACATGTATGGGCTCACTCCGAGGACACATAAAACAAATGGTAGGATTGCGCCTCTTGGTGGCGCTATAGTAGAACAAAAAATTAAATTCCCATTGACTACAATGCAGTATTATGATATAAAATGCTATGCTTTACAAATGAATTGATGTATCATTACGAAACTTGGTATGTGCCATCAGCACCATGCCTTTAAGCTACTTAAAAGGTTTCAAAACAGCACCGCCATGTGGTCCATACTTATAATGAAAAGGCCTCTTGAGGCTTTATCTCTGCAATGACATATTGACACTATGTTGACCCCCTGCTTTGGTATATTGACACCAATCTTTGCATGTGTCATTGTTCCCTTATTCTGACCACACCACATCAATTTTGTAACTGTGCCACCTATTGGTTGAAAGTGATAAATCATAAATAAATCATTAAATCATTATTATTGACTGTATTTATAATTTTAAAACTATTTAGCCTAAAATCACCTTAATAGGTCTTTAATTGCTCATTGCTGCAGTTGATCTGACACTGGCGGCCATTTTGGCATGTCTTGTCTTCTTCTTTGCGCTTGGCCCTGATAATGGCTGCTTGCAGCTATATTTATTTATTTATTGCTGCTTGAGGTCCGAAAAAGATAGGACATATGGGAAGAGCAGGGCTTTATTTTCATTCCAGGATGACTCTAAAAAGTAATTAATTGATTTATTTATTTATTATAATAAGTAATAATAATTAAAAAAAAATCACAGGACAAAGTGAAATTCCATTAAAATAAATCAGAATGTCCAATAGGATTCTAAGAATCCAATAAGATCCTACAGGACAAAGGGAAATTCCATTAAATAAATCAGAATGTCCAATAGGATTCTAAGAATCCAATAAGATCCTTCAGGACAAAGTGAAATTCCATTAAATAAATCAGAATGTCCAATAGGATTCTAAGAATCCAATAAGATCCTTCAGGACAAAGTGAAATTCCATTAAATAAAAACACAATGGCCAATAGGATTCTAAGAATCCAATAAGATCCTACAGGACAAAGGGAAATTCCATTAAATAAATCAGAATGTCCAATAGGATTCTAAGAATCCAATAAGATCCTACAGGAGAAAGGGAAATGCCATTAAAATAAATCAGAATGTCCAATAGGATTCTAAGAATCCAATAAGATCCTACAGGACAAAGAGAAATTCCATTAAAATAAATCAGAATGTCCAATAGGATTCTAAGAATCCAATAAGATCCTACAGGACAAAGGGAAATTCCATTAAATAAAAACACAATGGCCAATAGGATTCTAAGAATCCAATAAGATCCTACAGGACAAAGTGAAATTCCATTAAAATAAATCAGAATGTCCAATAGGATTCTAAGAATCCAATAAGATCCTACAGGAGAAAGGGAAATGCCATTAAAATAAATCAGAATGTCCAATAGGATTCTAAGAATCCAATAAGATCCTACAGGACAAAGGGAAATTCCATTAAAATAAATCAGAATGTCCAATAGGATTCTAAGAATCCAATAAGACCCTACAGGACAAAGGGAAATTCCATTAAATAAATCAGAATGTCCAATAGGATTCTAAGAATCCAATAAGATCCTACAGGAGAAAGGGAAATGCCATTAAAATAAATCAGAATGTCCAATAGGATTCTAAGAATCCAATAAGATCTTACAGGAGAAAGGGAAATGCCATTAAAATAAATCAGAATGTCCAATAGGATTCTAAGAATCCAATAAGATCCTACAGGACAAAGGGAAATTCCATTAAAATAAATCAGAATGTCCAATAGGATTCTAAGAATCCAATAAGATCCTACAGGACAAAGGGAAATTCCATTAAATAAATCAGAATGTCCAATAGGATTCTAAGAATCCAATAAGATCCTACAGGACAAAGGGAAATTCCATTAAAATAAATCAGAATGTCCAATAGGATTCTAAGAATCCAATAAGATCCTACAGGACAAAGGGAAATTCCATTAAAATAAATCAGAATGTCCAATAGGATTCTAAGAATCCAATAAGATCCTACAGGACAAAGGTAAATTCCATTAAATAAATCAGAATGTCCAATAGGATTCTAAGAATCCAATAAGATCCTACAGGACAAAGGGAAATTCCATTAAAATAAATCAGAATGTCCAATAGGATTCTAAGAATCCAATAAGACCCTACAGGAGAAAGGGAAATTCCATTAAATAAATCAGAATGTCCAATAGGATTCTAAGAATCCAATAAGATCCTACAGGACAAAGGGAAATTCCATTAAAATAAATCAGAATGTCCAATAGGATTCTAAGAATCCAATAAGATCCTACAGGACAAAGGGAAATTCCATTAAAATAAATCAGAATGTCCAATAGGATTCTAAGAATCCAATAAGACCCTACAGGACAAAGGGAAATTCCATTAAATAAATCAGAATGTCCAATAGGATTCTAATAATCCAATAAGATCCTACAGGACAAAGGGAAATTCCATTTAAATAAATCAGAATGTCCAATAGGATTCTAAGAATCCAATAAGATCCTACAGGACAAAGGGAAATTCCATTAAAATAAATCAGAATGTCCAATAGGATTCTAAGAATCCAATAAGACCCTACAGGACAAAGGGAAATTCCATTAAATAAATCAGAATGTCCAATAGGATTCTAAGAATCCAATAAGATCCTACAGGACAAAGGGAAATTCCATTTAAATAAATCAGAATGTCCAATAGGATTCTAAGAATCCAATAAGATCCTACAGGACAAAGGGAAATTCCATTAAAATAAATCAGAATGTCCAATAGGATTCTAAGAATCCAATAAGACCCTACAGGACAAAGGGAAATTCCATTAAATAAATCAGAATGTCCAATAGGATTCTAAGAATCCAATAAGACCCTACAGGACAAAGGGAAATTCCATTAAATAAATCAGAATGTCCAATAGGATTCTAAGAATCCAATAAGATCCTACAGGACAAAGGGAAATTCCATTAAATAAATCAGAATGTCCAATAGGATTCTAAGAATCCAATAAGATCCTACAGGACAAAGGGAAATTCCATTAAATAAATCAGAATGTCCAATAAGATTCTAAGAATCCAATAAGACCCTACAGGACAAAGGGAAATTCCATTAAATAAATCAGAATGTCCAATAGGATTCTAAGAATCCAATAAGATCCTACAGGTCAAAGGGAAATTCCATTAAATAAATCAGAATGTCCAATAGGATTCTAAGAATCCAATAAGATCCTACAGGACAAAGGGAAATTCCATTAAAATAAATCAGAATGTCCAATAGGATTCTAAGAATCCAATAAGATCCTACAGGACAAAGGGAAATTCCATTAAATAAATCAGAATGTCCAATAGGATTCTAAGAATCCAATAAGATCCTACAGGACAAAGGGAAATGCCATTAAAATAAATCAGAATGTCCAATAGGATTCTAAGAATCCAATAAGATCCTACAGGACAAAGTGAAATTCCATTAAATAAATCAGAATGTCCAATAGGATTCTAAGAATCCAATAAGATCCTACAGGACAAAGGGTAATTCCATTAAATAAATCAGAATGTCCAATAGGATTCTAAGAATCCAATAAGATCCTACAGGACAAAGGGAAATTCCATTAAAATAAATCAGAATGTCCAATAGGATTCTAAGAATCCAATAAGATCCTACAGGACAAAGGGAAATTCCATTAAAATAAATCAGAATGTCCAATAGGATTCTAAGAATCCAATAAGACCCTACAGGACAAAGGGAAATTCCATTAAATAAATCAGAATGTCCAATAGGATTCTAAGAATCCAATAAGATCCTACAGGACAAAGGGAAATTCCATTTAAATAAATCAGAATGTCCAATAGGATTCTAAGAATCCAATAAGATCCTACAGGACAAAGGGAAATTCCATTAAAATAAATCAGAATGTCCAATAGGATTCTAAGAATCCAATAAGACCCTACAGGACAAAGGGAAATTCCATTAAATAAATCAGAATGTCCAATAGGATTCTAAGAATCCAATAAGATCCTACAGGACAAAGGGAAATTCCATTTAAATAAATCAGAATGTCCAATAGGATTCTAAGAATCCAATAAGATCCTACAGGACAAAGGGAAATTCCATTAAAATAAATCAGAATGTCCAATAGGATTCTAAGAATCCAATAAGACCCTACAGGACAAAGGGAAATTCCATTAAATAAATCAGAATGTCCAATAGGATTCTAAGAATCCAATAAGACCCTACAGGACAAAGGGAAATTCCATTAAATAAATCAGAATGTCCAATAGGATTCTAAGAATCCAATAAGATCCTACAGGACAAAGGGAAATTCCATTAAATAAATCAGAATGTCCAATAGGATTCTAAGAATCCAATAAGATCCTACAGGACAAAGGGAAATTCCATTAAATAAATCAGAATGTCCAATAAGATTCTAAGAATCCAATAAGACCCTACAGGACAAAGGGAAATTCCATTAAATAAATCAGAATGTCCAATAGGATTCTAAGAATCCAATAAGATCCTACAGGTCAAAGGGAAATTCCATTAAATAAATCAGAATGTCCAATAGGATTCTAAGAATCCAATAAGATCCTACAGGACAAAGGGAAATTCCATTAAAATAAATCAGAATGTCCAATAGGATTCTAAGAATCCAATAAGATCCTACAGGACAAAGGGAAATTCCATTAAATAAATCAGAATGTCCAATAGGATTCTAAGAATCCAATAAGATCCTACAGGACAAAGGGAAATGCCATTAAAATAAATCAGAATGTCCAATAGGATTCTAAGAATCCAATAAGATCCTACAGGACAAAGTGAAATTCCATTAAATAAATCAGAATGTCCAATAGGATTCTAAGAATCCAATAAGATCCTACAGGACAAAGGGTAATTCCATTAAATAAATCAGAATGTCCAATAGGATTCTAAGAATCCAATAGGATCCTACAGGACAAAGGGAAATTCCATTAAATAAATCAGAATGTCCAATAAGATTCTAAGAATCCAATAAGATCCTACAGGACAAAGGGAAATTCCATTAAAATAAATCAGAATGTCCAATAGGATTCTAAGAATCCAATAAGACCCTACAGGACAAAGGGAAATTCCATTAAATAAATCAGACTGTCCAATAGGATTCTAATAATCCAATAAGATCCTACAGGACAAAGGGAAATTCCATTAAAATAAATCAGAATGTCCAATAGGATTCTAAGAATCCAATAAGACCCTACAGGACAAAGGGAAATTCCATTAAATAAATCAGACTGTCCAATAGGATTCTAAGAATCCAATAAAACCCTACAGGACAAAGGGAAATTCCATTAAATAAATCAGAACGTCCAATAGGATTCTAATAATCCAATAAGATCCTACAGAACAAAGGGAAATTCCATTAAAATAAATCAGAATGTCCAATAGGATTCTAAGAATCCAATAAGACCCTACAGGACAAAGGGAAATTCCATCAATTAAATCAGAATGTCCAATAGGATTCTAAGAATCCAATAAGACCCTACAGGACAAAGGGAAATTCCATTAAAATAAATCAGAATGTCCAATAGGATTCTAAGAATCCAATAAGATCCTACAGGACAAAGGGAAATTCCATTAAATAAATCAGAATGTCCAATAGGATTCTAAGAATCCAATAAGATCCTACAGGACAAAGGGAAATTCCATTAAAATAAATCAGAATGTCCAATAGGATTCTAAGAATCCAATAAGATCCTACAGGACAAAGGGAAATTCCATTAAATAAATCAGAATGTCCAATAGGATTCTAAGAATCCAATAAGATCCTACAGGACAAAGGGAAATTCCATTAAAATAAATCAGAATGTCCAATAGGATTCTAAGAATCCAATAAGATCCTACAGGACAAAGGGAAATTCCATTAAATAAATCAGACTGTCCAATAGGATTCTAAGAATCCAATAAGATCCTACAGGACAAAGTGAAATTCCATTAAATAAAAACACAATGGCCAATAGGATTCTAAGAATCCAATAAGATCCTACAGGACAAAGTGAAATTCTATTAAATAAAAACACAATGGCCAATAGGATTCTAAGAATCCAATAAGATCCTACAGGACAAAGGGAAATTCCATTAAAATAAATCAGACTGTCCAATAGGATTCTAAGAATCCAATAAGATCCTACAGGAGAAAGGGAAATGCCATTAAAATAAATCAGACTGTCCAATAGGATTCTAAGAATCCAATAAGATCCTACAGGAGAAAGGGAAATGCCATTAAAATAAATCAGACTGTCCAATAGGATTCTAAGAATCCAATAAGATCCTACAGGACAAAGGGAAATTCCATTAAAATAAATCAGAATGTCCAATAGGATTCTAAGAATCCAATAAGATCCTACAGGACAAAGGGAAATTCCATTAAATAAATCAGAATGTCCAATAGGATTCTAAGAATCCAATAAGATCCTACAGGACAAAGGGAAATGCCATTAAAATAAATCAGAATGTCCAATAGGATTCTAAGAATCCAATAAGATCCTACAGGACAAAGTGAAATTCCATTAAATAAATCAGAATGTCCAATAGGATTCTAAGAATCCAATAAGATCCTACAGGACAAAGGGTAATTCCATTAAATAAATCAGAATGTCCAATAGGATTCTAAGAATCCAATAGGATCCTACAGGACAAAGGGAAATTCCATTAAATAAATCAGAATGTCCAATAAGATTCTAAGAATCCAATAAGATCCTACAGGACAAAGGGAAATTCCATTAAAATAAATCAGAATGTCCAATAGGATTCTAAGAATCCAATAAGACCCTACAGGACAAAGGGAAATTCCATTAAATAAATCAGACTGTCCAATAGGATTCTAATAATCCAATAAGATCCTACAGGACAAAGGGAAATTCCATTAAAATAAATCAGAATGTCCAATAGGATTCTAAGAATCCAATAAGACCCTACAGGACAAAGGGAAATTCCATTAAATAAATCAGACTGTCCAATAGGATTCTAAGAATCCAATAAAACCCTACAGGACAAAGGGAAATTCCATTAAATAAATCAGAACGTCCAATAGGATTCTAATAATCCAATAAGATCCTACAGAACAAAGGGAAATTCCATTAAAATAAATCAGAATGTCCAATAGGATTCTAAGAATCCAATAAGACCCTACAGGACAAAGGGAAATTCCATCAATTAAATCAGAATGTCCAATAGGATTCTAAGAATCCAATAAGACCCTACAGGACAAAGGGAAATTCCATTAAAATAAATCAGAATGTCCAATAGGATTCTAAGAATCCAATAAGATCCTACAGGACAAAGGGAAATTCCATTAAATAAATCAGAATGTCCAATAGGATTCTAAGAATCCAATAAGATCCTACAGGACAAAGGGAAATTCCATTAAAATAAATCAGAATGTCCAATAGGATTCTAAGAATCCAATAAGATCCTACAGGACAAAGGGAAATTCCATTAAATAAATCAGAATGTCCAATAGGATTCTAAGAATCCAATAAGATCCTACAGGACAAAGGGAAATTCCATTAAAATAAATCAGAATGTCCAATAGGATTCTAAGAATCCAATAAGATCCTACAGGACAAAGGGAAATTCCATTAAATAAATCAGACTGTCCAATAGGATTCTAAGAATCCAATAAGATCCTACAGGACAAAGTGAAATTCCATTAAATAAAAACACAATGGCCAATAGGATTCTAAGAATCCAATAAGATCCTACAGGACAAAGGGAAATTCCATTAAAATAAATCAGACTGTCCAATAGGATTCTAAGAATCCAATAAGATCCTACAGGAGAAAGGGAAATGCCATTAAAATAAATCAGACTGTCCAATAGGATTCTAAGAATCCAATAAGATCCTACAGGAGAAAGGGAAATGCCATTAAAATAAATCAGACTGTCCAATAGGATTCTAAGAATCCAATAAGATCCTACAGGACAAAGGGAAATTCCATTAAATAAATCAGAATGTCCAATAGGATTCTAAGAATCCAATAAGATCCTACAGGAGAAAGGGAAATGCCATTAAAATAAATCAGAATGTCCAATAGGATTCTAAGAATCCAATAAGATCCTACAGGACAAAGTGAAATTCCATTAAATAAATCAGAATGTCCAATAGGATTCTAAGAATCCAATAAGACCCTACAGGACAAAGTGAAATTCCATTAAAATAAATCAGAATGTCCAATAGGATTCTAAGAATCCAATAAGATTCTACAGGACAAAGGGAAATTCCATTAAAATAAATCAGAATGTCCAATAGGATTCTAAGAATCCAATAAGACCCTACAGGACAAAGGGAAATTCCATTAATTAAATCAGAATGTCCAATAGGATTCTAAGAATCCAATAAGACCCTACAGGACAAAGGGAAATTCCATTAAATAAATCAGAATGTCCAATAGGATTCTAAGAATCCAATAAGATCCTACAGGACAAAGTGAAATTCCATTAAAATAAATCAGAATGTCCAATAGGATTCTAAGAATCCAATAAGATCCTACAGGACAAAGGGAAATTCCATTAAAATAAATCAGAATGTCCAATAGGATTCTAAGAATCCAATAAGATGAGATTGAGATTGAGATTCAAGTTTATTGTCATTACACATGTACAAGTACAATGCAACGAAATGAAGTTTGTAGCAAGCCTCCGAGCCGCAGCTATTTAAAGCGCCGCCACACGCTCTCCGGAAATAAAGAAATGCAGATTGCTAAGCATACATGCAAACATTACATACATAGTACACACAGTACACGTGGTCACGTGATGGGATTTTTTGTTGGGAATAGTAAGGGAGATAGGAAGGAGGAAAGGGGGGAGGCAGACGGTTGGATGGGGGCAGGGATGGGGTGAGGTGTGTGTGATGCGAGTAAGAGTCTTGAAGCTTCCTGTGTTGTGTGAGAATGTTAGCCATAACTTAAGATGTTTTCAGAGTTCAGTTCTGTGGCTTGTCCTTGAAAGGAGATATGGCCGTGCACAGGGAACGAAAGCAAGATAGCAGGACCCAGCTGTCAAGCTGACCTCCCAACCGAGAGATAGGGACAAGCTGGACGTTGGGATGAGGGAAAATATCTTAATCCATTTAGCTGATCTTCGGTAATTTCCAGACCATAATCAATCAATCCGTTCTGATCCTCAGCGTCAGTGGCGAGCGTCCGGTTCATGAATGGACCTGGACATTTCATCCAATTTCACGGTCAGACCAGACATACTGCGTAGCAGTTCACTAGCCTGACCCCCGATGGAGCCCACTCTTCCCTGCGTCTCCGCAGTCCGGGCTGAGATGTTACGATACAGTTCCTCAATCAATGTCATTCTTTGATCTAATACCTTCAGTCGGTCCCACACATCCCCGAAGCACTCTTTAATTTCCACAGACAGCGGCTGGGTGAATTTACTGGCAGCTGTCTTACCAATTTTACGATAGGTCAGGGCAATCCCAAGGCCGAGAAATAGGAACCCCAGTATCATAATGCCAATTATGAATAAATCCTCAATATCCTCCACGGACAGGACTTCCAGGCACAGGCCTTGCCAGTTGTTCCAGGCGTCCCGCGTGTAGCCCGCGGGGAAGGTCCCGTCCGGGCAGGTGGGTTCTCCCGGAGCACCTTTCCTCAGTAAGAAAATCTTGTCAATCGCGCTGAGAGACCAGTTAATTAATTCCATTTCGAGTTTTCAGGAGTCCAGCAAGCAGGGAGTCAAGAAAAAAAGACAAAAAGATCAGCGCCAAAGCAGAGCGGGGAGCAGATAGAAGGCACGTCTGCTCTGTATGAGATCAGGAAGTGGAAGATCCTACAGGACAAAGGGAAATGCCATTAAAATAAATCAGAATGTCCAATAGGATTCTAAGAATCCAATAAGATCCTACAGGAGAAAGGGAAATGCCATTAAAATAAATCAGACTGTCCAATAGGATTCTAAGAATCCAATAAGACCCTACAGGACAAAGGGAAATTCCATTAAAATAAATCAGAATGTCCAATAGGATTCTAAGAATCCAATAAGATCCTACAGGACAAAGGGAAATTCCATTAAATAAATCAGACTGTCCAATAGGATTCTAAGAATCCAATAAGATCCTACAGGACAAAGTGAAATTCCATTAAATAAAAACACAATGGCCAATAGGATTCTAAGAATCCAATAAGATCCTACAGGACAAAGGGAAATTCCATTAAAATAAATCAGACTGTCCAATAGGATTCTAAGAATCCAATAAGATCCTACAGGAGAAAGGGAAATGCCATTAAAATAAATCAGAATGTCCAATAGGATTCTAAGAATCCAATAAGATCCTACAGGAGAAAGGGAAATGCCATTAAAATAAATCAGACTGTCCAATAGGATTCTAAGAATCCAATAAGATCCTACAGGACAAAGGGAAATTCCATTAAAATAAATCAGAATGTCCAATAGGATTCTAAGAATCCAATAAGATCCTACAGGACAAAGGGAAATTCCATTAAATAAATCAGAATGTCCAATAGGATTCTAAGAATCCAATAAGATCCTACAGGACAAAGGGAAATGCCATTAAAATAAATCAGAATGTCCAATAGGATTCTAAGAATCCAATAAGATCCTACAGGACAAAGTGAAATTCCATTAAATAAATCAGAATGTCCAATAGGATTCTAAGAATCCAATAAGATCCTACAGGACAAAGGGTAATTCCATTAAATAAATCAGAATGTCCAATAGGATTCTAAGAATCCAATAGGATCCTACAGGACAAAGGGAAATTCCATTAAATAAATCAGAATGTCCAATAAGATTCTAAGAATCCAATAAGATCCTACAGGACAAAGGGAAATTCCATTAAAATAAATCAGAATGTCCAATAGGATTCTAAGAATCCAATAAGACCCTACAGGACAAAGGGAAATTCCATTAAATAAATCAGACTGTCCAATAGGATTCTAATAATCCAATAAGATCCTACAGGACAAAGGGAAATTCCATTAAAATAAATCAGAATGTCCAATAGGATTCTAAGAATCCAATAAGACCCTACAGGACAAAGGGAAATTCCATTAAATAAATCAGACTGTCCAATAGGATTCTAAGAATCCAATAAAACCCTACAGGACAAAGGGAAATTCCATTAAATAAATCAGAACGTCCAATAGGATTCTAATAATCCAATAAGATCCTACAGAACAAAGGGAAATTCCATTAAAATAAATCAGAATGTCCAATAGGATTCTAAGAATCCAATAAGACCCTACAGGACAAAGGGAAATTCCATCAATTAAATCAGAATGTCCAATAGGATTCTAAGAATCCAATAAGACCCTACAGGACAAAGGGAAATTCCATTAAAATAAATCAGAATGTCCAATAGGATTCTAAGAATCCAATAAGATCCTACAGGACAAAGGGAAATTCCATTAAATAAATCAGAATGTCCAATAGGATTCTAAGAATCCAATAAGATCCTACAGGACAAAGGGAAATTCCATTAAAATAAATCAGAATGTCCAATAGGATTCTAAGAATCCAATAAGATCCTACAGGACAAAGGGAAATTCCATTAAATAAATCAGAATGTCCAATAGGATTCTAAGAATCCAATAAGATCCTACAGGACAAAGGGAAATTCCATTAAAATAAATCAGAATGTCCAATAGGATTCTAAGAATCCAATAAGATCCTACAGGACAAAGGGAAATTCCATTAAATAAATCAGACTGTCCAATAGGATTCTAAGAATCCAATAAGATCCTACAGGACAAAGTGAAATTCCATTAAATAAAAACACAATGGCCAATAGGATTCTAAGAATCCAATAAGATCCTACAGGACAAAGGGAAATTCCATTAAAATAAATCAGACTGTCCAATAGGATTCTAAGAATCCAATAAGATCCTACAGGAGAAAGGGAAATGCCATTAAAATAAATCAGACTGTCCAATAGGATTCTAAGAATCCAATAAGATCCTACAGGAGAAAGGGAAATGCCATTAAAATAAATCAGACTGTCCAATAGGATTCTAAGAATCCAATAAGATCCTACAGGACAAAGGGAAATTCCATTAAATAAATCAGAATGTCCAATAGGATTCTAAGAATCCAATAAGATCCTACAGGAGAAAGGGAAATGCCATTAAAATAAATCAGAATGTCCAATAGGATTCTAAGAATCCAATAAGATCCTACAGGACAAAGTGAAATTCCATTAAATAAATCAGAATGTCCAATAGGATTCTAAGAATCCAATAAGACCCTACAGGACAAAGTGAAATTCCATTAAAATAAATCAGAATGTCCAATAGGATTCTAAGAATCCAATAAGATTCTACAGGACAAAGGGAAATTCCATTAAAATAAATCAGAATGTCCAATAGGATTCTAAGAATCCAATAAGACCCTACAGGACAAAGGGAAATTCCATTAATTAAATCAGAATGTCCAATAGGATTCTAAGAATCCAATAAGACCCTACAGGACAAAGGGAAATTCCATTAAATAAATCAGAATGTCCAATAGGATTCTAAGAATCCAATAAGATCCTACAGGACAAAGTGAAATTCCATTAAAATAAATCAGAATGTCCAATAGGATTCTAAGAATCCAATAAGATCCTACAGGACAAAGGGAAATTCCATTAAAATAAATCAGAATGTCCAATAGGATTCTAAGAATCCAATAAGATGAGATTGAGATTGAGATTCAAGTTTATTGTCATTACACATGTACAAGTACAATGCAACGAAATGAAGTTTGGAGCAAGCCTCCGAGCCGCAGCTATTTAAAGCGCCGCCACACGCTCTCCGGAAATAAAGAAATGCAGATTGCTAAGCATACATGCAAACATTACATACATAGTACACACAGTACACGTGGTCACGTGATGGGATTTTTTGTTGGGAATAGTAAGGGAGATAGGAAGGAGGAAAGGGGGGAGGCAGACGGTTGGATGGGGGCAGGGATGGGGTGAGGTGTGTGTGATGCGAGTAAGAGTCTTGAAGCTTCCTGTGTTGTGTGAGAATGTTAGCCATAACTTAAGATGTTTTCAGAGTTCAGTTCTGTGGCTTGTCCTTGAAAGGAGATATGGCCGTGCACAGGGAACGAAAGCAAGATAGCAGGACCCAGCTGTCAAGCTGACCTCCCAACCGAGAGATAGGGACAAGCTGGACGTTGGGATGAGGGAAAATATCTTAATCCATTTAGCTGATCTTCGGTAATTTCCAGACCATAATCAATCAATCCGTTCTGATCCTCAGCGTCAGTGGCGAGCGTCCGGTTCATGAATGGACCTGGACATTTCATCCAATTTCACGGTCAGACCAGACATACTGCGTAGCAGTTCACTAGCCTGACCCCCGATGGAGCCCACTCTTCCCTGCGTCTCCGCAGTCCGGGCTGAGATGTTACGATACAGTTCCTCAATCAATGTCATTCTTTGATCTAATACCTTCAGTCGGTCCCACACATCCCCGAAGCACTCTTTAATTTCCACAGACAGCGGCTGGGTGAATTTACTGGCAGCTGTCTTACCAATTTTACGATAGGTCAGGGCAATCCCAAGGCCGAGAAATAGGAACCCCAGTATCATAATGCCAATTATGAATAAATCCTCAATATCCTCCACGGACAGGACTTCCAGGCACAGGCCTTGCCAGTTGTTCCAGGCGTCCCGCGTGTAGCCCGCGGGGAAGGTCCCGTCCGGGCAGGTGGGTTCTCCCGGAGCACCTTTCCTCAGTAAGAAAATCTTGTCAATCGCGCTGAGAGACCAGTTAATTAATTCCATTTCGAGTTTTCAGGAGTCCAGCAAGCAGGGAGTCAAGAAAAAAAGACAAAAAGATCAGCGCCAAAGCAGAGCGGGGAGCAGATAGAAGGCACGTCTGCTCTGTATGAGATCAGGAAGTGGAAGATCCTACAGGACAAAGGGAAATGCCATTAAAATAAATCAGAATGTCCAATAGGATTCTAAGAATCCAATAAGATCCTACAGGAGAAAGGGAAATGCCATTAAAATAAATCAGACTGTCCAATAGGATTCTAAGAATCCAATAAGACCCTACAGGACAAAGGGAAATTCCATTAAAATAAATCAGAATGTCCAATAGGATTCTAAGAATCCAATAAGATCCTACAGGACAAAGGGAAATTCCATTAAATAAATCAGACTGTCCAATAGGATTCTAAGAATCCAATAAGATCCTACAGGACAAAGTGAAATTCCATTAAATAAAAACACAATGGCCAATAGGATTCTAAGAATCCAATAAGATCCTACAGGACAAAGGGAAATTCCATTAAAATAAATCAGACTGTCCAATAGGATTCTAAGAATCCAATAAGATCCTACAGGAGAAAGGGAAATGCCATTAAAATAAATCAGACTGTCCAATAGGATTCTAAGAATCCAATAAGATCCTACAGGAGAAAGGGAAATGCCATTAAAATAAATCAGACTGTCCAATAGGATTCTAAGAATCCAATAAGATCCTACAGGACAAAGGGAAATTCCATTAAAATAAATCAGAATGTCCAATAGGATTCTAAGAATCCAATAAGATCCTACAGGACAAAGGGAAATGCCATTAAAATAAATCAGAATGTCCAATAGGATTCTAAGAATCCAATAAGATCCTACAGGACAAAGTGAAATTCCATTAAATAAATCAGAATGTCCAATAGGATTCTAAGAATCCAATAAGATCCTACAGGACAAAGGGTAATTCCATTAAATAAATCAGAATGTCCAATAGGATTCTAAGAATCCAATAGGATCCTACAGGACAAAGGGAAATTCCATTAAATAAATCAGAATGTCCAATAAGATTCTAAGAATCCAATAAGATCCTACAGGACAAAGGGAAATTCCATTAAAATAAATCAGAATGTCCAATAGGATTCTAAGAATCCAATAAGACCCTACAGGACAAAGGGAAATTCCATTAAATAAATCAGACTGTCCAATAGGATTCTAATAATCCAATAAGATCCTACAGGACAAAGGGAAATTCCATTAAAATAAATCAGAATGTCCAATAGGATTCTAAGAATCCAATAAGACCCTACAGGACAAAGGGAAATTCCATTAAATAAATCAGACTGTCCAATAGGATTCTAAGAATCCAATAAAACCCTACAGGACAAAGGGAAATTCCATTAAATAAATCAGAACGTCCAATAGGATTCTAATAATCCAATAAGATCCTACAGAACAAAGGGAAATTCCATTAAAATAAATCAGAATGTCCAATAGGATTCTAAGAATCCAATAAGACCCTACAGGACAAAGGGAAATTCCATCAATTAAATCAGAATGTCCAATAGGATTCTAAGAATCCAATAAGACCCTACAGGACAAAGGGAAATTCCATTAAAATAAATCAGAATGTCCAATAGGATTCTAAGAATCCAATAAGATCCTACAGGACAAAGGGAAATTCCATTAAATAAATCAGAATGTCCAATAGGATTCTAAGAATCCAATAAGATCCTACAGGACAAAGGGAAATTCCATTAAAATAAATCAGAATGTCCAATAGGATTCTAAGAATCCAATAAGATCCTACAGGACAAAGGGAAATTCCATTAAATAAATCAGAATGTCCAATAGGATTCTAAGAATCCAATAAGATCCTACAGGACAAAGGGAAATTCCATTAAAATAAATCAGAATGTCCAATAGGATTCTAAGAATCCAATAAGATCCTACAGGACAAAGGGAAATTCCATTAAATAAATCAGACTGTCCAATAGGATTCTAAGAATCCAATAAGATCCTACAGGACAAAGTGAAATTCCATTAAATAAAAACACAATGGCCAATAGGATTCTAAGAATCCAATAAGATCCTACAGGACAAAGGGAAATTCCATTAAAATAAATCAGACTGTCCAATAGGATTCTAAGAATCCAATAAGATCCTACAGGAGAAAGGGAAATGCCATTAAAATAAATCAGACTGTCCAATAGGATTCTAAGAATCCAATAAGATCCTACAGGAGAAAGGGAAATGCCATTAAAATAAATCAGACTGTCCAATAGGATTCTAAGAATCCAATAAGATCCTACAGGACAAAGGGAAATTCCATTAAATAAATCAGAATGTCCAATAGGATTCTAAGAATCCAATAAGATCCTACAGGAGAAAGGGAAATGCCATTAAAATAAATCAGAATGTCCAATAGGATTCTAAGAATCCAATAAGATCCTACAGGACAAAGTGAAATTCCATTAAATAAATCAGAATGTCCAATAGGATTCTAAGAATCCAATAAGACCCTACAGGACAAAGTGAAATTCCATTAAAATAAATCAGAATGTCCAATAGGATTCTAAGAATCCAATAAGATTCTACAGGACAAAGGGAAATTCCATTAAAATAAATCAGAATGTCCAATAGGATTCTAAGAATCCAATAAGACCCTACAGGACAAAGGGAAATTCCATTAATTAAATCAGAATGTCCAATAGGATTCTAAGAATCCAATAAGACCCTACAGGACAAAGGGAAATTCCATTAAATAAATCAGAATGTCCAATAGGATTCTAAGAATCCAATAAGATCCTACAGGACAAAGTGAAATTCCATTAAAATAAATCAGAATGTCCAATAGGATTCTAAGAATCCAATAAGATCCTACAGGACAAAGGGTAATTCCATTAAATAAATCAGAATGTCCAATAGGATTCTAAGAATCCAATAGGATCCTACAGGACAAAGGGAAATTCCATTAAATAAATCAGAATGTCCAATAAGATTCTAAGAATCCAATAAGATCCTACAGGACAAAGGGAAATTCCATTAAAATAAATCAGAATGTCCAATAGGATTCTAAGAATCCAATAAGACCCTACAGGACAAAGGGAAATTCCATTAAATAAATCAGACTGTCCAATAGGATTCTAATAATCCAATAAGATCCTACAGGACAAAGGGAAATTCCATTAAAATAAATCAGAATGTCCAATAGGATTCTAAGAATCCAATAAGACCCTACAGGACAAAGGGAAATTCCATTAAATAAATCAGACTGTCCAATAGGATTCTAAGAATCCAATAAAACCCTACAGGACAAAGGGAAATTCCATTAAATAAATCAGAACGTCCAATAGGATTCTAATAATCCAATAAGATCCTACAGAACAAAGGGAAATTCCATTAAAATAAATCAGAATGTCCAATAGGATTCTAAGAATCCAATAAGACCCTACAGGACAAAGGGAAATTCCATCAATTAAATCAGAATGTCCAATAGGATTCTAAGAATCCAATAAGACCCTACAGGACAAAGGGAAATTCCATTAAAATAAATCAGAATGTCCAATAGGATTCTAAGAATCCAATAAGATCCTACAGGACAAAGGGAAATTCCATTAAATAAATCAGAATGTCCAATAGGATTCTAAGAATCCAATAAGATCCTACAGGACAAAGGGAAATTCCATTAAAATAAATCAGAATGTCCAATAGGATTCTAAGAATCCAATAAGATCCTACAGGACAAAGGGAAATTCCATTAAATAAATCAGAATGTCCAATAGGATTCTAAGAATCCAATAAGATCCTACAGGACAAAGGGAAATTCCATTAAAATAAATCAGAATGTCCAATAGGATTCTAAGAATCCAATAAGATCCTACAGGACAAAGGGAAATTCCATTAAATAAATCAGACTGTCCAATAGGATTCTAAGAATCCAATAAGATCCTACAGGACAAAGTGAAATTCCATTAAATAAAAACACAATGGCCAATAGGATTCTAAGAATCCAATAAGATCCTACAGGACAAAGGGAAATTCCATTAAAATAAATCAGACTGTCCAATAGGATTCTAAGAATCCAATAAGATCCTACAGGAGAAAGGGAAATGCCATTAAAATAAATCAGACTGTCCAATAGGATTCTAAGAATCCAATAAGATCCTACAGGAGAAAGGGAAATGCCATTAAAATAAATCAGACTGTCCAATAGGATTCTAAGAATCCAATAAGATCCTACAGGACAAAGGGAAATTCCATTAAATAAATCAGAATGTCCAATAGGATTCTAAGAATCCAATAAGATCCTACAGGAGAAAGGGAAATGCCATTAAAATAAATCAGAATGTCCAATAGGATTCTAAGAATCCAATAAGATCCTACAGGACAAAGTGAAATTCCATTAAATAAATCAGAATGTCCAATAGGATTCTAAGAATCCAATAAGACCCTACAGGACAAAGTGAAATTCCATTAAAATAAATCAGAATGTCCAATAGGATTCTAAGAATCCAATAAGATTCTACAGGACAAAGGGAAATTCCATTAAAATAAATCAGAATGTCCAATAGGATTCTAAGAATCCAATAAGACCCTACAGGACAAAGGGAAATTCCATTAATTAAATCAGAATGTCCAATAGGATTCTAAGAATCCAATAAGACCCTACAGGACAAAGGGAAATTCCATTAAATAAATCAGAATGTCCAATAGGATTCTAAGAATCCAATAAGATCCTACAGGACAAAGTGAAATTCCATTAAAATAAATCAGAATGTCCAATAGGATTCTAAGAATCCAATAAGATCCTACAGGACAAAGGGAAATTCCATTAAAATAAATCAGAATGTCCAATAGGATTCTAAGAATCCAATAAGATGAGATTGAGATTGAGATTCAAGTTTATTGTCATTACACATGTACAAGTACAATGCAACGAAATGAAGTTTGGAGCAAGCCTCCGAGCCGCAGCTATTTAAAGCGCCGCCACACGCTCTCCGGAAATAAAGAAATGCAGATTGCTAAGCATACATGCAAACATTACATACATAGTACACACAGTACACGTGGTCACGTGATGGGATTTTTTGTTGGGAATAGTAAGGGAGATAGGAAGGAGGAAAGGGGGGAGGCAGACGGTTGGATGGGGGCAGGGATGGGGTGAGGTGTGTGTGATGCGAGTAAGAGTCTTGAAGCTTCCTGTGTTGTGTGAGAATGTTAGCCATAACTTAAGATGTTTTCAGAGTTCAGTTCTGTGGCTTGTCCTTGAAAGGAGATATGGCCGTGCACAGGGAACGAAAGCAAGATAGCAGGACCCAGCTGTCAAGCTGACCTCCCAACCGAGAGATAGGGACAAGCTGGACGTTGGGATGAGGGAAAATATCTTAATCCATTTAGCTGATCTTCGGTAATTTCCAGACCATAATCAATCAATCCGTTCTGATCCTCAGCGTCAGTGGCGAGCGTCCGGTTCATGAATGGACCTGGACATTTCATCCAATTTCACGGTCAGACCAGACATACTGCGTAGCAGTTCACTAGCCTGACCCCCGATGGAGCCCACTCTTCCCTGCGTCTCCGCAGTCCGGGCTGAGATGTTACGATACAGTTCCTCAATCAATGTCATTCTTTGATCTAATACCTTCAGTCGGTCCCACACATCCCCGAAGCACTCTTTGATTTCCACAGACAGCGGCTGGGTGAATTTACTGGCAGCTGTCTTACCAATTTTACGATAGGTCAGGGCAATCCCAAGGCCGAGAAATAGGAACCCCAGTATCATAATGCCAATTATGAATAAATCCTCAATATCCTCCACGGACAGGACTTCCAGGCACAGGCCTTGCCAGTTGTTCCAGGCGTCCCGCGTGTAGCCCGCGGGGAAGGTCCCGTCCGGGCAGGTGGGTTCTCCCGGAGCACCTTTCCTCAGTAAGAAAATCTTGTCAATCGCGCTGAGAGACCAGTTAATTAATTCCATTTCGAGTTTTCAGGAGTCCAGCAAGCAGGGAGTCAAGAAAAAAAGACAAAAAGATCAGCGCCAAAGCAGAGCGGGGAGCAGATAGAAGGCACGTCTGCTCTGTATGAGATCAGGAAGTGGAAGATCCTACAGGACAAAGGGAAATGCCATTAAAATAAATCAGAATGTCCAATAGGATTCTAAGAATCCAATAAGATCCTACAGGAGAAAGGGAAATGCCATTAAAATAAATCAGACTGTCCAATAGGATTCTAAGAATCCAATAAGACCCTACAGGACAAAGGGAAATTCCATTAAAATAAATCAGAATGTCCAATAGGATTCTAAGAATCCAATAAGATCCTACAGGACAAAGGGAAATTCCATTAAATAAATCAGAATGTCCAATAGGATTCTAAGAATCCAATAAGATCCTACAGGACAAAGGGAAATTCCATTAAATAAATCAGACTGTCCAATAGGATTCTAAGAATCCAATAAGATCCTACAGGACAAAGTGAAATTCCATTAAATAAAAACACAATGGCCAATAGGATTCTAAGAATCCAATAAGATCCTACAGAACAAAGGGAAATTCCATTAAAATAAATCAGAATGTCCAATAGGATTCTAAGAATCCAATAAGACCCTACAGGACAAAGGGAAATTCCATCAATTAAATCAGAATGTCCAATAGGATTCTAAGAATCCAATAAGACCCTACAGGACAAAGGGAAATTCCATTAAAATAAATCAGAATGTCCAATAGGATTCTAAGAATCCAATAAGATCCTACAGGACAAAGGGAAATTCCATTAAATAAATCAGAATGTCCAATAGGATTCTAAGAATCCAATAAGATCCTACAGGACAAAGGGAAATTCCATTAAAATAAATCAGAATGTCCAATAGGATTCTAAGAATCCAATAAGATCCTACAGGACAAAGGGAAATTCCATTAAATAAATCAGAATGTCCAATAGGATTCTAAGAATCCAATAAGATCCTACAGGACAAAGGGAAATTCCATTCAAATAAATCAGAATGTCCAATAGGATTCTAAGAATCCAATAAGATCCTACAGGACAAAGGGAAATTCCATTAAATAAATCAGACTGTCCAATAGGATTCTAAGAATCCAATAAGATCCTACAGGACAAAGTGAAATTCCATTAAATAAAAACACAATGGCCAATAGGATTCTAAGAATCCAATAAGATCCTACAGGACAAAGGGAAATTCCATTAAAATAAATCAGACTGTCCAATAGGATTCTAAGAATCCAATAAGATCCTACAGGAGAAAGGGAAATGCCATTAAAATAAATCAGACTGTCCAATAGGATTCTAAGAATCCAATAAGATCCTACAGGAGAAAGGGAAATGCCATTAAAATAAATCAGACTGTCCAATAGGATTCTAAGAATCCAATAAGATCCTACAGGACAAAGGGAAATTCCATTAAATAAATCAGAATGTCCAATAGGATTCTAAGAATCCAATAAGATCCTACAGGAGAAAGGGAAATGCCATTAAAATAAATCAGAATGTCCAATAGGATTCTAAGAATCCAATAAGATCCTACAGGACAAAGTGAAAATCCATTAAATAAATCAGAATGTCCAATAGGATTCTAAGAATCCAATAAGACCCTACAGGACAAAGTGAAATTCCATTAAAATAAATCAGAATGTCCAATAGGATTCTAAGAATCCAATAAGATTCTACAGGACAAAGGGAAATTCCATTAAAATAAATCAGAATGTCCAATAGGATTCTAAGAATCCAATAAGACCCTACAGGACAAAGGGAAATTCCATTAATTAAATCAGAATGTCCAATAGGATTCTAAGAATCCAATAAGACCCTACAGGACAAAGGGAAATTCCATTAAATAAATCAGAATGTCCAATAGGATTCTAAGAATCCAATAAGATCCTACAGGACAAAGTGAAATTCCATTAAAATAAATCAGAATGTCCAATAGGATTCTAAGAATCCAATAAGATCCTACAGGACAAAGGGAAATTCCATTAAAATAAATCAGAATGTCCAATAGGATTCTAAGAATCCAATAAGATGAGATTGAGATTGAGATTCAAGTTTATTGTCATTACACATGTACAAGTACAATGCAACGAAATGAAGTTTGGAGCAAGCCTCCGAGCCGCAGCTATTTAAAGCGCCGCCACACGCTCTCCGGAAATAAAGAAATGCAGATTGCTAAGCATACATGCAAACATTACATACATAGTACACACAGTACACGTGGTCACGTGATGGGATTTTTTGTTGGGAATAGTAAGGGAGATAGGAAGGAGGAAAGGGGGGAGGCAGACGGTTGGATGGGGGCAGGGATGGGGTGAGGTGTGTGTGATGCGAGTAAGAGTCTTGAAGCTTCCTGTGTTGTGTGAGAATGTTAGCCATAACTTAAGATGTTTTCAGAGTTCAGTTCTGTGGCTTGTCCTTGAAAGGAGATATGGCCGTGCACAGGGAACGAAAGCAAGATAGCAGGACCCAGCTGTCAAGCTGACCTCCCAACCGAGAGATAGGGACAAGCTGGACGTTGGGATGAGGGAAAATATCTTAATCCATTTAGCTGATCTTCGGTAATTTCCAGACCATAATCAATCAATCCGTTCTGATCCTCAGCGTCAGTGGCGAGCGTCCGGTTCATGAATGGACCTGGACATTTCATCCAATTTCACGGTCAGACCAGACATACTGCGTAGCAGTTCACTAGCCTGACCCCCGATGGAGCCCACTCTTCCCTGCGTCTCCGCAGTCCGGGCTGAGATGTTACGATACAGTTCCTCAATCAATGTCATTCTTTGATCTAATACCTTCAGTCGGTCACACACATCCCCGAAGCACTCTTTAATTTCCACAGACAGCGGCTGGGTGAATTTACTGGCAGCTGTCTTACCAATTTTACGATAGGTCAGGGCAATCCCAAGGCCGAGAAATAGGAACCCCAGTATCATAATGCCAATTATGAATAAATCCTCAATATCCTCCACGGACAGGACTTCCAGGCACAGGCCTTGCCAGTTGTTCCAGGCGTCCCGCGTGTAGCCCGCGGGGAAGGTCCCGTCCGGGCAGGTGGGTTCTCCCGGAGCACCTTTCCTCAGTAAGAAAATCTTGTCAATCGCGCTGAGAGACCAGTTAATTAATTCCATTTCGAGTTTTCAGGAGTCCAGCAAGCAAGAAAGTCAAGAAAAAAAGACAAAAAGATCAGCGCCAAAGCAGAGCGGGGAGCAGATAGAAGGCACGTCTGCTCTGTATGAGATCAGGAAGTGGAAGATCCTACAGGACAAAGGGAAATGCCATTAAAATAAATCAGAATGTCCAATAGGATTCTAAGAATCCAATAAGATCCTACAGGAGAAAGGGAAATGCCATTAAAATAAATCAGACTGTCCAATAGGATTCTAAGAATCCAATAAGACCCTACAGGACAAAGGGAAATTCCATTAAAATAAATCAGAATGTCCAATAGGATTCTAAGAATCCAATAAGATCCTACAGGACAAAGGGAAATTCCATTAAATAAATCAGACTGTCCAATAGGATTCTAAGAATCCAATAAGATCCTACAGGACAAAGTGAAATTCCATTAAATAAAAACACAATGGCCAATAGGATTCTAAGAATCCAATAAGATCCTACAGGACAAAGGGAAATTCCATTAAAATAAATCAGACTGTCCAATAGGATTCTAAGAATCCAATAAGATCCTACAGGAGAAAGGGAAATGCCATTAAAATAAATCAGACTGTCCAATAGGATTCTAAGAATCCAATAAGATCCTACAGGACAAAGGGAAATTCCATTAAAATAAATCAGAATGTCCAATAGGATTCTAAGAATCCAATAAGATCCTACAGGACAAAGGGAAATTCCATTAAATAAATCAGAATGTCCAATAGGATTCTAAGAATCCAATAAGATCCTACAGGACAAAGGGAAATGCCATTAAAATAAATCAGAATGTCCAATAGGATTCTAAGAATCCAATAAGATCCTACAGGACAAAGTGAAATTCCATTAAATAAATCAGAATGTCCAATAGGATTCTAAGAATCCAATAGGATCCTACAGGACAAAGGGTAATTCCATTAAATAAATCAGAATGTCCAATAGGATTCTAAGAATCCAATAAGATCCTACAGGACAAAGGGAAATTCCATTAAATAAATCGTCTCAGGTTACGTATATAACCATGGTTCCCTGAGAGGGAACGAGACGCTGCGTCAAGCGCTGCGGGAACGCCTCTGCGTTTGCATCATGAAGCACTCGTAAAATCAGTCCAATGGCGTGACAGGACGTCATAGATTAGATTAGATTAGATTAGATTCAACTTTATTGTCATTACACAAGTACAAGTACAAGGCAACGAAATGCAGTTTAGGTCTAACCAGAAGTGCAATAGCAGCAAGTGCAGGATATACAACGGTTGCGTAAGTGCAGGACATGGATATGTACTGAATATATATAAATATGTATAAATAGAGAGATGGTTATTACTATAAACAGAACTGAATTTACCGGTGAATATATACAGTGAATAAATATACAGATGGCTATTACAATAAACAGAATTTACAGGTGAATATGTACTGTGAATATAATATACAGATGGCTATTACTATAAACAGAATTTACAGATAGAGGTATACAATAATATACAATAATATGTTAGGCTAAAAGGAGGAATAGCAGTGGATTAAGGTAGTGCAATAAATTATGGACAGAGCTATCCGAAAAAAAGTGTAAAGTGCAGTGAAAAGTGGTTGCATATTACAGTTAGAAGTACGGTGCAAAATGCAAATGCAAACAGTTGGTACTGTAATAAACAGTCGGTAGTGCAAATAAAGTGAAGGCAGATGTGAGGTAGGAGAGTTAGCAGTTTATGAGGGAAGTGGATCAACGGGGGTTTGAGTTCAGTAAAGAGACAGCTCTGGGGAAAAAACTGTTCTTTAGTCTGCTGGTTCTGGTCCGGAGGATCCTGAAATGCCTGCCGGAGGGCAGGAGAGAAAACAGTCTGTGGGCTGGGTGAGAGGAGTCCTTGAGGATGCTGCGAGCTCGATGCAGACAGCGTTTCCTCTGGATGTGCTCGATGGCAGGTAGTGGAGTCCCTGTGATGCGCTGGACAGTTTTCACCACCCGCTGCAGTGCCTTGCGCTCCGCAACAGAGCAGCTCCCATACCATACTGCCACACAGTTGGTCAGGATGCTTTCTATTGCGCAGCGGTAGAAGTTCACCAGGATAGCCGAGGAGAGCTGATTCTTCCTCAGTTTCCTCAGGAAGAAGAGGCGCTGGTGAGCCTTCTTGACCAGGCTGGAGGTGTTGGTCGTCCACGACATGTCCGCTGAGATGTGGATCCCCAGGAACTTGAAACTGGAGACACGCTCAACAGCCATTCCATTGATGTGGATGGTGTCGTGTGTGCCTCTTGACTCTTTCCTGAAGTCCACGATGAGCTCCTTCGTTTTGGTGGTGTTGAGGAGCAGGTTATTTTCAGTGCACCATGTGGCCAGGTGCTGGATCTCCTCCCTATAGGCAGTCTCATCGTTGTTGCTGATGAGAACAATCACCGTAGTGTCGTCCGCAAACTTGACAATGGAATTAGATCCATACACAGACTTGCAGTCGGAGGTGAAGAGGGAGTAGAGAAACGGACTTAGCACACAGCCCTGTGGTACACCAGTGTTGAGTGTGATGGACGTGGAGCAGGTGGATCCTGATCAAACATTCTGGGGTCTGTCAGTTAGGAAGTCCAAAATCCAGTTACACATTGAAGTGTTGATGCCCAGGTCTCCAAGTTTGGCTATTAACTTGGATGGGATGACAGTGTTGAATGCTGAGCTGAAGTCAACAAACAGCATGCGTGCATAAGTGTTCTTATGGTCCAGGTGGGTGAGCACAGAGTGCAGTGCCATGGAAACTGCATCCTCTGTGCTCCTATTGCTGCGATAGGCAAACTGGTGTGAGTCCAATGTGGATGGGATAGAGTCTTTTAGGTGTTCCAGGACCAGCCGCTCAAAGCACTTCATAATGATGGGTGTGTGCTACAGGGCGGTAGTCATTAGGGCACCTCGGGCTAGAGTGTTTCGGCACTGGCACAATGGAAGTGCGTTTAAAGCATGTTGGAACAGCTGCTTGGGCAAGAGACAGGTTGAAAATGTCTGTAAAAACCCCAGCGAGCTGCTCCGCACATGCCCTGAGAACACGACCAGGGATGTTGTCTGGTCCAGCAGCCTTGTGCGCGCTGATCCGGCTCAGTGCCTTGCAGACATCTGTGGAGGAGAGTGTGATTGGTGGGTGGTCAGCTGAGGGTTTGAGCTTGGTGGCAGTTTCTCTGTTGTCTCTTTCAAAACGAGCATAAAAGTAATTTAGCTCGTTCAGGAAGTTGACATCAGTGGCTGCGGGGGTGGAGTGGGTGGGTTTGTAGTCACTGATAGCCTGAATGCCCTGCCACATGCGTCAAGGGTCAGAGTTGGAAAAGTGTCCCTCTATCTTTAGCTTGTAGCAGTGCTTGGCCTTTTTGATGCCCCTCTTCAGGTTTGCTCTGGATGTGCTGTAGGCTTGTGCATCACCTGATCTGAAGGCGGTATTGCGTGACTTCAGCAGGAGACGCACTTCCTTGTTCATCCAAGGCTTCTGATTTGGGTATGTGGTGATCTGTTTCTGGGTTGTAACACTGTCAATGGTGGTATTGATATGGTCCAATACAGAGGAGGTGTAGGAGTCAATGTCCGTGTGAGCGCCACTGGTGGCTTGAGAAGCAAACATACTCCAGTCTGTGTTTAGAAACCTTTTCTGGAGTGTGTAATCTGCCCCCGCAGGCCACACATTGATGGTTTTCACTGATGGTTTCACACGATTGATGAGTGGTGCATACTTGGGTGTTAGAAACAAAGAGAGGTGGTCTGACTGTCCCAGGTGGGGGAGGGGTGTTGCAACGTAAGCTCCAGCCATGCTTGTGTAAACATGGTCTAATGTTTTGTTTCCTCTGGTGTGGCAGGAAACATGCTGGTGAAACTTGGGTAGCACTGACTTTAAGTTTGAATGATTAAAGTCACCTGCAACAATAAACGCAGCCTCCGGGTGATCAGTCTGTTGTTTACTGATGGCTGCGTGAAGTTCTTTCGTACCAAGCTTAGCATCAGCATCTGGGGGAATATAGGCTGCAGTGATAATGGTGGAAGTGAACTCCCGCGGTAGATAAAACGGTCTACATTTAACCATGAGAAACTCAAGGTTAGCTGAACAATGAGTCCCAACAATAGCAGAGTTTGTGCTATTAGGCGGGTGACGTCAGCGACCAGGAAACTATAAAGCACCCCTGAACCAAACAGTGTCAGCTTCTGAAAAAGTCGAACAAGTCGGTCACGGGCATGCCGGGAGTATGGCAAAGCGAAGCAGCGTCTCGTTCCCTCTCAGGGAACCATGGTTACATACGTAACCTGAGACGTTCCCTTTCAAGGGAACTCGCGCTGCGTCAAGCGCTGCGGGAACTCAATACCCATGCCGCCTTAATTCTCAAGTGTCCGTACATGTGAAGTCGTAGCGCACATTTAAGCTACAAGCACCCGAGAACCTGGAGTAGAGGCTACATCTAGGTTGTAAAACCTCACAAAAGTGTGCGGAGAGGACCACCCTGCCGCATCCCACACCTCCTGCAGGGAGACTCCTGACAGAAGAGCCAAAGAGGCAGCCATACTCCGAGTAGAGTGGGCTCGGACCTTTAGTGGTGAAGGTTGGCCGGCCGACTCATATGCGAGTGAAATAGCCTCGACTATCCACTTGCTTAGCGTTTGCTTAGATGCGGGTTTCCCTTTATTTGGAGACCCGAAACAGACAAACAGTTGCTCAGATTTTCGCCACAGGGCAGCTCTGTGGACGTAAGTATCTAGTGCCCTCACTGGGCAGAGCAGATTTAATTTCTCCTGGTCTGAATTCTGAAAGGGAGGCGGAGAGAAGGCCTGCAGCATTATAGGACCTGCCACGTTCGTGGTAACTTTGGGGACATATCCTTCTTTTGGAAACAAGAATGCTTTCACCATACCTGGCGCAAACTCAAGACAGGAAGGGGCAACAGACAATGCTTGCAAATCCCCTACTCTCTTTGGAGAAGAAATAGCCAAGAGAAATACAGTTTTTAGTGTTAGAAATTTCTCTGGCACCTCCTCAATCGGCTCAAAGGGGGCCAATGCTAGACCTTCTAGCACCACGGCCAGATCCCAGGTCGGCACCCTCGAGCGTGCCGCAGGCCTTAGCCTCAGAGTACCACGAAGAAAGCGAGTAACCCATGGGTGTCTCCCCACCGATGCACCATCTAGATGAACGTGATAGGCCGATATCGCCGTCACATATACCTTCAAGGTGGAAGGGGATAAACCCGAAGAGAATTTTTCTTGCAGGAAATCCAGCACTGAGTTGACTTGGCAGTTAACTGGATTTAGAGAATGGTTGGAACACCATGCAACAAAGACTCTCCATTTAAGGGCATACAGCCTCCTTGTAGAAGGAGCTCTGGAGTGCAACATGGTCTCAACTACCTCGGCAGAGAGACCTGAGTCTGTGAACTGATCCCCCTCAAGTGCCAAGCCCACAGTTTCCATAACTCCGGCCTCGGGTGCAGAATCGACCCCGACGCCTGGGAGAGAAGGTCCCTCCTGATGGGAATCTCCCACGGGGAACCCTCTAGAAGGGACACAATGCCCGAAAGCCATACTCGGCCCGGCCAGAACGGGGCTATTAGCAACAGACGAACCCCGTCCCGGCGTACTCTCTCCAGCACTCCTGGTAGCAACGCCAGAGGGGGAAAGGCGTACAGACGCAGCCTCGGCCACGTCTGCACCATGGCATCCAACCCCAGAGGCGCTGGATGTGTGAGGGAATAAAATAGGGGACAGTGCGTTGTCTCTTGAGACGCAAACAAATCCACCTGAGCCTGACCGAAGCGGTTCCATAGGAGCTCCACCACCTCGGGGTGGAGCCTCCAATTCCCTGGCACCACTCCCTGCCTCGACAGGGAGTCTGCCGTCATGTTCAGATACCCCGGAATGTATACTGCTCGTAGCGATAACAGTTTTCCCTGGGCCCAAACTAAGACTCGATGAGTCAACTTCCAAAGCCGGCGCGAGCGTAGCCCCCCCTGGCGATTTATATAGGAGACCACCGATGTGTTGTCCGAGCGAACCAACACATGATGGCCCCTCAGGTCTGGGAGAAAGTGCCTGAGCGCCAGGAACACGGCCATCAGCTCCAACTGGTTTATATGCCAGGAGAGCTGATGGTCGCTCCACAGACCTTGAGCTGAGCGACCACTCATGGTCGCCCCCCAGCCGGTGAGAGATGCATCCGTCGTTAGCGTTAAGCGACGACAAGGAGCCCCCAGCATCGGACCCTGGGACATGAACCAAGGATCTTTCCACATGACTAAGGCACGTAGGCATCGCCGCGTGACCTTGATCATGCGAAACGGATTTCCCCTCGGGGAGAATCCCTTGGTCTTGAGCCACCACTGTAAGGGTCTCATGTACAGCAGGCCAAAAGGTATCACGTTGGACGCTGCTGCCATCAAACCCAGCAGTCTCTGGAACTGCTTTACAGTGACTGACTGGCCTAGCTTCATCTTGGTTACTGAGTCTAGGATCGATTTCACCCTGGCGGGCGCCAGGCGCGCCCTCATGGTGCTCGTGTCCCAAACTACGCCGAGAAAAGTGGTATTCAGTTGTGGAGATAGCACACTTTTCTTTGCGTTTAACCTCAACCCCAACACCTTCATATGAGCGAGCACAGCATCTCGATGCTGAGCCGCTAGCTGTTCTGACTCTGCTAAGATTAGCCAGTCGTCGATGTAGTTCAGCACGCGAATGCCCTGGAGTCTCAGCGGAGCCAAAGCTGCATCCACGCATTTTGTGAAGGTGCGGGGTGATAATGCTAGGCCGAATGGAAGAACCCGATATTGGAATGCCTCGCCCCCGAAAGCAAACCTGAGGAACTTCCTGTGTTGAGGAAGGATGGAGACATGGAAGTATGCGTCTTTCAGGTCTATTGTGACACACCAGTCCCTGGACCTGAACTGACACACGATCTGTTTTAGCGTAAGCATTTTGAATTTTAGCTTTTTTACCGCCCGATTTAACTGGCGCAGATCCAGAATAGGACGCAGTCCTCCATCCTTCTTCGGAACTATGAAGTACCGGCTGTAAAAACCCGACTCTCTGCTGTGGGGAGGGACCCTTTCTATAGCTTCTTTTCGCAGAAGAGTCTGTACCTCTTGTTCCATTACCAGAGCCTGCTCGGAGTTTACTACTGTGGGTAGTACCCCGTTGAACTTGGGCGGGTGACCCGAATTGTATTCTGTACCCTTTTTCTATAGTACGCAGGACCCACTCTGAGATATTTGGCAGAAGTTTCCACGCTGCCAGAAAATCTACTAAGGGAACCAGCCTCTCGAGGCTGGCCTCTGGATTTTGTTGCGTGGGCAGTTCGGTGTCCTGAAACGGCGCGCCGGCAGGAAGCAACCGAACTGACCCACTTTAAGCCCTCCTTGGAGGGAGCGAGCATCCCCGCGCCACTACGTTTCCGGGCGGACGTGGAGATATGCGCTCGCCGAGAACCGCTGCGCCCTGAAGCACCAGAGGTGGCAGGGTTGGCAGAATGGCCCCCTGATGGCACAGAGAGGAGACGGGTGCCTCGGCACACCGCTTCCCCTCGGAGGGGACTGCCATCAGAAGCCTGACACCTCTAGCGTCAGGACTTCTTCGCCGAGGCCTTCCTAGAGATAAGAACAGTCCTCAGATCTGCTCTACCTCGGGAAGACCTCGGCTGAGAGCGCTGCCCCGGCCCCCAGTCTCTCTGTGGGGGAGCGCGGGTAGCAACACTCTCCTTTTGTTGTGCTCTATACGAGGAGGACGTACTCAGCTGGGGCTGCTCCCGCCCAGCAGCCCCAGAGACATGAGACTTTCTAGGGAGGAACCTCTGAAACGCTGCCGCCTGCTTTTTGGATTCTTGGAACCTCTCGACGACCGCATTGACTGAGTCGCCGAAGAGGCCAGCAGGGGAGATTGGAGAGTCTAGCAGAAACTTTTTATCTTTTTCAGAAATATCTGATAAGTTCAGATTCACTTTGTCCTGTAGGATCCTATTGGATTCTTAGAATCAGCGCGAGTCACAGCCTCCAAAAGCTCCTCGTTAGCGTGTGAATGAGGCGGCGAAACCTCATCTAAATAGTCCAGGCTCACCACATCCAGCTCCTCAGAGCTGGAATGACGCTGAGCCTGCGCTTCAGCGCGAGCAGAAGAAACCGCAGAGCGTGCTTCTAACTTTTTCAGAGATAGGGGATCACCCGTCTCTAACCCCTCCGCTAGATCCTTCTGCGATCCCCAGGACATAAGTCTTCGCTGTGCCTCGGCAGCAGCGGGACCTGCACCCTGGGGAACGCGAGCCGAAGCGCCCTCCTCAAAGAGCGCTCGGCGGGATCGGAGAGTTCTCATAAGGAGCTTTTCACAGTGCTCACAGTCAGCTCCCTCGAGAGCTGACTGTGCATGCTCCAAACCCAGACACACAACACACAGCAGATGTGTATCCCCACCCGTGATGTAACGGGGGCAGGGAGAAACACACTGTCTGAACTGTTGACTCGCCATTTACTTTTGTTTGAGAGACACACACACACTTTCATATAAGGACAAACGATTTCACATGGAGCGCTTGTGAAGACACAGAAGCTGACACTGTTTGGTTCAGGGGTGCTTTATAGTTTCCTGGTCGCTGATGTCACCCGCCTATGATGTCCTGTCACGCCATTGGACTGATTTTACGAGTGCTTCATGACGCAAACGCAGAGGCGTTCCCACAGCGCTTGACGCAGCGCGAGTTCCCTTGAAAGGGAACAGAATGTCCAATAGGATTCTAAGAATCCAATAAGATCCTACAGGACAAAGGGAAATTCCATTAAATAAATCAGAATTTCCAATAGGATTCTAAGAATCCAATAAGATCCTACAGGACAAAGGGAAATGCCATTAAAATAAATCAGAATGTCCAATAGGATTCTAAGAATCCAATAAGACCCTACAGGACAAAGGGAAATGCCATTAAAATAAATCAGAATATCCAATAGGATTCTAAGAATCCAATAAGACCCTACAGGACAAAGGGAAATGCCATTAAAATAAATCAGAATGTCCAATAGGATTCTAAGAATCCAATAAGACCCTACAGGACAAAGGGAAATTCCATTAAAATAAATCAGAATGTCCAATAGGATTCTAAGAATCCAATAAGACCCTACAGGACAAAGGGAAATTCCATTAAATAAATCAGAATGTCCAATAGGATTCTAAGAATCCAATAAGATCCTACAGGACAAAGGGAAATTCCATTAAATAAATCAGAATGTCCAATAGGATTCTAAGAATCCAATAAGACCCTACAGGACAAAGGGAAATGCCATTAAAATAAATCAGAATGTCCAATAGGATTCTAAGAATCCAATAAGACCCTACAGGACAAAGGGAAATGCCATTAAAATAAATCAGAATGTCCAATAGGATTCTAAGAATCCAATAAGACCCTACAGGACAAAGGGAAATGCCATTAAAATAAATCAGAATGTCCAATAGGATTCTAAGAATCCAATAAGACCCTACAGGACAAAGGGAAATTCCATTAAATAAATCAGAATGTCCAATAGGATTCTAAGAATCCAATAAGATCCTACAGGACAAAGGGAAATTCCATTAAAATAAATCAGAATGTCCAATAGGATTCTAAGAATCCAATAAGACCCTACAGGACAAAGGGAAATTCCATTAAATAAATCAGAATGTCCAATAGGATTCTAAGAATCCAATAAGATCCTACAGGACAAAGGGAAATTCCATTAAATAAATCAGAATGTCCAATAGGATTCTAAGAATCCAATAAGACCCTACAGGACAAAGGGAAATGCCATTAAAATAAATCAGAATGTCCAATAGGATTCTAAGAATCCAATAAGACCCTACAGGACAAAGGGAAATGCCATTAAAATAAATCAGAATGTCCAATAGGATTCTAAGAATCCAATAAGACCCTACAGGACAAAGGGAAATTCCATTAAAATAAATCAGAATGTCCAATAGGATTCTAAGAATCCAATAAGACCCTACAGGACAAAGGGAAATTCCATTAAATAAATCAGAATGTCCAATAGGATTCTAAGAATCCAATAAGATCCTACAGGACAAAGGGAAATTCCATTAAATAAATCAGAATGTCCAATAGGATTCTAAGAATCCAATAAGACCCTACAGGACAAAGGGAAATGCCATTAAAATAAATCAGAATGTCCAATAGGATTCTAAGAATCCAATAAGACCCTACAGGACAAAGGGAAATGCCATTAAAATAAATCAGAATGTCCAATAGGATTCTAAGAATCCAATAAGACCCTACAGGACAAAGGGAAATTCCATTAAAATAAATCAGAATGTCCAATAGGATTCTAAGAATCCAATAAGACCCTACAGGACAAAGGGAAATTCCATTAAATAAATCAGAATGTCCAATAGGATTCTAAGAATCCAATAAGATCCTACAGGACAAAGGGAAATGCCATTAAATAAATCAGAATGTCCAATATGATTCTAAGAATCCAATAAGATCCTACAGGACAAAGGGAAATTCCATTAAAATAAATCAGAATGTCCAATAGGATTCTAAGAATCCAATAAGACCCTACAGGACAAAGGGAAATTCCATTAAATAAATCAGAATGTCCAATAGGATTCTAAGAATCCAATAAGATCCTACAGGACAAAGGGAAATTCCATTAAATAAATCAGAATGTCCAATAGGATTCTAAGAATCCAATAAGATCCTACAGGACAAAGGGAAATTCCATTAAATAAATCAGAATGTCCAATAGGATTCTAAGAATCCAATAAGATTCTACAGGACAAAGGGAAATTCCATTAAAATAAATCAGAATGTCCAATAGGATTCTAAGAATCCAATAAGATCCTACAGGACAAAGGGAAATTCCATTAAATAAATCAGAATGTCCAATAGGATTCTAAGAATCCAATAAGACCCTACAGGACAAAGGGAAATGCCATTAAAATAAATCAGAATGTCCAATAGGATTCTAAGAATCCAATAAGACCCTACAGGACAAAGGGAAATTCCATTAAAATAAATCAGAATGTCCAATAGGATTCTAAGAATCCAATAAGATCCTACAGGACAAAGGGAAATTCCATTAAATAAATCAGAATGTCCAATAGGATTCTAAGAATCCAATAAGATCCTACAGGACAAAGGGAAATTCCATTAAATAAATCAGAATGTCCAATAGGATTCTAAGAATCCAATAAGACCCTACAGGACAAAGGGAAATGCCATTAAAATAAATCAGAATGTCCAATAGGATTCTAAGAATCCAATAAGACCCTACAGGACAAAGGGAAATGCCATTAAAATAAATCAGAATGTCCAATAGGATTCTAAGAATCCAATAAGACCCTACAGGACAAAGGGAAATTCCATTAAATAAATCAGAATGTCCAATAGGATTCTAAGAATCCAATAAGACCCTACAGGACAAAGGGAAATTCCATTAAATAAATCAGAATGTCCAATAGGATTCTAAGAATCCAATAAGATTCTACAGGACAAAGGGAAATTCCATTAAAATAAATCAGAATGTCCAATAGGATTCTAAGAATCCAATAAGATCCTACAGGACAAAGGGAAATTCCATTAAATAAATCAGAATGTCCAATAGGATTCTAAGAATCCAATAAGATCCTACAGGACAAAGTGAAATTCCATTAAATAAATCAGAATGTCCAAAAGGATTCTAAGAATCCAATAAGATCCTACAGGACAAAGGGAAATTCCATTAAATAAATCCGAATGTCCAATAGGATTCTAAGAATCCAATAAGATTCTACAGGACAAATGGAAATTCCATTAAAATAAATCAGAATGTCCAATAGGATTCTAAGAATCCAATAAGATCCTACAGGACAAAGTGAAATTCCATTAAATAAATCAGAATGTCCAATAGGATTCTAAGAATCCAATAAGATCCTACAGGACAAAGGGAAATTCCATTAAAATAAATCAGAATGTCCAATAGGATTCTAAGAATCCAAGAAGATCCTACAGGACAAAGTGAAATTCCATTAAATAAATCAGAATGTCCAATAGGATTCTAAGAATCCAATAAGATCCTACAGGACAAAGGGAAATTCCATTAAATAAATCAGAATGTCCAATAGGATTCTAAGAATCCAATACGATCCTACAGGACAAAGTGAAATTCCATTAAATAAATCAGAATGTCCAATAGGATTCTAAGAATCCAATAAGATCCTACAGGACAAAGGGAAATTCCATTAAATAAATCAGAATGTCCAATAGGATTCTAAGAATCCAATAAGATCCTACAGGACAAAGGGAAATTCCATTAAATAAATCAGAATGTCCAATAGGATTCTAAGAATCCAATAAGATCCTACAGGACAAAGGGAAATTCCATTAAAATAAATCAGAATGTCCAATAGGATTCTAAGAATCCAATAAGATCCTACAGGACAAAGTGAAATTCCATTAAATAAATCAGAATGTCCAATAGGATTCTAAGAATCCAATAAGATCCTACAGGACAAAGGGAAATTCCATTAAATAAATCAGAATGTCCAATAGGATTCTAAGCATCCAATAAGATCCTACAGGACAAAGGGAAATTCCATTAAATAAATCAGAATGTCCAATAGGATTCTAAGAATCCAATAAGATCCTACAGGACAAAGGGAAATTCCATTAAATAAATCAGAATTTCCAATAGGATTCTAAGAATCCAATAAGATCCTACAGGACAAAGGGAAATACCATTAAAATAAATCAGAATGTCCAATAGGATTCTAAGAATCCAATAAGACCCTACAGGACAAAGGGAAATTCCATTAAATAAATCAGAATGTCCAATAGGATTCTAAGAATCCAATAAGATCCTACAGGACAAAGGGAAATTCCATTAAATAAATCAGAATGTCCAATAGGATTCTAAGAATCCAATAAGACCCTACAGGACAAAGGGAAATGCCATTAAAATAAATCAGAATGTCCAATAGGATTCTAAGAATCCAATAAGACCCTACAGGACAAAGGGAAATGCCATTAAAATAAATCAGAATGTCCAATAGGATTCTAAGAATCCAATAAGACCCTACAGGACAAAGGGAAATGCCATTAAAATAAATCAGAATGTCCAATAGGATTCTAAGAATCCAATAAGACCCTACAGGACAAAGGGAAATTCCATTAAATAAATCAGAATGTCCAATAGGATTCTAAGAATCCAATAAGATCCTACAGGACAAAGGGAAATTCCATTAAAATAAATCAGAATGTCCAATAGGATTCTAAGAATCCAATAAGACCCTACAGGACAAAGGGAAATTCCATTAAATAAATCAGAATGTCCAATAGGATTCTAAGAATCCAATAAGATCCTACAGGACAAAGGGAAATTCCATTAAATAAATCAGAATGTCCAATAGGATTCTAAGAATCCAATAAGACCCTACAGGACAAAGGGAAATGCCATTAAAATAAATCAGAATGTCCAATAGGATTCTAAGAATCCAATAAGACCCTACAGGACAAAGGGAAATGCCATTAAAATAAATCAGAATGTCCAATAGGATTCTAAGAATCCAATAAGACCCTACAGGACAAAGGGAAATTCCATTAAAATAAATCAGAATGTCCAATAGGATTCTAAGAATCCAATAAGACCCTACAGGACAAAGGGAAATTCCATTAAATAAATCAGAATGTCCAATAGGATTCTAAGAATCCAATAAGATCCTACAGGACAAAGGGAAATTCCATTAAATAAATCAGAATGTCCAATAGGATTCTAAGAATCCAATAAGACCCTACAGGACAAAGGGAAATGCCATTAAAATAAATCAGAATGTCCAATAGGATTCTAAGAATCCAATAAGACCCTACAGGACAAAGGGAAATGCCATTAAAATAAATCAGAATGTCCAATAGGATTCTAAGAATCCAATAAGACCCTACAGGACAAAGGGAAATTCCATTAAAATAAATCAGAATGTCCAATAGGATTCTAAGAATCCAATAAGACCCTACAGGACAAAGGGAAATTCCATTAAATAAATCAGAATGTCCAATAGGATTCTAAGAATCCAATAAGATCCTACAGGACAAAGGGAAATTCCATTAAAATAAATCAGAATGTCCAATAGGATTCTAAGAATCCAATAAGATCCTACAGGACAAAGGGAAATGCCATTAAATAAATCAGAATGTCCAATAGGATTCTAAGAATCCAATAAGATCCTACAGGACAAAGGGAAATTCCATTAAAATAAATCAGAATGTCCAATAGGATTCTAAGAATCCAATAAGACCCTACAGGACAAAGGGAAATTCCATTAAATAAATCAGAATGTCCAATAGGATTCTAAGAATCCAATAAGATCCTACAGGACAAAGGGAAATTCCATTAAATAAATCAGAATGTCCAATAGGATTCTAAGAATCCAATAAGATCCTACAGGACAAAGGGAAATTCCATTAAATAAATCAGAATGTCCAATAGGATTCTAAGAATCCAATAGGATCCTACAGGACAAAGGGAAATTCCAATAGGATTTTTTGACAAGGGCGACAACAGCAAATTTGGTGTTTTTTCAACCTGATCTCATAGAATTCCGTGAAATGAACGGGCCCCTTAACTCAAAATCCGTGGCAGTTTCACGGAATCGCCGAAAATTCTGTGATGGGTCCACGGAAGTGATGCCTATGTAAATCAATGACAGTATACAGACGCGTTGGGCATGGTTATCATCATGAAACTATGATTTTTGCCATTTTGACATGGAGTGTGATTCTCGATTTAATAATTTTATTTATAATTATTTTCATTTTGTATTTATTTACAGTATTTAGACACGTTTTGAACACGTGACCCAATCCCTTCCCTGTATTATAAAACACAGGATATAACAGGCAGATACGACTGCAGGCACAATTTATTCAAATAGTAAAAATATTCCAAGTGTTCCGAGGCCAAACGATTAATTTGTTTGAAGAAAATCCCCAAAAGCGATCAGCAGCGTTGAGTCCATCCGCCAAAGATCAAAAACACATTTCAAATTTTACCGCCGGAAGAAACGTTATGTCAGCTTTGAAAGCATTGGCTGTCGCATGTCTCGTGACCAATTGCGTCATTACGTCGGCTTTGATTGTAAAATGCCATTGGCTCTCGTGTGTCTCGTGACCGATCGCATCATGCTAAAGAGTCGTGTGTATCATTTGAATGAGATATGAATGAGTGTGTTCACGGAGCGGCGGGATCATCATCTCAGTGATTAAAACATTAAGATCAACTCTGTTCTTTACATGAAGACATTGTGTGACTTCAGAAGACTTGGAATGCAACACGAGTTAATACTTTTTTACTGTTTTTGGTCAGTTTTTGCAATAAATACCTGTGACTGTACTTGTATTTGCCTGTTATGTGTTTTATATTGTTGAGAGTGGGTAGGTTTATGGTAGGAGTGGAGTTAGTTGCTCCAAAACATAAAAGTAGCCTATAAATATTCATAAAATCATGTCTACTTTTTACTGTCATTGACTTGCATAGGAATCACTTCCGTGGACCCATCACGGAATTTTCGGCGATTCCGTGAAACTGCCACGGATTTTGAGTTAAGGGACCCGTGCTCATTTCACGGAATTCTGTGAGACCAGGTTGGTTTTTTATATTAGATCAGATCTGGTACAATAATTTGATTAGACAATTAATTATCTGGATATTTTGCATAAGTTGATAGCACTGATAGAAGACCAGGACAAAAACATTACCGACATAAATACAAAAACAAATTACCAAATGACTAATTCCGCGGATCAAGCGCTGTTTGTAATGTGGGCACTGCCACAGACTGTGAGCGATGCTGCAGAGCGAGCGGGAAAACAAGGCGGAACGGATCGCTTTTATGTGAATCCTCTGGGGTGAGTGAGGGAGTCGATGAGGGCAGAGGGGCAGTGGCTCTAACCAGCGGGCCAACCCCCTGTGCACATCCCTGTAACCATTCATCTGTCAGCACCATGGGATGATGTCTTTGTCATTGAAACAGATTCTTAATTAAACTGACAACTGAACATTTCTTCTGGGAAATAATTAAGAGTCATTTGTTGACTTTGATCCCAGCAAGTGATTGTCCTCAAAGAACTGAATATTCAAACATATTTTATACGTGTTATATGAAGTGTTTATAGTGTTTTAACTGGTTTTGAGAATGGCACACTGGGCATTGCTTGAGAATCTCAGGTGAGAGCGTGTCTGTAGAGAGCGTCATGTTTGATGAGAGTAGCGAAAGGAAAGGTTATGCATGAGAGTAGAGAGGATCTTTTGATATAGTTCTTACAATAGCACATCCATACAGAGACATTTAATAACTTGTCATACAATTGTGACTAAAGTGCCTGGTGGTAACAGCTAAACCGTTTTCTCATATCCAACAGCGGTGAGTCAGTGAAGGACGATGGCATCTGCAGATCAGCATCGTGACACACTAGAGGAGCTGGAAGAACACAAGAAAGGTAATGAAGGGAAGAATATCAGTAATGTTAAAGTTGTCATTGAGGAAATGTGATTAATCTCTGTCTCTGTTCCAGTGGAGATGAGCAGCAGCGTTCACACTGAAGTCAGTGTTAATGTGAAGGCTCAGACGGGAGCGTCTGTAATTGCTCCTGCACTCACTGGAAACACCATCACAGGCTCAGTGACCATCAACATTAACCCTGCAGGAAACGGTACTGTCACTATAGCTGTGCTTCAGTGGTGTAATGTAACAAAGCAATAATACTCCATTACAGTACTTTTGGGAGAATCTGTACTTTACTTTTTATATCTCTGTCAACTTTTACTCTTACTCCACTACATTTGCTAAATAAAATGTCTACTATGAAGCAAGCAAGTGCAAACAAGTGCTCGCTCAAGCGCGGTTGATTTCGTTGTCCGTGTTGCATCCATTGCTAAAGCGGCTTAGATGTGAGGTTGCACTGCTGCACAGAGCGGGACATTTAACAGCAAAACTGTATGTTATACACTACAGTACACATTTATGTTCTGTTATGTTGTTTCTGTCATGTCTATATTAGTTCTCATTATGGTGTCTGATTAGTTCATGTCTGTCCAGCTGTTCCTGTTTTGTGTTCTTGTTTATTGTGTCTTTATACACCCCGTTTTGTTCAGTCCTTGTCGGTTATTGTTTGTGTGAACAAACAGTTTGTGTGGTCTTGAGTTTGCTCTTTTGATTAAAGACTTTGCATCTATCCCCATCTCCTCCACCATGCGCTTTCTAAGCCATCCAACCCGTGACAGTTTTCCTATCCCTATAAAGTAATTCATTTGTTGACTAGATGCTGCATTAATGCCATCGAGGCTGAGAGGATGCTAACATTAGTACCTCAAGCTGTTAAAACAACGTGACAAAACACACAAGTCTGATCCAGATGTTTAAGGTCATGTTTGTTACCATCTCTCTGCATTAGTTTATATCCAGCTGGACGCTTTTATGCAGTCGTTATGCAGTGAAGTGTCATATTTAAAGCTTGTGACACGAGAAAGCAAACTGGATCTTCATGCAGTCACAGAAACATACATCAGAAACGCATTCGATCAAAGTCCCTTTATATAACGTCTTTGATTCTTTGAGTCACTGTAACATTTTGATTAGATGACCATCAAGTGTTCTAGAATAGAATCACATGTTATTTGATTCTATTCTAGAACACTTGCGTGTAAAATGGACCTTTACGAAAACTCTTCTCCGGATTCAGAAACACTTTGTATACCACGGATTCGGCAGTTAAACGTGTGTATAGTATTAATGAATCCAAACATTCGTAAATAGGACGCACATGCACGCTCATTCATAATTAACATAATCCCCCTCAATGAGTTACAACTACGCACATTACGTGTGCAGGAACGCTGTGGAATCTTCTGGACTTCCTTCTGGTTTGGCTCCAGTATATTGCATAAGCTAAAGAGACCAATTGACCATATGCCTAGCAATAAATATCAAATTATTGTGTGTCCACCAAAGCATTTTTAGCCAGCTAAAAATGTTTTGTCTTTTTGTCGTCCTAACATACAGAGCGCTGCGTAATGAAGTGCAGCAGAGCAGTGCAAAAAATTCAAATGTTGGGGGGACAATTTGGCCATTTCTAATTATTGGGGAGGACTTGTCTATGGTGATTACAGCCCTGAGCCACATCATGCACTAATGATACTCTGCAAAAGTGTGGAAGAGATGCGAGCGCAACAGTCTAACGGTCTAGGGTGATGTTTACATTAAAATCAATAGAAAAGTAGCACAATGGAATAAAAAAAAACATCCTGTGTGGCATTTAATTGCCCATTTCCACACATTTAAAGTTGCATTCATTGCTATATTAACATGTAGGCTTCCATTCTGTTTTCTTTACAAATTATCACTGGACAGTCGAAAAGTGAAAATGTTAGCATTTTATTTAAAGTGAAGATAAGATCATCTATTCTAGTCTAGTCACGGAAAAAAAAAATAGGATATCTACCAGCCCACCCTTCTATAGGTGCCCCTAGAACCGGGCCTGCACCCATCCTGGCTATCACTTCTCTGAGGAGAGTGGGGGACCTTCAGGCCTTGGCTATCACACCAACTTGCCTGGAGTTTGCCCCTGGCGGAGTTAAAGCCATCCTTCATCCTAGGCCGGGCTATGTGCCCAAGGTGCCATCTAACGTGGCACGGCCTACGGTTCTGCAGGCGTTTCATCCTCCACCTCATGTGTCGGCTAAGAGGGGAGACTTCATTTGTTCTACCCGGTCAGAGCTCTGCAAATTTATCTGCAGAAGTCTTCGCAGTGGAGAAGATCGGACCAACTGTTAGTGTGCTTCGGGTCTCCTAAGAAGGGGCTGCCCGCGTCCAAGCAGACGGTCAGTAATTGGATTGTTCAGGCAATTGCCTTGGCCTATCAGGTGCACGGTTTGCCTTCACCTTTGGCCTTGAGGGCGCATTCCACCAGGGGCATGGCCTCTTCTCGGGCCCTTCATATGGGAGTCCCGATTCAGGAGATTTGTGAGGCAGCCGGCTGGGCTACCCCACACACATTTATCAGGTTCTATAGTCTGCATCTTGCTGCGACGGCAGGCGCTAAGGTGCTCTCGTCCTAAGTGTGCCTGGGTTCCAGCTTCACACTAGGGCAGGCATGGTTCGTGGTGGCATAGTGGGCATTTCGTTCCAAAAAGTGTCGTTCCAACACAGTGTGAGTTCCCTCGAAAGGGAACGTCTCGGGTTATGACTATAACCCTTGTTCCCTGAGAAGGGAACGAGACACTGTGTCTCCTTGCCACGCCTCTCCATCCCTGGGGGCGATTTGCTTCATCGCGAAAAAGCTAGCGCTGTTGTGAATCGGCGTCCCTTTATACTTCCGGGTATGCCGTCACATACTACGTCATGACGTAGCACCAATCAAGATTGGTCTTAGTTTCATTCATGCTTCAGACGCGCAACGCTGAGGGCGTTCCCAAAAGTGTCGTTCCGACGCAGTGCGAGTTCCCTTCTCAGGGAACAAGGGTTATAGTCATAACCCGAGACGTTTTTGTTCAGTAATGAGTTCTGCTCTCTCGCGCGAATCCTCTCATTATTTATTTATTTATTTATTTATATATATATATATATATATATATATATTATTCCATTCCAATTAATTGTAATAGTAATAACTCTCTGTACATTGCTGTTCTTGTTATGGTGGAGTTGTTGCTTACACATTACATCTGCACTTTACTGGAGAACATGCACTCATTTACCATAGCCTACTGCGTGATTTGATTCTTAATTGTACATTTTGCAGTAAAATTTTAATTTTTATGTCGTATGACAGGAAATATAAAAATAATTTACAACTTCAAACAACTAATAACATTTTTATTGCAACATGTTGTTTATTATGATGAATACATCTAAATGTTAACAGTGAAAAGTAATATACAGACAGTGTTGATGTGCAACAACAATAATGTGCATAGTTCTGATCTACTGTCTTAGTGTATTATGATCAAGAAGAAGTTTCTATTAATATTGAATGCTATCCTAGGTAAAAGGAAATATATATATTATATTGTGTTTTTCTCAACATACTTCATATATTTAAATTATACTATAATTAACTCACTGTTTAGAATATTACTTTAGTAAATGTTTTAAAGTATGTGATATTTATTGTACTTAAATATGGAAAGTATTTTTGTTCATATTAAACATACTTAAAGGCATAGTTCACCCAAAAATGAAAATTCTGTCATCATTTACTCGCCCTCAAGTTGTTCCAAACCTGTATGAGTTTATGTATGAGTAGAGCAACCATTGACCACCATAGTATTTTCTTCCCTACTATGATAGTCAATGTATATGTATATTATATGTATATTTCACACTTTAGAACACTTGATGGTTATCTAACCAAAATATGTTACGATACAGTTTCTGATTTGTTTATGTTTCTGAGGATATAGTTTGATTTCTCATGTCACTAGCTTCAAATACGCCACTTCACTGCATATCGATTGCATAAAAGCATCCAGATAGATATAAACTAATGCAAATAGGCTAGATGGTAACAAATGTAACATTAAACATTTGGATCAGACCTGCGTGTTTTTGTCACGTTGTTTTAACCGCTTGAGGTACTTTAGCATCCTCTCAGCCTCGATGGCATTAATACAGCATCTAGTCAACAAATTAATTACTTTATAGTGACAGGAAAACATGTACTGTAGTGTATAACATATCATTTTGTTGTTATGTTATCTGTTTAAAGGCCTGTTCACACCGGGACGATTTTCATGCGTGTTTATCGCTGAAGTTTAACACCTCGTGACTAAACAAAGGGCACCAATGTGAGTGCGCACACCGATGCGCAAAACACCAGGCGTAAAAACGTCACGATATGTCAGCCCCTATAGCAACGGACGCACAGAAAATTAAATCAACCGCGCTTGTGCGAGCACTCGTTTGCACATGCTTGCTTGCAGTCTTCCAAATTTATTTTGTAGGCATAGTAAGTATCGAAAATGCTTTGGGGAAATGTATCAGACTAAAAGTATACATTTTATGTTGGAAATGTATCGGAGGAAAAGTAAGAGTTGACAGAAACATAAAAACTCAAGTAAAGTACAGATTCTTCCAAAAAATACTCAAGTAACAAAGTATTATTACTTAGTTACATTACACCACTGGATATATGTCATGAATTTACCTAATTATTTGTTTACCTAATAGATTAAATGTATATTTTTAAACAACTTAAGCATATCTTGAAATACACTTAATAAACTTTAAGACCAATTTTGTTTACATTTGTAATATATTTTAATATATTAAATTGTGCTAAAATGGAACAACAAGTACATTTAGTGAATATAAGTGTATTTATTTAAAATATACTTTTCATACTTGAACATATTTGAAGCTTCATTTTAGTGTGCATCAAGAACATTGCAATAGCATTACACTACTAGTTTATTATTATAAAGCTGTTTTTCAGTATTCAAATGGTAAAAGTGCAAAAATAATTACATACAAATGTTAAGACACTCACACTTTGAAATCTAGAAACTTATGTAAGTATATGTAACAAATTAGCTCAAAGGGGAAATATTAATAATGAATCATAACTTGTTCAAATTAAGTATAAATATTTGGATCAGTTCACTTCATGTAACTGAATTAATATTACAGTCAATGAATCTGTTCGTCCAGCGAACATTCAGGACTGATTGTCTATCAACTCTTCAGAAAGGATATTTTCAGAAAAATAACTCTTTCTTAGCTCGTAGCTATGATCAATTCGTTAAAGTGACAATTAATTTAGAAGCAGACCAGAACCAACTCGTACGAATGTGCACAAGAGTTTATTTAACTAAAACAAACACATAACTACTCTACACAAACACATTGCTCCATGATCGGGTCCTTCATGTAAAGACATTTTAATGGGGACTTTTTTTCAAGCACCTTATTACAATTTCTACAAAATCACATTATGATTTATATCACTCCTCACGGATGCGATAATAAAACATAAACAAAACACAACATAAAGACCTTCCCTGTCGTCACTCCTCCGTGAGAGGATTCGAGACACACAAACCGCTCGCTCTGCTCCACACCATAATAAATGCCTGTGCGGCCGTGCACATTTGACTCTCCAACTATCACACCTCTATTACTTTTCCAATTCAAATGATTTCCAATGAAATGAGACCCACATTTCCTGTTTTCATTAAGTGATTCTTATGAACAGCTTGTTTCCATGAACATTGTTTAATGTAATAATAACATTTTAAAACATGTTCCCTTTCCTTGTGCATTTCATTATTACAGTAGCAAATCCTCTACACACTGTGCTCTGAGAATCATATTTCTCCCGGTCATTTTAGCAGGACAGATTCAGTGTGTTGATAACTTGAAGACCGCAGTGACCAAATCATTGAGTCAGTGAGTTGAACTGTATCAGTTCAAAAATGCTGATGAGTTGATAAAAAATAATAATGAATGAATCGCTTATTAATCGTTTTTCCGTAATTAATCACGATTAAAAACACTGCGTTTTTTATATTTTTATATTGTAATGATTTCACAGTTACTCTCCAAATTCGCGTAGAAACAACTTAAATACAGTATATTTGAAATATTTGTTGCAATGGCATCTTTTTATGAAAGCTAGTATCACTGATACTAAAACTGCTACTGATGTCTGATGCTGTCATTAATGATATACATTAAACATTAATTACAGTATAATTAAAAGCTACACCAATTTCAAGTGAACTTAAAACAATCTTTACATAAACCCATTATAATAAATGTCATATTTACCTGTCTAACTGGTAGGAAATATACAGAAATTGAATAAAGGTATCAAACAGTCTGCACTGCATAAATAATACATTAAATATAGAATAACTGCTTATTACAGCTACACTTTTCTCTGTTACCTTTGTTCTGTGATGAACATTAATGACATCATTAGTGGCTGCTGTTCCTTTAAGACCTGTCAACATGACGCGGATCTGACATGCTGTCAATCACATCTCCACAACTCTTTTAAGTTATGTAGTTTATTATTACAAGGATCGCCGTATGACAACGAGTCCAGCGAGAGCACACGACTCCTTATGCTTCTGATTCACTCGTGCGGTTTTTTATATTATACGTGGATCGTCTGTGCAGCGCTGATGCATCTCGAATAAGCCTGGTGTGTGTGTGTGTTTCCCGCTGCCCAGGGTTGCCAGGTTTTCACAACAAAACCCGCCCAATTGCTACTCAAAACAAGCCCAATCGCGTTTCAGGGGGGCTTCCCTGGTAAAAATCACATTTGGGGGTAAAATATGTGTTTTTTTGGCACGGTTGCCTACTAAAATTTGCATTCCCGGGGCTAAATATCACATAATTGGGGTCGCTTCAATCCGCGGACATGAAAAACAGCCACGGCAACAGTGATGAAGGAGCCCAATTTGGCAACACTGCCGCTGCCTCGCTAGTGTTGCTGAGAGAGATGAGACGTGTACAGTGACGTAAGACCTGGCTCTGCTGTGGCTCTCATGTGGAAAAGCAAACGGTTCTTAGAAGGCTCCTCAGTCGAACCAACTATGAACTGGGACTAGCTCTGGCTCTGAACTAGCACCCGGTTCATTCTGTGGAAAAGGGGTATTTCAGACAAGAGGTGCGTCTCAATCTGTTCCCTAGTGCAGTAGTTAGGGCACCAATCAGGGAGTTGGCCACATTCATGTACACGATTCACTGATTCAACACCAGAGGTGGAAAGAGTAATACAATATTCTACTCAAGTAAAAGTAGGCCTACTATTACTTCTTAGAAATTTTACTTAAGTACAATTCAAATGTACTTAGAGTAAAAGTTAAAAGTAAAAAGGATGGGGGACTCTCTCATGTAGGGTTGTAATCACGGTATTAAACAACTATTTAATAAATAAACTGTATTATTAAATGATGGTTATTTTTATTAACAGTTTAATGAATGTAAACAGGTTTTTTTGGTTGAACAAATGCTTTATTATAACAAACTTGAAACCATTTGTTTTGTTTATTAAAATTACTTATGATTTATGATTTAGATTTATTCATTTATTTTTACTCAGTAACGGATGTGATTTAAAATGTTGCGAAGTACAGTACTTCAAAACACTGAAGTAAAAGTCAAATTACAGATTTTAAAAAATACTTAAAAAAGTAAGAGTACACTGAAAAACGACTCAATGACAGTAACGCGAGTAAATGTAATTTGTTACTTTCCACCTCTGTTCACCACCTAGGAAACTTGGGAGCTGATTGAGACACCCATGACATTCATAGACAGCGCGCTCTCTTCTGTCTTTTCGCGCTGGAATGGTTTAAAAGCATTTGCATGAATGATCGTATAATTTAACGCAAGCCAAAAGATGAAATGGACGCTGCGTTAATTGCATAAAATATTTTTTACGCGTTAAACTGAAAAAATTAATTGTATGCGTTAAACTCGCTAATTATGACAGCACTAGTATTTATATACTCCCTGTTCTGTTCGGTCCTCGTCGTGTCTGTATTAGTTCTCATTAGTTGTGTCTGATTAGTTCTGTTCCCGTTTAATGTTCTCATTTACTATGTGTCTTTATACACCCCGTTCTGTTCAGTCCTCGTCGGTTATTTATTGTTTGTGTGAACGTGGTTGTGAACCTTCTGAGTTTGCTATTTTGATTAAAGGCTTTGCATCTATCAACGTCTCCTTAATTGTGCACTTTCTAAGCCATCCAACCCGTGACAGTTTTCCTGTCACTATAAAGTAATTCATTTGTTGACTAGATGCTGCATTAATGCCATCGAGGCTGAGAGGATGCTAACATTAGTACCTCAAGCTGTTAAAACAACGTGACAAAACACACAAGTCTGATCCAGATGTTTAAGGTCATGTTTGTTACCATCTCTCTGCATTAGTTTATATCCAGCTGGATGCTTTTATGCAGTCGTTATGCAGTGAAGTGTCATATTTAAAGCTTGTGACACGAGAAAGCAAACTGGATCTTCATGCAGGCGACAGAAACATACATCAGAAACGCATTCGATCAAAGTCCCTTTATATAACGTCTTTGATTCTTTGAGTCACTGTAACATTTTGATTAGATGACCATCAAGTGTTCTAGAATAGAATCAAATAACATGTGAAAGTCTACATATAATACACATATACTGTGTCTAATTTCAATGCTCCCTCTCAGTCGTCTATCAGTTCTGCTTCTGCACGCATGTGGGAAGAATCGCCACATGAATAGAGTCCCAAATCTTCAATCTTTGAGGAGTTTACACAATTTATACTTCCCATAGAAAAAAGGGACACCCCATCCCAGATGCTGCCCTTCAGAGGGAGCGCAAATATAAAACCATCGAAGGAATCATTTCAATGTTGGAAATGACAAATATGGAATATAAACTTGAACAAAGAAAAACAAGCTGGCTAGAAACATATAAGGAGTTGTTTTTCACTGCGGTTATGGAAAAATACAGAAGAGGCTGTGTGACATTTCTTCACTCGTACATATTCTCTATGGTGACTGAGCATAATGAAGTGAATGGTGACTTATATTACACTCAGGAAGAGAACTAAAGGGAGGGCTGTATGAGGCCGCTAAATCCCATAGTTTGTTTTATGGTCAAAGTGTTCATAGGCAGACTTCAGTATTTTCTTCAGTATTTTCTTTAGTGTATCTGTATATTTTACTCATTTGTTTTTCTCTCCTCACAGAGCCACAGAAAATCCCAGAGACAGCAGAGAAACTCACAGAAGAGCAAGGTACAGTCTTAACAGTGTCGACCAACACCAATAGACATGAGCTCCAGGTTTTGTTCTGTTGGCATCTGTTAGTGTTGGTCTGTTTATTTTCACACACTGAACATGTTTGTCATGAGCAGGAACGTGATCTGGTGTTTGCTCAGTGTCAGTCTGTGCAGTCTGAACTAGCCTGTTTAAAGTGTTTCAGAAGTGATTTAAACGGATCTATTTTGAATTTGGACACCAGTCCAGGGGTCTAATGTACAGAAAACCTGTGTGTTTCATCCTAAATGTCTGTGAACACACTAAAGGCAGAGTCTATGAACGGATGTTTTTCACAATCTTCACTTTATAAATCAGAGTTAGTGTAAGATTATTTATGACTTTTTAAATCTGAACATTGCCAGGTCAGGGTGGGAGGCATTAATATTAGAATGGAGGTTAACTGTGAGGGGTGATGTATCACCAGAACTAACCAATGAACCCTGTCCACTGTACTGAGTTTACAAATTAGGCATTAAACATATATGGATGCCTTGAATGCTTAAGGGTGTTCACTTCCATGAGTGTAATATATTTATCAATATGTAGTGAATTAAATGGAAGATCTGAGGCCTTGTGGCTGTAATACTTTCAACAGTAATTTAATTACAATATGCTGAATGAATTTACAGATCATCAGACCATGCTGATGTAAAAGCTTTGTCATGTTTCTTTTTTTAAATAAAAATGTTTTTCCCTCATGTTTTATTCACCTACATCAATCTTTTATAACAGAGGATTTGATTCTGAAAACCTTTTTGGAAAATCACAAAACCAGCATGAAGAAGAAAGCAGAGTGTATTTTTGATCGCAAGAAAGAAAAAGAAGTGCATCTCGAGGCTGTGTACACAGAACTGTTCATCACAGAGGGAGATATGAAAGATGTCAATCAGGAACATGAGATTCTGAAGATTGATGATGCTTTCAAGAACAAACAGAAACAAACACAGGACAAACCAATCCAATGCAATGATATATTTACATTATTAAAGGGAAAAAATGAGGAAAGGATTGTGCTGACCAAAGGAGTCGCTGGCATCGGAAAAACTGTCTCTGTGCACAAATTCATCCTGGACTGGGCCGAAGAAACAGCCAATCAGGATATAGACTGTGTGTTCCTACTTCCATTCAGAGAGATTAACTTAATGACAAATGAAGATTTCAGTCTCCGTGAGCTTCTGCTGGAATTTTATCCTGAATTGGAGGGCCTGGAGAAATCAAAGCTATATAAGAAATGTAAGCTAGCATTTATATTTGATGGACTTGATGAGAGTCGTCTGCCTTTGAATTTTAAAAGCAGAGCACTGAACAATGCTGAGAAAAGATCATCTGTAGACGTGCTCTTCACAAGTCTGGTCAAAGGGAAGCTGCTTCCATCAGCTCTCGTCTGGGTGACCTCACGACCAACAGCAGCCAATCAGATCCCTCTTGAATATGTGGGTTTGTTCACAGAGGTGCGAGGATTCACTGACGAACAGAAGGACGAGTACTTCAGAAAGACAATCACAGATGAGACTCAGGCCTCCAGAATCATCTCACACATTAAGACATCTCGTAGTCTCTACATCATGTGCCACATTCCCGTGTTCTGCTGGATCACGGCCACAGTACTTCAGAATATTCTCATCAAGAACACTACAGAGAACATCAGCACAACACTCACTGAAATGTACATCCACTTCCTGCTGATACAGATGAACATGAAGAACCAGAAATATGATGGAAAAGCAGAAAGAGAACGTAAAAAGCTCTTACAGTCAAAGAGAAAAATGATACTAAAGTTAGCCAAGCTAGCGTTTGAGCAGCTGAAGAAGGAAAACATTGTGTTCTATGAGAAAGACCTGGAAGCATGTGGTATTGATGTGAGTGAAGACACTGAGTTCACAGGAATGATTGCTGAGATATTTAAGAAGGAGCATGGCCTTTATGCAAGAAAGGTCTTCTGCTTTATGCATCTGAGTGCTCAAGAGTTCCTCGCTGCAGTGCATGTGTTCCTCTGCTACCTGAAGAAGGACATGCAGGAGCTTCAGTTATTCTTTGACAATTCACAAACTACAGTCAAACAAAAGCTTCGGTTCTTCTTTAGAAATATCACATTACAGGAGCTACTAGAGAAGGCTGTTGATAAAGCCAAGCAGAGTAAGAGAGGACATCTGGACCTGTTCCTGCGGTTTCTGATGGGAATTTCACTGGAATCCAGTCAAAACCTGCTCAAAGACCTCTTCACACACACTGAAGACACCAGAGAGAGCATCACAAAAACAACTGAATTCATTAAACAAGAACTACACAGGGACATCCCAGATGAAGCTTCAGTCAACATATTCTACTGCTTACTTGAGCTCAAAGATAATTCATTATATGAGGAAATCCAGAGATACCTCAGTTCAGATGCACATCCAGGAAAGAAACTCTCATCTTCAATGTGCACAGTGCTGGCCTATGTACTGCTGCTGTCAGAGAAGGTGCTGGACGAGTTCAGCCCAAAGAGGTTCACGTCATCACGAGCCGACTACACAAAACTCCTTCCAGCTGTGAGATGCTGCAGAAAAGCCCTGTGAGTAATTTCACTGATCACTGTTTAATCAAAGGTTTAACTCTATATCGCTAAACAACTGAATGTCAAATATCTGGCTTTCCTGATCATGCAAAACACTGAACAGCAGAAAATAATCTGGGTAAATGTTCTGTTTTGGCAGATTTGACGGCTGTGGTCTTGATGAAACATGCTGTGAAACTGTATCTTCAGCTCTACAATCATCAGACTCCCATCTGAGAGAGCTGGACCTGAGTAGCAATCACCTGAAGGATTCAGGAGTGAAGCTTCTTTCGGATGGACTGAAGAATTCACACTGTCAACTGAACATACTGAGGTTTGACATTCACTCATTTACTATGTTCAAATATGTGGATGAATAGCTGTTTCATAACTGACTAGCAGATATTTTCCCCAGTCTATATTGTAGCATGGATGTATGAGTGGCATTTTCTCCAAGCACACAAGGCAGACAAGCCGGTTTCAGTTTTCACAAAAAGAACATGCATGAATGACAAAAAGCACAATTATTAAAATGCTTACTTTGCCCACAGAAAAGATCAATACATTTCTCATGCTGACTTAAACAAAGCCAAAAAGCGTGTACAGACAGATGCCTCTCAGACACCAAGAAATCCCAAATTCAGTTCTCTTTAACGGCATATTGTGCTCAAATGTTAGATCCAAACACAGAGTGAGATTAGACTTACCAGTGTCACCAGTTACATCACTTGCCCAATGCGGCACTGTCCCCCACCGTCAGTTTGTTTTTCAAAGGATTAGTTTTGTTTTTCTAGTTATTGTTCAGAATAATAATGAACCCACCATTCAAGCAATTGCAGCTAATTTGAAAGCGAAAGTAAAACACACACAAAATGTGTCCAATGGCGTGGAGCGGAGCGAACATTTTCAGTTAATTCCTATGGAAACTTGACTTCCATAGGACTTAATTGAAACTGCTCACTCTGCTCCACACCATAATGAATGCCCGTGCAGCTGTGCGCAAATGTTAATAATAGAGATAAAATAGTAAAGATAACTATATTGTTATTTATTAATATATTAATTATTATTAATAAACAAATTGGAGCAAAAGATGTATAATGAATCGCTTCATAATCAAATCATTACCCTCTGAATCGTAATCGAATTGTGAAGCAAGTGAAGACTCACACCTCTTTTACTTTTCCAATTCCAATTATTTCCAATTAAATCTTTACCAAATTTCCAAATTTCATTAAGTGATTCTTATGAACGGTTTGTTTCAATGAACATTGTTTCATGTCATAATAACAATTTTAAAACATATTCCCTTTCCTTGTGCATTTGACCTCCCGAAACTACTAGTGTCGCGGAGTGGGCGTGTTATGGATACGTGGTGTTGTCATAGACGCGGCGCGCAGTAGGCGGTTGTTTGTATCGGTGCATTTCTAGAGTAAGCTGAAATGGCAAGAGTGCACATAAATTTGGTAAATAAATATAAACTACATTTATTTACACATCACACAACTATTTACAACACACAACTATTTACAACACAATTGGACACATTTTTGCCTGTTTAGGATTGTCACCTTCTCTGTTCCTCTTCAACATTTTTTCAGCTAAAGTTACTACATGGAGCTTGCGTGTCCGTTTTTTGGAATATATCAGGGCTCAATACTAAGGATGTTTTCTACGGGTTCAAATTTGTACTTGCCCTGCCAAAATGTTCACTGGCCCCACCACAAAAAAGTAATAAATAAAATAAAATAGATTAACCCTTATTAAAACGTATTATTTCTGTCTTTTGTTATCTTGATATTTATATAGCCATTGACGCTATTACGCATCTCCTGTCCTGAAAGTGTACAGAATCTCCTGATCAAAACCGAGGAAAAGACGAACAGAAACGACCAATATCATATCTCAGCAGGTGCATGTGTAAAACGCAATCATCAACATTAGGAAGCCTATAAATCAAAACTGCCTAATGTTACTAAATGAAATGTCGACCCAGGACGAGCTCTAGGACTGTGAAGCTTTGGGGGTGTTGCTGAGCTCGATCTACTCCATCTGTGTTTGATCATCGTTCTAAATCACATCCGGACGTAACGCCAGTCTTTTACAAAAACGTGATTTTCTCCGCTTTATGCTCAAAATGTTGCTTTTTCATGAAACTTGCAACATTTCAAGTGTTGATTAAAAAAAGACTGCATGAAGCTTGAATAAAACAGAGGCTCTGTGGGCCATGAAACTTGTGAAAATGACCAAAAACGCTGGCAGTGACTGGCAAATTTCATGTTTACGTTTACTCAAGACATAACCGACTATGTTTAGGATAATACTTGACAAGACAGGCATTTTGTACACATCATTTTGTGTGAATTTTTGCACGCTGTGATACGCGTTGGCGCTCTTAGGATGTGTTTTAGTGCACTTCACGAGTACCAAACTGAGAGACACTTTCTTGTCTATGTGCGCTTGAATCTTTAAATTGTCAAGGCTTAAAACTGGCCAGAGTGTCTTCCATGCTGGCACCAGACCATCGGGCTGTCCTTATTGTCGACCTTAATGACAAATATTTTTTTTTGTCATTCTTTCAGATGGGCTGGCCCCCCAAAACAATGGTAGGGGAAACACTGGCATAGATGAGTTATGAACTTAACCCTCAGGAGTTGACCCTGAGGCTTTTTTGGGGCCTCTGAGATGTTTTGACATTCCCTGACACATGTGCTAATTTACGTTCCTCATAGCATTTTATGGCTAAAGCCTGATTACACTGTATTTAGCACAAACATGCAGTCCAAGGGCCTCATGTATAACATTTTCCATAGATTTCATCCTAAAAGTGTGCGTAAGCACAAAAGCTAGATTTTGCGTTTGTACAAAAGTTTTCAGATTTATAAAACCATGCATACGCCAGAACCTGTGCAAAATTCCCTTTATGAAAAAACAGATTGTGCTTACATGCATCTCCATCCCCTCCCCGAAATAACCCTATGCGGCTGACCTGTAATGTTGCCTGAACCCGTTCGTTGGCCAGAGGAGAACTGGCACCCCGACTGAGCCTGGTTTCTCCCAAGGTTTTTTTGTCCATCCTGGAACCAGATGGAGTTTTGGTTCCTTGCCACCGTCACCTCTTGCCTTTGGCTTTTGGCTTGCTTAGTTGGGGACACAACAATTTTACTGGTCCGCCCACACTGTCACTGTATGATAATTGAACTGAACTGATGACATCGCTGTTTACTCCAGAGCGGCTGTACAGCCGAATCAAATTCTGTTGCATTATTTTCCTGTTACCCCAGTGAAGCTGCTTTGATCTACATTGTAAAAAGCGCTATATAAATAAAGGTGACTTGATTATGGAGCTTACAACACCTAGTTCCCTTTCGAGGGAACTGCTCGGGTTATGTATATAACCCTTGTTCCCTGAGAAGGGGAACGAGCACTGCATCGGAACGACGCTTTGGGGATGCTCCCTTAGCATCAGCGAATCTGAAACCAGAATGCCAACTAGGCCAATCCGATTGGCGTGCGTGATGACGTCATCGTGACGGCATACCCGGAAGTATAAAAGGGGGTCCGGAACGTAATGGCGGTAGTAATTGCTCTGAAGCATGCGCTCCAGGCGCGCCGAGGTGTGGCGTCGGGATGCAGTGCTCGTTCCCCTTCTCAGGGAACAAGGGTTATATACATAACCCGAGCAGTTCCCTTTCGAGGGAACTCGCACTGCATCGGAACGACGCTTTGGGGAACGAGTACCCACTAGGCCACACCGAAGGGTAGCACCTGCCCTAGTGTGAAGCCGGAGACCGGGCACAGCTAGGACTGGAGCACCCTCGCACCAGGCGTCGTAGGGAGATCCAGGCTATAGAACCTGATGAAAGTGTGTGAGGTAGCCCACCCGGCCGCCTCACAGAAATTCTGCAAGGGGACCCCAGAAAGAAGGGCCACCGAAGAGGCCATGCCTCTGGTGGAATTAGCCCTCACAGCCACAGGTGAAGGCAGACTGCGCACCTGATAGGCCATGGTAATCGCCTGGACAACCCAGTTACTGATTGTCTGGTCAGACGCAGGCAATTTCTAAGTGAACCAAAACACACCAACAGTTGTGATCTCCTCCACTGTGCAGACTTCACAAATAAACTCTGAGCGCCCATATCGGGCAGAGTAGGTGAAGTCTCCCCTCTTCCGCCGTCACTTGAGGCGGAGGATGAAATGCCTGCAGAACCAAAAGACCTGACCACCCTTGATGGCACCTTAGGCACGTAGCCCGGCCTAGGGTGTAGGATGGCTTTTACTCCTCCCGGGGCAAACTCCAGGCAGGTTGGCGTTACCGCCAAGGCCTGGAGATCTCCCACTCTCCTAAGAGAGGACATGGCGAGGGAAAAAGCCACCCTAAGGGTCAGGTTCTTAGGTTCAGCCGACTCCAATGGCTCGAAGGGGGCCTCAGCCAAACCTTCGAGAACCACTGCCAGGTCCCAGGTTGGAACTCTGGAATGAGCCGCAGGCCTCATCCTCCGAGCCCCACGGAGGAATTGTACAACCAGATGGTGCCTACCCAGAGGCCCATCACCCATAGGAGCGTGGAAAGCCGTAATGGCAGCCACGTACACCTTGAGTGTGGACGGGGTAAGCCCTGCAGAGAAGCGATCTTGGAGGAACTCCAGCACTGAAGCCACTGGGCAGTTAACTGGGTCCACCTCACGCTCCCTGCCCAAGTGGAAAATACATTCCACTTGAGGCTGTACAGTCTCCTCGTAGATGGAGTCCTGGAACTGAGTAAGGTCTCTATCACCTCCGCCGATAGGCCAGCCTCTATGTACCTGGCCCCCGCAGGGGCCAGACCCATAGGTTCCAAATCTCCGGGCGGGGGTAAAATATCGTACCCGCCGCCTGAGATAGGAGATCCCTCCTCAGAGGAATCTCCCACGGCTGACCTGCTAGCAGAGCTGTGATATCCGAGAACCAAACTCGAGTCGGCCAACGGGGTGCTACCAGAAGTAGACTGACCCCCTGTTGCCGGACCCTCTCCAGAACTCCCGGGAGCAGAGCAATCGGGGGAAATGCGTACAGACGCAGCCTCGGCCACGTCTGCACCATGGCATCCAACCCCAGCGGGGCTGGATGCGTGAGGGAAAACCACAGAGGACAGTGGGACGTCTCTTGAGACGCAAACAGATCCACTTCCACTGGGCCGAACCTCTTGCATATGGCCTCCACCACCTCTGGGTGGAGTCGCCACTCCCCGGGCCTCAGCCCCTGCCTCGACAGGATGTCTGCTCCCTGATTTTGGACCCCTGGGACATACATCGCCCTGATGGACAATAGTTTCCCCTGGGACCACAGGAGGATCTGACGCGCCAGTCTATAAAGAGAGCGCGACCTCAATCCCCCCTGGCGGTTGATGTACGCTACGACAGACGTATTGTCTGTCCGTACCAGGACATGCTGGCCGCGGAGGTCCGGGAAAAAGCTCCTGAGAGCTTTATAGACCGCCATCATCTCCAGGCAGTTTATGTGCCAAGAGGAATGACGGCCCTCCCATGGGCCCCTCGCAAAGCAGCCGTCCATAACCGCGCCCCAACCAGTGAGGGAGGCATCTGTTGAAACGGATCTCCGGTGTGTAGATCCGGGAAAAAAGGCAGGCCCCGGCGAGGCGTTTGAACCCGGTGCGAGAGGAACCGGTCATCCAGCCTACTGGGTGGCTGGATTTCCGGAGCCTCTTGTGGCCAACTTATATTTAATTTGGCCACAGCCCGGGTCAACACCTCGACCAGCTCCTCTTGGGCGGGTGGCTGAAGCGATGATATCGCTGCTTCATCCCCCGCCTCGGCGCCTATTCCTCTGGTTCCTCGGAACCAGAGAGAACGAGCACCAGACCTCCCACCCCGGGGGAAGAAGCCGCAGAGCGGGCTTCCACACGGGGAGGAAGATCTTCGGAACTGCCAGAGGAGGATCGGGAAAGTGCCGCAGCAGTCCCGAAACCCTCTAACAAGTCCCGCTGTGAGCCCCATGATCTGCGACGCCGAGCCGCCTCAGCGACAGCGGGTCCAGAACCACGGGGCTCACGAGGCTGGCCGGCCTCATCGAACGCGGCCAGCCGAGAGCGGAGCACCCTGAGCGTTAGCATCTCACAATGCTCACAAGCGGCTCCCTCGAGAGGCATGCTGAACGCCCAGGCAATGCACACAAAGCAGGTGTGTATCCGAGCCCGACATATAGCGAGGGCAAGGATGCACACACTGCTTAAACTCTCTCACATTCTCACTCATATTTTTCTCTTTGTCTTTCACACACTTTCACTGACAAAACAACAGTAAATAGACAGACAGTTTGACAGATAGCGCTATGCTGAAGAGCAATAACTACCGCCATTACGTTCCGGCCCCCCTTTTATACTTCCGGGTATGCCGTCACGATGATGTCATCACGCACGCCAATCGGATTGGCCTAGTTGGCACTCCTTTCGAGGGAACTCGCACTGCATCGGAACGACGCTTTGGGGATGCTCCCTTAGCATCAGCGAATCTGAAACCAGAATGCCAACTCTCGAGGGAGCTGCCTGTCAATATTGTGAGCTGTTCACACTCAGACTGCGCCACTCTCGGCTGGCCGTGTTCGATGAGGCCGGCCAGCTTTGTGAGCCCCAGGGTTCTGGACCCGCGATCGCTGAGGCGTCTCGGTGTCACAGACCATGGGGTTCACATAAGGACTTGTCAGTGGGATCTGGGACTGCTGCGGCACTTTCCCAATCCTTGTCTGACGGTTCTAAAGATCTTCCTCCCCGTGTGGAAGCCCGCGCTGCGGCTTCTTCCCCCGGGGTTGAGGATCTGATGCTTATTCTCTCCGGTTCCGAGGAGCCGGATGAGTGTTGCATCAGGGCAGGTGGAGAAGCAGGAAGTGTTTCATCGCTTCATCCACTCGCCCAAGAGGAGTTAATTGAGGTTTTGACTCGTGCGGTGGCCAAATTGAAGATCAATTGGCCACAGGAAGTGCCGGAAATTCAGCCACCTAGTAGGCTGGACGACCGGTTTCTTTCTCGCCGGGTCCAAACACCTCGCCGGGGTTTACCTTTCTTCCCGGACCTACACACCGAGGTGTGTAGGTCGTGGAGGAAGCCCTATTCCTCGCGCATTCCTCCAGTATTGGATTATTCCAATGTTCTGGGGGCGCGCGAGGCGGGCTATGGGACGATGCCTCGGGTGGAAGAGGCTCTCACGAGTTATCTTTTCCCCGATTCTGTGTCGTCCCTTAAAACCCCGGAGCTGCCCACCAAACCCCTTCGGGATACCTCATCGTTGGTGGGCGAAGCTTATATGGCGGCTGGGCGGGCTGGTAGTTCCCTGCACACATTAGCTGTCTTGCAGGCCTACCAGGCTGACCTCCTGAAAGAGCTCAATGAGGGCGACGGTCCCTCTTCGGAGGATGTGCTGGAACTACGGAGGGCTGCAGATTTGTCTCTCCGCATCACCAGGGAGATGGCCCGTGCTATCGGCCGGGCCATGGCCTCCGTGGTGATGGTGGAGAGGCATCTCTGGCTGAATCTGTCGGGGATGGGGGAGAAGGATAAGTCCTTCCTCCTAGACTCCCCGATTTCGCCTTCTGGTCTATTTTGTGACGCGGTTGAGACCGTTGTCGCTGGGTACCAGGAGGCGAAGATGCAGTCAGCAGCCTTCCGCCAGTACCTCCCTCGCCACTCAGAGCCTGGCAAGGTGGCCCCTAGGGGGCAGCCTCAGCCGTCTGCCAGCTCCTCGCACCGGCAGGTGCAGAAAGAGAGCGTCGCCTCTAGAGCCCCTCCTCCAGGAGCCTGGCAACAGAGGCGGCGTTCTCATCAACAGTCCCAGCAGCGGTCTTTCACTCCTGGAGGCGATCTGAGGAACGTACTCCAGGGCGGAAGGCTGCTGGGAAGAAGTCCTAGCTTTGGCTGGACTTCCAAGAGCGGCCCCCCCCGCGGAGGAGCAACCGAGGTTGCTTCCTCGGCGGCGCTCCGGGGAAATCGAGGTAATCCCGCCGTCTATGACGCTTCGGGCCCCATCGATTTCCCGCAGCGCATGCTGCTCCAGCCACCTCCGGAGGGACTTGCGGCTGGGCAGCTAACGCGTCCGCACATAGAGAATCGTTCCCAACTACTTCCTGCCGGTCATCCGCTTCAGGGGGTTGGGAACGAGGCTCGTGTAACACCCGAAGCCAGCCTCGAGAGGCTGGTTCCCTGAGTGGAGTATCTCGGCGCATGAAAATGCCTTCCGAATATTTCTACATGGGTCCTGCGTACTGTAGACAAAGAGCGGGGTCGGGTAAGGGAACTGGTAAAATCCTTGCTGGCAAAGGAAGCCTTAGGGTGCGTTCCTCCGCCAGAGAGGGAGTCCGGGTTCTACAGACGGTACTTTATAGTTCTCGGAAGGGATGGAGAGTTGCGTCCGGTAGACCTGAGGTATTTGAATCGGTCTCTGAGGAGGCTCGGTTTCAGAATGCTCATGGTCTCCATCATCGTGAGTTAGATCCAGTTCGAGGACTGGTTCGTCACGATAGATCTGAGGGACGCATACTTCCATATCTTCATCCTTCCATGTCACAGGAAGTTCTTGAGGTTCGCCTTCAGGGGCGAGGCATACCAATATCGAGTGCTTCCCTTCGGTCTAGCTCTTTCCCCACGCACATTCACAAGGTGCATGGATGCAGATCTGGCTCCATTGAGACTCCAGGGCATTCGTGTGCTGAATTATCTCGACGACTGGCTCATATTGGCCCAGTCGTGGGGGATGGCAGTTCGGCATTGAGGTGTCGCTCTGACCCATATAAGGTGCTTGGGGCTGAGACTCAACACAACAGGTGTGTTGGCGCCGTCCCGGAGGACTACGGTTCTAGGGATCGTATGGGACTCGACGACGATGCGGGCACAATTGTCTCCCGCGCGAGTCGAGACCATACTGGCGATGGAAATAAGGCTAGGCCACAGCATCACTGTAGAGCACTTTCAGGAAGTGCTGGGGCTCAGGGCAGCAGCGTCCAACGGGATACCCTTTGGCCTGCTGTACATGAGACCTCCACAGTGGTGGCTGGAAACCAAGGGGTTTTCCCCCAGAGGGAATCCTTTCCGTATGATCAGGGTAACGCGCGGATGCCTTCGTTCCCTAGTCATACGGAAGAAACCTTGGTTTCGGTCCCAGGGGCCAGTGTTGGGAGCGTCTTGTTGCCGGGAATCCGCTTCAACAGACATCTCCCTCACTGGTTGGGGCCTGGAGCAGGGGAGTTTGAGGTCGCGCCCTCTATACAGACTGGCGCATCAAATTCTCCTGTGGACCCTAGGGAAACTGTTGTCCATCAGGGCAATGTATGTCCCGGGGGTCCGGTATCAGGGAGCAGACATCCTGTCGAGGCAGGGGCTGAGGCCCGGGGAGTAGCGACTCCACCCAGGGGTGGTGGTGTCTCGAGGGACGTCCCACTGTCCACTGTGGTGTTCCTTCACGCATCCAGCCCCGCTGGGGTTGGATACCAGGGTTCAGACATGGCCGAGGCTGTGTCTGTACGCATTTCCCCCGATCGCTCTGCTCCCGGGAGTCCTGGAGAAGGTCCGGCAACAGGGGGTCAGTCTACTTCTGGTAGCACCCCGTTGGCCGACTCGAGTTTGGTTCTCGGATATCACAGCTCTGCTATCAGGTCAGCCGTGGGAGATTCCTCTGAGGAGGGATCTCCTATCTCAGGCGGCGGGTACGATATTTTACCCCCGCCCGGAGATTTGGAACCTATGGGTCTGGCCCCTGAGGGGACCAGGTACATAGAGGCTGGCCTATCGGCGGAGGTGATAGAGACCTTACTCAGTTCCAGGGCTCCGTCTACGAGGAGACTGTACAGCCTCAAGTGGAATGTATTTTCCACTTGGTGCAGGGAGCGTGAGGTGAACCCAGTTAACTGCCCAGTGGCTTCAGTGCTGGAGTTCCGCCAAGATCGCTTCTCTGCAGGGCTTACCCCGTCCACACTCAAGGTGTACGTGGCTGCCATTGCGGCTTTCCACGCTCCTATGGGTGATGGGCCTCTGGGTAGGCACCATCTGGTTGTACAATTCCACCGTGGGGCTCGGAGGATGAGGCCTGCGGCTCATTCCAGAGTTCCAACCTGGGACCTGGCAGTGGTTCTCGAAGGTTTGGCTGAGGCCCCCTTCGAGCCATTGGAGTCGGCTGAACCTAAGAACCTGACCCTTAAGGTGGCTTTTCTCCTCGCCATTACCTCTCTTAGGAGAGTGGGAGATCTCCAGGCCTTGGCGGTAACGCCAACCTGCCTGGAGTTTGCCCCGGGAGGAGTAAAAGCCATCCTACACCCTAGGCCGGGCTACGTGCCTAAGGTGCCATCAAGGGTGGTCAGGTCCTTGGTTCTGCAGGCATTTCATCCTCCGCCTCATGTGACGGCGGAAGAGGGGAGACTTCACCTACTCTGCCCGGTTAGGGCGCTCAGAGTTTATTTGGCGAAGTCTGCACAGTGGAGGAGATCACAACAACTGTTGGTGTGTTTTGGCTCACCTAGAAAGGGATTGCCTGCGTCTACCCAGACAATCAGTAACTTGATTGTCCAGGCGATTACCATGGCCTATCAGGTGCGTAGTCTGCCTTCACCTGTGGCTGTGAGGGCTCATTCCACCAGAGGCATGGCCTCGTCGGTGGCCCTTCTTTCTGGGGTCCCCTTGCAGGATATCTGCGAGGCGGCCGGGTGGGCTACCCCACACACTTTCATCAGGTTCTATAGCCTGGATCTCCCTACGACACCTGGTGCGAGGGTGCTCCAGTCCTATCTGTGCCCGGTCTCCGGCTTCACACTAGGGCAGGTGCTACCCTTCGGTGTGGCCTAGTGGGTACTCGTTCCCCAAAGCGTCGTTCCGATGCAGTGCGAGTTCCCTCGAAAGGGAACTGCTCGGGTTATGTATATAACCCTTGTTCCCTGAGAAGGGGAACAAGCACTGCATCCCGACGCCACACCTCGGCGCGCCTGGAGCGCATGCTTCAGAGCAATTACTACCGCCATTACGTTCCAGCCCCCCTTTTATACTTCCGGGTATGCCGTCACGATGACGTCATCACGCACGCCAATCGGATTGGCCTAGTTGGCATTCTGGTTTCAGATTCGCTGATGCTAAGGGAGCATCGCCAAAGCGTCGTTCCGATGCAGTGCTCGTTCCCCTTCTCAGGGAACAAGGGTTATATACATAACCCGAGCAGTTTTACTATGCATAGCGTCATCTGCATATCATTTCCATGCACATTCCCACACACACACACACACACACACACACACACACACACACACACACACACAACAACAAGAGATAAACAAGAGCAAAAATAAAACCTAAGACACACGCGCACACGCACACAAGAGATAAACAAGAGCAAAAATAAAACGTAAGACACACACACACACACACACACACGCACGCACACACGAGATAAACAAGAGCAAAAATAAAACCTAAGACACACACAAACACACGCACGCACACACGCACGCACACAAGAGATAAACAAGAGCAAAAATAAAACCTAAGACACACACACATGCACGCACGCACGCACGCACGAGATAAACAAGAGCAAAAATAAAACCTAAGACACACACACACACACACACATACACACACGCACACGCACGCAAACAAGAGATAAACAAGAGCAAAAATAAAACCTAAGACACACACACACACGCACGCAAACAAGAGATAAACAAGAGCAAAAATAAAACCTAAGACACACACACACACACACACACACACACACGACAACAAGAGATAAACGAGCAAAAATAAAACCTAAGAAATAGGGAAACTGCAACTAAGTATCAGGAATCTAAAAAGAAAACAAAAAAAGAGATAATTAAAAAACTATAACAAACAAGAGGAGCTAAATAAATACTAGAAATAAAACCAAAAAACAAGGCTAGGGAAAATAAGACTAAGAACTATAACTTGGCAAGAGCAACAGCTATCACACGGACAAGATAAGCCAGACAATGAATGCACACAAACGCAACGAACCAGCAAGGACATGAGGGAAAGTAGCACAATATAAAGGGACCAGAGCACATGAGGATCAGGTGAGCACAATTAGTAAAATGAGGACTAGACAAGGGCCGTTTCTCAATACCAAGTACGCAAACTTTTGACTTGCGTCCTTGGTAGTTCAGACTTGCAAGTTCGACTCGGGAGAACGAACTCCAGTGGACGGGAGGAATCGCCATCAGTCGTCAATCAAATCTGTGGTTTATTTGTAAAGAGAGCGCCTTATTGAAAATTTGATCTGGCGTTTTCGGAGTTGTGAGCTCCAGTGGATCAGCGGCGCTCAGCGGGTGCTCTCCCCGCTCAGAGCAGACTTAACACGGCTAGTCCTTCTGACGCCGGCCGCTGGCTCTGATATCTTCAGATATAAATCGTCTTCTAACGGCCGATCTTTGGTCTCATGAATCTATAATGTGTTTCCTGGCAAATCGTTTTGACTGAGAGCAAAGTGAAGTTTCATAACTTTATAATTTTAGGCTATTAAACACATAAACTTACATTTAACAAAAATAGACTGGGTTGTGTTTTATGTCATAATTCATTTTATTACAGTGATAATCACACTTGTCTGAACCACATATTAATGTTTTTTTTTATTTAAACGAAAAGAGGCAGGGTTTTTAATATTTCGTTTTGTTATAAATATACATGCAATAACATTGCCTGCACTACATTTGTGTGGCTATAATATGTTTAATATTTTTTTAATGAAAATGAAAAGAGGCAGAGTGGTGTTTTATCATATATTTCGTTTTATTGTAGCCTAAAATATACATATATATATACTGAATAACACTATGAAGAACGCTGCTGTTCCATTAGCAGAGCACCGGACTATTGTCCTCCCGTCCTCGCTCTCCGGAGTTGAACTTGGCGAGCCTGAAATACCACGGACGCAAGTCAGAAGTTCGCGAAGGCCTACTTGGTATAGAGAAACGTATATTTTAGGCTACAATAAAACGAAATATGTCAAAAAACACCACTGCCTCTTTTCATTTTTTTTTACAAAAAAATCTTAAACATATTAGCTACACAAATTTCGTTCAGCTACATTGATTATCTTATATATTTATAACAAAACGAAGTATAAACCACAACCCTGCCTCTTTTCGTTTAGATTTTAAAAAAAACAAAACAATAGGCCTATATTAAACATTAGCCTAATATGTGGTTTAGGGTGAGCAGATTTCTGAAATGGAAACCAGGGACATTTCCTCTTTGAGTGGTCAAAATATCCCTAAAATCTCATTTGTTATTATCTTTTAATTAAAAAATGGGACAATATATTTTTTAATGTTTTTATTTATTTATTTGTTGTTGTTGTTGTTGTGGGCTCTCTATATTATTATTAACATTAATAATTATTCTGATTTAGTTTGATTATTAGGATTTTTTATGTGGTTTTAATACAATTCAACGCACCCGCAAAAAAAAAAAAATAATAAAAATTAAAACAGTTAATATTTGCCATTGTAAATAACAAGCAGTTCAAAACAATATTATAACATGACTTAACAAAAAAACATTACAAAAATAAAACATAAATATGATAAATAAAACTATTTAAAAAATATTTTAACATTTTATAATTGTATTTAATATTTTAATTTTCACAAGTTTATACTACTATATAAGTAATTAAAAATGTTACTTAAAATGTTTTATTAGGCTTGTGCTTAAAAATAAATCTTACTATCCTAAATTGGTCTTGTTTTGCATTTTAGGCTTATTTTAAGCAGAAATTATGTGTATTCTGGATGTGTTGCAAGTGACAGAACAATGCCGCCGCCACCCCGTGATGATAATGCGGCTCTGCTCTCGGTTACGTTCTTGGTAGTAGAGGCTCGCGCACAACCAAGTTCAGCTGATCATGCGGGGGTGTTGGGGGGCATGGCATTACTGATCGTTGCGTCCGTTGGTCTGAGATGCATTCTGGGATACCGGTCTGTCTGAAGTCTCCTCTCGATGCATCCTCGATAAAAGGGGCGGACCAAGGACACATCCGGGGATTTGAACTGTACTTGTCTATGGCTACATGTGAACTTTGAATTGGAACAGTACTTGGGCAGCGACTGATGACGTTTCACAAGTCCACGAGAACACAAGTACAGACAAGAACGCATACTGAGAAACGGCCAAGGACTAAACAAGGGGGCGTGGTAAAGGGAAACAAGGAGTCAGGACAAGAGGAACACACAAACAAAGACACAGCCACGTGCTCAAGCACAAGACAAACAAAGAAAAACTAAACAAGGACAAAACAGACAAGACTGTCAGGGCAGGATCCTGACACAGAAGGGAGCAGAATCTCATTTAGCCCCATGTTAATGTCATGACAACTTTGAGGGGGGTGAATTTTTTTATGACTCATTCGTTTACATTATATAAAGCATTAAAATTCTGCATAATTAAGGGTGTGGCCACTTTGAGTGACAGGTGGATAGCCATTTATCTGCTGTCTGTTAGTCATCACGTCACTTCAGTTCCGCCCACGTCCCGCCGTTTTGCCCATTTTCTGTTATCCGGGAGTTGCGCGCTGCCAAGATTCAATTCAATTCAATTCAAATTTATTTGTATAGCGCTTTTCACAATACACATTGTTTCAAAGCAGCTTTACAGAAAGTGCATTTCATAGATGAACAGTATAAAAATGTTAGAAACACAATGTTAAAGAACAATGTTCGAAAAAGATAATCAGTCGTGTATTAATTTAGGCCATAACAACGCTGGCGTTGAGTCGTCTCTTCACAGGCGTGGAGTCGTCTCATCACAGGTGTTGGGGCATCCAAAGTCTTCATGAGAGGCTGGATACCAACCGGAGCTGACGAACTATTTACCTCGGGACTAGTGTCCCGAGATAACAACAGAAAAGCAGATGGGAAATAATTAGCGTAGCTGCTGTTCAGAATATTATATTAATGCTGTTGTTCCGATTTAACTGTAGTATAAAGGGTAATTATAATGTGAATGCTTGGCTAAAGAGATGTGTCTTTAATCTAGTTTTAAACTGGGACAGCGAGTCTGAACCTCGAACAATATCAGGAAGACTATTCCAGAGTTTAGGAGCTAAATGTGAAAAAGCCCTCCCTCCTTTAGTGGACTTAGATATCCTAGGAATGACCAGAAGCCTAGAGTTTAGTGACCTTAAAGAGCGCGATGGATTGTAGGGCGATAGAAGATCCGTTAGATACACTGGAGCTAAACTATTTAGGGCTTTATAGGTCAGTAGCAATACTTTGTAATTGATACGGAACTTAATAGGTAACCAGTGTAGAGATGATAAAATTGGTGTTATATGATCATATTTTCTTGACCTAGTAAGAACTCTTGCAGCTGCATTTTGGACTAACTGTAGTTTGTTTATTGAGGATGCAGGACAACCAGCTAATAAAGCATTACAGTAATCTAATCTCGAGGTCATGAATGCATGAACTAACTTTTCTGCATCAGGAATAGATAGCATGTTACGTAGCTTAGCAATGTTTCTAAGGTGGAAAAATGCCGTTCTTGTAACATATGAAATATGATTTTCGAATGTCAGGTTGCGGTCTAGTATAACACCTAGGTCTTTTACTGTAGTGGATAAAGTGACAGGACATCCTTCCAAGGTAAAGTTGTATTGTGCAAGGTTTTGTGGGCAGTTTTTTGGACCAATAAGTAATACCTCCGTTTTATCTGAATTTAATAGCAGAAAATTACACGTCATCCAGTATTTAATATCTTCAACACACGCTGTCAGTTTAGATAATTTAGCGTTTTCGTCCGGTCGTGATGAAATATATAATTGAGTGTCATCAGCATAACAGTGGAAATTAATTCCATGTTTTCTTATAATATTACCAAGCGGTAGCATATATATTGAGAATAGCAGAGGGCCTAATACGGATCCTTGCGGCACCCCATAGTCTACTGACATCATCCTGGATTTTTCCCCATTTAGACAGACAAAATGGTAGCGGTCTGATAAGTACGATCTAAACCAGTTTAATGCCTGTCCCTGAACACCAGTATAATTTTGAAGTCGATCTATGAGTATTTTATGATCTATAGTATCGAATGCAGCACTAAGATCGAGTAGAACTAGTATTGAGATACAGCCTTGGTCAGAAGCTAGAAGTAAATCATTTGTGATTTTAACGAGCGCAGTTTCTGTGCTATGATGCGGCCTGAATCCTGATTGAAATTTTTCATAGATATCATTTTCTTTTAAGAAAGAGCACAATTGAGCGGACACAGCTTTTTCTAGTATTTTAGACATAAAAGGAAGATTTGAAATTGGTCTGTAATTTGCTAGGTTATTATGATCTAATTGTGGCTTCTTAATGAGAGGTTTTATGACTGCCAGCTTGAATATTCTTGGAACATGACCTAAAGATAAAGACGAGTTAATAATATTGAGAAGAGGCTCTTCCAATACAGGTAACAACTCTTTGAGTAGTTTAGTGGGTATTGGATCTAATAAACATGTTGTTGGTTTAGATGCAATGATAAGTTTATTTAGCTCTTCCTGTCCTATAGTTGTAAAGCGGTGTAGTAGTTCTTGAGGGGCGATAGTAGCGGTTGAATCATAAGACATCATTAAAGATTGTACATTTACAATTTTATTTCTGATGCTTTCTATTTTATCAGTGAAGAAATTCATAAAATCATTACTACTAAACTGTAACGGAATATTTTGCTCAGGCGATGCTTGTTTATTTGTTAGTCTAGCCACGGTGTTAAATAAAAACCTTGGGTTATTTTGATTATTTTCTATTAGTTTGCGGAGATGCTCAGCCCTGGCTGCTTTAAGGGCCTTTTTATAACGTGACATACTATCTCTCCACGCGATTCTAAAGACCTCTAAATTAGTTTGTTTCCATTTCCGCTCTAAGTTACGAGTTTCTCTCTTGATAACATGTGTAGCACTGTTGTACCATGGTGCTTTAGTTTTCTCTCTAACCTTTTTTAATCTAATTGGTGCAACGATTTCTAATGTGCTAGATAAAATGTTGCTCATACTGCTAGTCATTTCCTCTAGTTCATCTGTTTGTTTGGGTTCACTGAGCAGCTGAGACAGATCAGGTAAGCTATTTGAGAAACAAGATGGCAACGGCCATCCTGTCCATACTTTGTTCTTCACCACAATGAGAAACCACATGAAATCCAAACACCAGGTGAATGAGAAAAGACAGCTGTCCATCACTACATTCATGACTGAGAGCTAGACAACTTATATGATAGCAAAATTACCTCGAGCCCTATGCTTCCTTTAAAGGTCCCATGGCATGAAATTTTCATTTTATGAGGTATTTCAACATTAATATGAGTTCCCCTAGCCTGAATATTGTCCCCAAGTGGATAGAAATGTTGATCGGTGTAAACCCGAGTTCTGGCTGTCTCTCTCTGCCTTTGAGAAAATGACAGGCCAGACGAGCCAATCCTGAAGTCTCCTGTTTTGACGTCCAAGCAGGAACGGTTACCTCCCTTTCCTCCGCCCAGAGAATCTGGCACGCCCATGCAAACGCTCGAGATCATTAACGTTAGAATGAGTGAACGCTGGCAGTTTCTCAGTGTTTGGATGTACAAATGAAAACAGAAGTCTTTCTTCAGTTCCTTCTGATCTGTGATCATTGATTTTTTTATGTGTAGCTAATTATTTATTATTCGTGCACACACTGCAGCTTCTCTCTCTCCCGACAGAACAGTGTTTTCGTGTTTTCTATCTTGTGAGTCAGTGTTTTTGTACGTCCTCGTCGCGTCTACCGGTTCTAAAATGTGCATACAGTCTTTTCTGTTTAACATCAGCAGTCACATCTTTAGAGATAAACTTCACACACGCCGAAGCTCGGCCTCCAACATCCCCGACCCCCAGTAACGTTACTGCATCTGGCCCACAGCGGAGGCACCAAACGCGGCGTGAGATTAAGCAGAAGGAGGGTAAGCGTGAGAATATCTGGGCTAGGTAGCCAGCTTTCCCCACAATAAACTGGATTACATTCGATTACAGCTGTTGTGTCTTTGTTTGTGCTGTGTAACGTTACTCAATGCGCGTCACTGATGCTATTCATATGATTGGAACATATCTAGAAATAATGCTATACTCAACACTTACTAACTCGTTCATCTCGCTGTAATGGTACATTGCAAATCAAAATCAAATCAAATCAAATCAAATCAAATCACTTTATTTGTCACTCTACCATATGCACAAGTGCAACAGTAGGTGAAATTCTTAGGTGCAGTTCCGAGCAAACATAGTAGTCATGACATGACATGTACAACATTTAAAGCTGCATCAGATTACACATCTGATGCGCACACAATTACTCACAGCACAGTAAACTCTACAATAAACAATAAATAATTTACACAATTATTGTATTATTACAATTATTACAATTATTATTACACAATTATTGCATGTGTTACAAAGTTGGTAATAATGATGAAGAGTCTTCATTGAAGACGGACTCGGCGTGACTGGGACTCGTGTTTCAATCGCTTCGTCTCCATGATGTCCGGTTCGCGAACGAATCATTCTTTTGAATCGGTTCTTTTTAGTGAACCGAACCAGTTCACCAAATCGGACTGAATCGTTCTAAACGGTTCGCGTCTCGAGTCAGCGCTGATCCATAATTTACTAAAGTTACTAACTTTCTGACATGAGTGACAGTCCCTCCGACTAGAAATAAACTAATAACCTGAAGTATATTCTAGTAACTACAACAGTTCACCCTGAACTGAGACATGCTGAGAACTGATGAGAAGTGAACACAGGTCCATCCGTCTCTCTGGCAGACTCGTGCCTGCTCGTGCCTCGTTAAACCACGCCCCCTCCGCTCATTTAAAATGCAAAGATGTCAGCCAATCACAACAGTGGGCGTTTTTACTGAAGTCTCACAGCAGACACGCCTCTTGAAGCAGGGCATTCAGCCACAGGGCAAACAGCAGTATTGAAAAAATGCCTTTTATTTCTAAATTATGACATTTTATGATGTAAAAATCATACTAACAATATAAGTACACCTCAGAAAACACTATAAAATAATAGAAAAATGCCATGCCATGGGACCTTTAAGTTTTGTCAAAAGTTTAAAAACAGAAAACACAAGTGCCGTTAGAAACTTGGCGCAACACGTTATCTTTGTGTCTCTGCAACGTCTGTCAGCGGGGGGGCATTTTCTCACCCAAAAATAATATCAACCACATGATATTATCGTTTTTCTCAACATATGAAACAATATAAACACAATAACTAGATATACCGACTCAAGTGTATATGTACGTTCTGCGTGATAACTGGCGTGCTCTGCTTTATTAGCGTTTTCCCCGCTCGTGCTGCTTGCTCATAATGCTTTTGTTCTTTAGGCCTATATTTTGTGTTAACACCAGTGTTGTGCGTGAACGAGTTCAAAAGAACGCGTTCATTGAACACGCTCATTTTTCCGTGAACGTTGAACTGAACGCAACACATTTTTTAATAAAGAACTTGAACGTGAATTAGTTCACATTATGTGTCATGAACGGCAGACATCACTGTAAATGAACGTTGGAATTTGTTTTCCATTGAAAACTGAGTGACATCTGTTTTCTCTTTTGAAACGCAACGAGTGAAAGTTCCTCCCTCCTGTATTCTCGCTGGTGCCGCTTAAATCATGTATCACCAGACAGAAATGGTTTTGACATTGTGTGCGCAATGCATTGCGGGCAACGTAGTGTCCGGCTGAAAATAGTTGAATAGCATACTGGCTTCCGCACAACGTTACCCGTGATGAATTGCAGCAGAGCGGGGTAGGCATAGCAACGCCGCGTAGCAGGCAACGACGAGAGCGCGGAGGGCTAGAGGAGCGAGAGAGAGAGAGAGAGAGACAGACCAAAGACGAGAGTGAGAGAAAGCGCTGCAATTTAAAAAAAAATGGCTAGTGGAAGTGATGGCACGGAGACGGACACCGATTCTCCTTAAATAATATATACATATTTCATATTATATATTCTTTTTTTAATTAAATGCCGGTAGATTTCATTGCACTAAATATAGAACTGGTCTACCTTGTCTGTACTGCTGCAAGTTTCATCACCTGGTAAGAAACCCACAATTGCAGTGTCATGAGCAAATGTCTACAATGAGCAGCTTCAAACAACGTATAGTAATTTCTAGCTCGTAGTGTGAAAAAAAGTATTTATTTGAATATCTCACGAAAAAAGTAAAATGAACTGAACTTTGAACTAGTTCAGAATTAAAATTGTGAACTTTGAACGTGAACTGTTCACTTTGAGCATGTATGAACTGAACTTGAACTAGTTCAGAAAAGCTGTGAACTGGCACAACACTGGTTAACACATACTGTTTAACTCCTTTGCAGTCAAAGATCGCAGCCCCAGATTACTGTTGTTCAACATTCACGGCTCGGTAAAACATCACACTCTTACTTTATCTGGACAAACTCAGTATCATGAGACAGATTAAAGGCTCCAGCTTCGATATTTGACCACTGTTTATGATAAATGTGCAAATTCACAACATGAATACATCCTTTATTAAATCACGTTGACGAATGTAACGTATCTTTACGGATGGTGTTGAGCTGAATCGATTCATTCAGTTCTAGACACAGAGGGCAAAGGTCGCGTTATTTAAAGGGGAAGTTCACGCGTCAATGAGTAACAAAAACCACTGAATCAGTATTTATTCTTATTACTTTCATGTGAAATGTACTAATAACACATAATAATGATGTAGTTATGTCTGAGAACAATTTCTTAGCAACAGGGACTGCACAAATATAGGCTGTATATTACAGGCCTAGGGCTATACAGGCATCTGGCTATTCATCTGAATCCTTATTAACAAATATAATTTGGTATGTATGTATTTGTTCATTAATACCAGTAATACCAATGTTGCAATGGGGGCACCAATAAGGATTTGGCCTAGGGCGTCAGAATGGCTAGAAACGGCCCTGCTGTTTATGATCAAACTGGGGTTGCAGTGACATTAATTTCTTCATTTATGTCAGGAGTGCAAAGTAACCGATCTGTAATGCAAGATGTTTTAATGGACTATAACACACAAATGAATTCTCTCTCGTCTGCTGCGGTTCCCATTCAGTCGGTCACTCTCGACGCCACGTCGGAGTACCGACGAATAGGAATCTCGCTCGCGAGAGCCAATCTACTTCGAGTGTAACTAAACGAGCCAATGCACATTGGCATGCAATGATTGCACCAGGTGCTCATGCCACGCAGCGCGGGTATAAATGAGACACAGGTGATTGCATCAAATCAACCTTTTGCTTCGGAGCCAGGTGGTAGATGGTAACGCCAGATATCACTCACTACTTCGCAGTCCTGACTGAAGACGGAAGCCGCCTTTCGGAAGCGATCTCTTCAGTCGGTGTTGGTGTGACGGCACAGCAGCGGTCGCGTGGTTTTCGGATCATCTCTCTGTGTTGTTTGTTAGAGCAATCACAAAGGCTGTTCTCACAGCTGGTTCGGTGCGCTAGGTGGAGAGTGCTGAAAAGCCGTTCTTACGGCTGGTAAGAGAGCGCCTTCGTGTGAGAGAGCGCGCACGTCAGGCTGCACCCACCCCCTGACTGTGTCGCCGCGACCCCGCCCCCTGCGTGCTTCAGCACCAAGGAGAGCGTCCTTCTGAAAGAGCAAACACAGATAGAGCTTGCGTCTTTTTCAAGATGACATTCTATCTGTGTGTTTCTGGATGCGGTGGTTACCTGTCACCAAGGGATGGTCACCAGCGCTGTATCTCGTGTTTGGGCGTTCAGCACGCTGAGGCAGCGTTGGTGGATGACTCATGTTCTCACTGCGGGAACATGACCATCTCGGAGTTGCGGTCTAGACTCCATCTCGCAAGGGGTGGAGCCCCCGTGCCTCTGCCTCGATCTAACCCTCCACAGAGGGTTACTTCAGGCAGTAGCGCGGGTGATTTGAGGGTTACGGTGAGCGCGCTTCCCCCAGGGAACCAACCCCCGGGGAACCCTCATCCCTCACGCACTCCGCAGCCAGTAGAGCTGCCGTCGGAACGTGGTGGGCCGTTCTCGAGATGTGCACCATCCGTATCCTTCGGGGCTCCCCCTGATGATCAGATGTCCATCGCTGCATCGGAGGGAGGGTCAGACTTCTCTGGAGATGACGTGTCGGCGCAGGGGGCTCCTTCGGGAAGATCCGCTGTGCCCGATACGGATCCGGAGATGATGGCCATGCTTTTCCGGGCCGCCGAGAAGATCGGGCTCGTGTGGAACCCTCCACCGTGTCCCGAACCTTCAAGGTTGGATGATTGGTTTCTCGGGGTGGCCCGTGCTGGTTCTCAGCGCCCCACCCCGGTTCCTTTCTTCCCGGAGGTGCACGAGGAGCTCACTAGGTCGTGGACGGCACCTTTTACTGCCCGAAACCGGCCCAGTGGATCCTCCTCCCTCACCACTCTCGCTGGCGGACCTGCAAAGGGTTACACGCAGGTTCCTCCCGTGGAACGGGCCGTTGCTATGCAACTGTGCCCTAACTCCACATCCAGGGGGAACCCGTGTCTTCCCTCCCGAGCCTGTAGGTACTCGCCCGATCTGATCGGAAAGGCCTACCAGGCTTGTGGAGAGGCAGGCTCCGCCTTACACGCTATGGCGTTGTTGCAGGTTCATCAGGCCCAGGCACTGAAGAACCTGCACGAGGGTGGTCACGATCCCGCAGTTCTCCAAGAACTGAGAACCGCAACGGACCTCGCGCTTCGTGCGACGAAGGTTACGGCGCGGGCCGTGGGTCGTGCGATGTCCACTATGGTGGTCCAGGAACGCCATCTCTGGCTGTGTCTGGCAGACATGAGGGAGACCGACAAGATCAGGTTCCTTAACTCCCCCGTCTCCCAGACCGGCCTCTTCGGCGACGCGGTCCAGAACTTCGCCCAGCAGTTCTCGGCCGCACAGAAGCAGACTGAGGCCATCAGTCACATCCTGCCACGGCGGTCAGCTGCTGTCTCCACCCCGCCGCCGGCAGCACCTCAGTCTGCTCGTCGCCAAGGGCGGCCGCCTGCGTCTGCCTCCGCTCCCGTATCGCAGCAGCAGCCTCCACCCAAGCGACATCGTGGAGCCAGGCGCAAGCAGGCCGCCCAGCCCGTCCAGGCTCCTGCCAAGAGAGGTGGCAAAGGCAGGGGCAAGGGCAAGCGGCCCTGAGACGGGCGACCCAGAGATGGGGAGGACTGCTCTTCTGGAGACGGTGACCGCACCGCTCCATCCCCCGGAGGAGGGCCGGGAGGAGAATTTTTTGTTCCGTTTTGTTTCTGTTCCGCCGCTGGGCTCAACCTCCTCACGTTCCTCCTGCCCACCTGTGGAATCAGGTAAGTGTTGCACAGCACACTCTCACCTCGCTGCGGGCCGCCTCCACGAGACAGCCGCCCCAGCCCGGTACCTGCATTCCACCTCGCTGCCCCACCGTGGGTACGCCGGTGGTCCCTATGGTCCCGCTTGCACGGTCTCTGCGAGCCTGGCTAGAGCTCCCCAGTCCGTCTCGCTGGCTCATTCGGACCATCAGGCTCGGCTATGCGATTCAGTTCGCCCGGTGCCCCCCCAGGTTCAAGGGCGTCCGCTTCACCTCGGTGAATGCTGCAGATGCCCATGTCCTGCGTGCGGAAATCGCTGTCCTACTGGCGAAGGACGCGATAGAGCCGGTCCCTCCAGCCGATATGAAGACCGGCTTCTACAGCCCGTACTTCATTGTACCCAAGAAAACCGGTGGGTTACGGCCAATCTTGGACCTGCGAGTCCTGAATTGGAGCCTCCACAAGCTACCGTTCAAGATGCTCACGCAGAAACGCATTTTCGAATGCATCCGTCCCCAAGATTGGTTTGCAGCGATCGACCTGAAGGACGCGTACTTTCATGTCTCGATTCTTCCTCGACACAGGCCGTTTCTGCGCTTTGCGTTCGAGGGTCGAGCATATCAGTACAGAGTCCTGCCCTTCGGGCTGTCCCTGTCCCCCCGTGTCTTCACGAAAGTCACGGAGGGGGCCCTTGTGCCCATGAGAGAACAGGGCGTTCGCATCCTCAACTATCTCGACGACTGGCTCATTCTAGCACAGTCCAAGGATCAGTTGTGCGAACACAGGGACCTGGTGCTCAGACACCTCAGCCAGTTGGGTCTTCGGGTCAACTGGGAAAAGAGCAAACTCGCCCCCGTGCAGAGGATCTCTTTTCTCGGTATGGAGTTGGATTCGGTCAAACAGACACACGGAGGAGCGTGTCCAGTCGATGCTGAGCTGCCTGAACACGTTTCAAGGCAGGATGGCGGTTCCACTGAAACAGTTTCAGAGGCTCCTGGGGCATATGGCGGCCGCTGCGGCAGTAACACCGCTCGGCCTGCTTCATATGAGACCGCTTCAGCATTGGCTACACGGCCGGGTCCCGAGATGGGCGTGGCAATGCGGCACTCACCGGGTGAGCATCACACCCGGCCTGCCGCCAGTCCTTCAGTCCATGGTCAGACCCCTCGTTCCTTCGGGCCGGAGTGCCCCTGGAACAGGTGTCCAGGCACGCTGTGGTTTTCACGGATGCCTCTGCCATGGACTGGGGAGCCACGTACAACGGGCATGCAGTGTCAGGGGTTTGGACGGGCCCGCACCTGCATTGGCATATCAATTGCCTCGAGTTGCTAGCAGTGCATCTTGCTCTGAGCCGCCTCAAAGCGCGGTTACGGGGCAAAGATGTACTGGTCCGCACGGACAACACTGCGACCGTTGCGTATATCAACCGACAAGGTGGTCTGCGCTCCCGTCGCATGTCGCAGCTCGCCCGCCATCTCCTCCTCTGGAGTCAGAAGTGTCTGAGGTCGCTTCGGGCCATTCATGTCCCTGGTGTGCACAACCGTGTGGCCGACTAGCTTTCACGAGCTGCGCTCCCAGGCGAGTGGCGACTCCACCCCCAGGTGGTTCAGCTGATTTGGAGACAGTTCGGGGTGGCACAGGTCGACCTGTTTGCCTCCCCAGAAACGTCCCACTGCCAGTGGTTCTATTCGCTGACCGAGGGTACACTCGGCACGGATGCCCTGGCGCACAGCTGGCCCCAGGGGCTGCGCAAATATGCGTTTCCCCCAGTGAGCCTACTTGCACAGACTCTGTGCAAGGTCAGGGAGGACGAGGAGCAGGTCCTGCTGGTGGCGCCGTACTGGCCCAACCGGACCTGGTTTCCAGAACTTATGCTCCTCGCGACAGCCCCTGCTTGGCCGATTCCTCTGAGGAAGGACCTTCTGACTCAGAGACGGGGCACACTTTGGCACCCGCGTCCAGACCTGTGGAAGCTTCATGTCTGGCCCCTGGACGGGACGCGGAGGTTCTAGGTGACTTACCCCAAGAGGTAGTTAACACCATCACTTCGGCACGAGCACCGTCTACAAGACAGGCTTACGCCTTGAAGTGGAACCTGTTCGTCGAGTGGTGTTCTTCTCGCCGAGAAGACCCCCGAAGATGTTCGATCGCGTCTGTGCTTTCCTTCCTGCAACAGGGGTTGGAGCGTAGGCTGTCGCCCTCCACCCTCAAGGTTTATGTTGCTGCAATATCCGCCTATCACGACCATGTAGAAGGTAAGACGGTTGGGAAGCACGACCTGGTCGTCAGGTTCCTTAGGGGGGCGAGACGGTTAAATCCCCCTCGCCCCCCCTCCATACCCTCTTGGGATCTTGCTCTGGTGCTCCGAGCACTTCAGAATGCCCCATTTGAGCCTTTGCAGTCAGCAGAGCTAAAGATTCTGTCAATGAAGACTTTGCTGTTGGCCGCATTGGCCTCCATCAAGAGGGTAGGGGACCTGCAGGCATTTTCGGTCGACGAATCGTGCCTAGAGTTCGGGCCGGGTGATACCCACGTGGTGTTGAGACCCCGGCCTGGCTATGTGCCCAAGGTTCCTACCACTCCCTTCAGGGACCAGGTGGTGAACCTGCAAGCGCTGCCCCTGGAGGAGGCAGAACCAGCCCTAGCTTTGCTCTGTCCCGTCCGCGCTCTGCGGGTTTACGTGGATAGAACTCAAAGCTTCAGAACCTCAGATCAGCTCTTTGTCTGTCACGGAGGCCAGCAGAAGGGAAAGGCTGTCTCCAAGCAGAGGATGGCCCACTGGATAGTGGATGCCATCACCTTGGCTTACCAAGCACAAGGTGTGCCCTGTCCGCTCAGGGTGCGAGCACACTCTACTAGAAGTGTTGCATCCTCCTGGGCGCTGGCAGGTGGCGCCTCGCTGTCAGACATCTGTAGAGCTGCGGGCTGGGCGACATCCAACACGTTCGCTAGATTCTATAGCCTACGTGTAGAGCCGGTCTCCTCCTGTGTTCTCACCTCAAACGGGTAGAAGCACTGAGAGGCCCCGGCTCTTGTCGGCTTGCTGCGCTACGGCGCTTATATTCTCCAGAAGCAAACTCTGTGAGTCCTCCACCGCCCTCGGTGCCGGACGTGGCGGAAAGTCTGGCATCAGGCCCCTTGCCGCTGAATCCTTGAGAACCGGTATTGGGCTTGGGCCATATGAGTGACCCTGCGGGGATCCCATATTTTCTTCCACGGTCGCTCCTACGGGAAGCCCGTGTCTTTCCCTTGGGAGAGCCTTCCCTGCAGTGGGACTGAGCCCTCTTCTCCTGGCGGGCTACGGCTCAGCATTGTACTCCACATAACTCCTTCGGGGTACGATGTGGGCTCCGCAGCGTTCCCTTCTCTAGGGCATGCTTTCCCAGTGTTATCCAATAATCACTGAGCGGGTCATGCGGAACAGCGGTGATGGACTTCCCGGTGTGAGCCCCGTCTCATCAGGTAAGAGAGCTCAGGTGGCTCACACAGGGCACTGGATGGGGGCAGAAGCCATGGCGCTTTTGGTAGGGATTCCTATTCGTCGGTACTCCGACGTGGCGTCGAGAGTGACCGACTGAATGGGAACGTCTCGGTTACGTATGTAACCCTCGTTCCCTGAAGGAGGGAACGGAGACGCCACGTCCCGTCGCCATGTCCTCTGTACCCTGCTGGGGTGCCTGTCTACCTACCCGGCTCCTCAGCAAAAGGCTGATTTGATGCAATCACCTGTGTCTCATTTATACCTGTACGGCGTGGCATGAGCACCTGGTGCAATCATTGCATGCCAATGTGCATTGGCTCGTTTAGTTACACTCGAAGTAGATTGGCTCTCGCGAGCGAGATTCCTATTCGTCGGTACTCCGACGTGGCGTCTCCGTTCCCTCCTTCAGGGAACGAGGGTTACATACGTAACCGAGACGTTACGTTGTGTCCTCACAGCTCACAAAGAGCAGATTTTAGTTCAGCTCTTAGCTCAAAAGTGCACATATCTGTAGAAATATTGATTTATTTCCTCACTGAAATATCCATCTCCATACAGCTGCAACATGTACACAGCTCTCTCTGTCTCTCCTCTTCCTGATTTGCGTCAGATATGAGTCCTCATGCGCCCATTTGCTCTCTAGCTGTCAATCATTTTACGTGCGTGATCCCGCCTCTCTGCGTGACGCTGTCCTCTGTGTTACTTCCTCATTCTGTCTCTGTGAAGAACGAACCAATTCTACATTTCTACACGTGAACTAAGAAGATAATAAACACATGATAACTATGGCATAAGGTTTTTGTGTGATTTGTCATGTGATTTCGGCTATTTTATATCAATAATGGATGTTTACATTATAAATGCTAAGCAGGTGTAGCGATGAGCTCCATATAAAATGCTAAATATAACATGTTTCAACATCACCATTGGTTTTAATCCCCATTATATCGCGACAGGAAGCGAATACAAATGATGGTGGTCTAAAATGACATTTGGAGTGAATGTGTGATTTTAATCTTTATATAGTGTTATGTAGCTTGGTGCTACCCTTACAACAAATACTGCAGTTTTATTAAGTAATTCTGCAGTTTTTGTTCATGTAGAAAAATGCAGTTCCCTTTCGAGGGAACTCTCACTGCGTCGAAATACGACACTTTGGGGATACTCCCTAAGCACTAGCGAATCTGAAGTCCGTATAGAAACTAGCCCAATCTGATTGGTCGTGCGTGATGATGTCATCGTGACGGCGTACCCGGAAGTATAAAGGGCGAGCCGGCGCATTGAAACGGCAGTTATTGCTCTTCAGCATAGCGCTCTCTGTTGAAATTGTCTGTCTATTTACTGTTGTTTTGTCCAGTTGCAAAAGTGTGTGAATGATGGAAATGAATGTGAGAGAGTTTAAGCAGTGTGTTCATCCGTGTCCCCGCTTCATTTCGGGCTCAGATGCACACCTGCTTTGTGTGCAGTTTCTGGGTGTTGAGCATGCACGGGCGGCTCTCGAGGGAGCTGCCTGTCAGCATGGTGAGATGCTCACACTCAGACTGCTCCGCTCTCGGCTGGCCGTGTTCGATGAGGCCAGCCAGCCTCGTGAGCCCCATGGTTCTGGACCCGCGGTCGCTGAGGCAGCGCGGCATCACAGATCATGGGGTTCACAGAAGGACTTATCAGCGGGATTTAGGACTGCTGCGGCACTTTCCCAATCCTTGCCTGATCGTTCTGAGGATCTTCTTCCCCGGGGTTGAGGATCTGATGCTTATTCTCTCCAGTTCCGAGGAGCCGGATGAGTTTTGCATCGGGGCGGGTGGAGAAGCAGGAATTGTTTCATCGCTTCATCCATCCGCCCAAATGGAGCTGATTGAGGTGTTGACTTGTGCGGTGGCCAAGTTGAACATCACTTGGCCACAGGAAGTGCCGGAAGTTCAGCCAACCAGTAGGCTGGACGACCGGTTCCTTTCTCGCCGGGTTCAAACACCTCGCCGGGGTTTACCATTCTTCCCCGATCTACACACCGAGGTGTGTAGGTCTTGGGAAAAGCCCTATTCCTCGCGTGTTCCTCCAGTATTGGATTATTCCAATGTTCTGGGGGCGCGAGAGGCGGGCTATGGGACGATGCCTCGGGTGGAAGAGGCTCTCATGAGCTATCTTTCGCCCGATTCTGCGTCGTCCCTCAAGACCCCGGCGCTGCCCACCAAACCCTGTCGGGACACCTCATCGTTGGTGGGCAAAGCTTATAGGGTGGCTGGGCGGGCTGGTAGTTCCCTGCACACATTATCTATCTTGCAGGCCTACCAGGCTGACCTCCTGAAAGAGCTCAATGAGGGCGACGGTCCCTCTTCGGAGGATGTACTGGAACTACGGAGGGCTGCAGATTTGTCTCTCCGCATCACCAGGGAGACGGCCCGTGCTATTGGCCGGTCCATGGCTTCTATGGTGACTGTGGAGAGACATATCTGGCTGAATCTGTCGGTGAAGAGGGAGAATGCACAAATGCACAAATTCCAGATGCACAAATCTCTTTTGCTCCACATTTCGCGTAGTATATGGTGCAGAAGTGAGAGCGTGCGGAACGTGTCATTTGAAGGTGAAAAAACTGGGTTTGAGACTCGTAGCAGCAGATTCAAGCAGTTGTAGTGATTGGACTTGTGATTGTGTTAGAAAAATATCCAAGAAAAGAAATACATTTGTGACCAAATATTCTACAAGTGTGCAACTCTCACTGCATGGATTCACATATTCATTTGCGGATGTGCAAAATTCGTCTGTGACTTCACATTTTTGATACGGGTGTGTGAATGCGTTTTGCACCATATTTACTGCAGCAACTGTGGCAAAAATGTGAGTGTGTGAGTTTCTTCATGTGTGATTCGTAGAACAGGATTTGTGCACCTGCAGTGAAGAATGTGTGAAGGTGTAAATGTTGCGTTGTGTTTGTAAGTGAGAAAAAAAGTCTACAAGTTTACAGCTCCTAAAATATTTTTCTCTGTGACTTCAAATTTATTGATACACATGTGTGGATATGATCTACAGCTACAAATTCCACTCTCACGTGTGTTCAGTTGTTTTGCACCAAAAATACCTTCATAGTTTAGCCTATAGATTTTTTATGGAAACAAATAGACAATTATGTAAATTATGCAATTATGTAAATAATTGTCTGACTCAGCATGTCACATGTCATTTTAAAAATAAAACATGCATATCTTACCGTTCTTTTCAAACTCTATCCTTCAAATACAATGGTATTTTTCATAAAACTGGGAAGACCATGAAAATGGTTATCATTGGGCTACTGTCTGTGCACGATATCAACAGCAGAGATTGTACAGGACTGTGTCATCAGGACTGTGACTTATTCAAACCAGCCAATGGACTGTTCGATCCCTGAGCGAGTCCTACGTGTCTGTCATTATACCGTCTTTGTTGCCAAGCCATCTGCTTAGACAGAGTCAAGTGCGCATCACTGATCATTATTTGCATGAAAATATTTTCCCAGAACACGAGTTCTGCTATTTAGAACACAATTTAAAGCAGAATTATCACGCGCCAATCACTCATCCCTAGTTAAAACATTGAACACTTTTCCTGTGGCATGCTGTGTTTTAAAGGCAGTGCATCCACTACAAATTATTTCATTTAAATTAATATTTAAAAAAAATTACTTCTGGATAATGATTTCATGTAATTTCATGTAATTTACATGATTTCATGTAAACTCCATTAATGAGTGTGGCATATTTAATCTAAATATGTATATCAGATGTAAAACAGAGTTTAAATCATTCAGTTTACTTTATTTCACTCACTCCAGTAAAAGAGTGTGTACGCACGGTCTAGACCAGGGGTGTCCAAACTTTTTTAAAAGGGGGCCAGATTGGATGTTGTCGACATACCTGGGGGCCGGATATATATAAATACACACAAATATATATATATACACACACACACACACACACACACACACACACACACACACACACACACACACACACATTATTTTGTTACAGAAGAACACATCTATCAAACTTTAGGCTTTTAAACAATTACATAAAAAAAATTAATATATGGATGAAAAAAGTTATACTCAGACGAAGTGTGATTACAAGTAGAGAATAAAATGTAAACGGTAAACAGGTTGTAACATTATAAACTGAGCACCTCAGTGAGAGGGATGGTACTGCGATCTGGACTGCAGCACATTTGCGAGGTCAGGTTTGACAGCTTTGGTCGCAACCCGCAAAACCTCACGCAGATGGGCATTGGTTATTCTGCACCTCAAGCGGCTTTTGTTCAAGTTCATAAGAGAGAACGTCTGTTCGCAAAGATATGTGGATCCAAAGAGGCTCAACATCCTCTTGGCAAGGACTCGCAGTTTGGTGAATTTCTCTTTATTGAGATGTCAATAAAATTCAAATAGCGAGAGCTGCTGATGTCGAAAGTGCAACTCATCACAATGCAAGACTATGAGCTCCAGTTGCAGTTCATGGGGAGCATCAACAGGAAGAAAGGAGATGCGAAGAGATGCATCTCTTGCTCAATTATGGCAAAATCCTTAAAACGCCAGTTAAACTCAGCATGTAGGGCTTCGATCACCTTTGCATCCTTTCCCACAAGCCCACATGTTTCCTGTGGGAAACGGCCCATTAGCTCTTGAAGTGCGGGGAAATGTGAGGTGTTTGTTTCACTTTGTGACAGATGTCTTTGCGAACAGTTGAAGTTTAGTTGCAAAAGCCTTGATGTGAGAATACAGCTGACTCACCACTGTGTCTTTTCCTTGAAGGCTGACGTTTAATGCATTAAGGTGTTTGGTAATGTCAATTGAGGCAAACACTAGGTGGCGCTTTTAAGGGTAGCCGCATGAATTTTGAGCTGCTCAGAACATACCTTTTTGTTTTTAGCTTTTTAAACAATATTAACTTAACAAAGTCTAGAAATGCACGAACAGATCACCTTATAGTGTGATTCTATTACTAAACTGGGCATCAGGACATTTGGATGGAATTACTCTAAGGAGATATTTGATGGATTCTAGGAAAATTGCGGCCTACTCGACTACAGCTGGATGGATGAAAATTCTCCACTGCAACCTTTCAAGTAACTGTCTCTGTCTTTCCCCAAGTTAATAATGGCACTACTCGGTTTTAAGTACAATTAAAATTTTCTAATAAGTTTGAAAAGATATTCATCCCCTTTGGCTCCTGAAGTTAAAACCATCTTGCAGCAAACTGGGATTCTACAACTTAGATCTCGCCCAAGGGGTAAGAAAGCTGGGAAAAATTACATTCGCACAATATCTACAATTGTTGGAAATCGTTCTTCTTTCTGTGGGACCACAGTGGATGTTAAGAGCAAGCTGACTGAGCTAAGTCTGTTTACTTCTTCTGACTGTTGTTACCATCCTAAGAACTTAATTCACATTAAGACAAACCAACATAAGTCAAGGCCAATCATGCCTGTTTTTTTACTTTCCAATGTGCGCTCCTTACGCTACAAGTGCGATGAGCTATACAGTATAGCTGTGACTAATAACTCAGCAGCTATTGCTGTATCCGAGACCTGGCTAAATGCTGATATTCCAGACTCAACTGTAACTTTGCCTGGATATACAATACATCGGCGGGATCGTGAGGGCTGTGGGGCAGGAGGAGTCGCTTTGTATGTAGATGAAAACATCACTCAGACTCGACTGACCCACCTAGAAGACGACAAATATGAAGCACTGTGGGTCTGGTTACGTCCCAGTCGTCTCCCTCGAGGGTTGAGTTGTATTATCGCAGCTGTGCTGTATTTTCCTCCGCAATCTTCAACAACAGCACAACCTGACACACTAATCACTCAGTACCTGGATTGCTGCCTTAGGAATATTGAATGCAATTACCAACAGGCCGCAATTGTCATACTCTGTGATACAAATAAGTACAAGTCTGAAACCATCTGTAGCAGACATGGTCTGAAACAAATAGTGGCTGGAGCAACAAGGAAGACCAGTCAATTAGACTCAATTTTTACTAACATTTCCTCCGTGTATGAGTCACCAGAGCATTTGCCTCCTGTTGGCTCCTCTGATCATGAGACTATCCTGCTAAATGCTGGAAACTGGCCCACCAAGCCTGTCAAGCACATTTTTTTTGTAGAAAACGTACTTCTGAATCAAATAGGCAATTGGGCCTTCTCATGAATACTTCTGATTTTTCTCACATTCATGAGGTTACGGATCCTGAGGCTAAGGTTAGTGCCTTCACTTCTACGATCAAGTCTATCTTAGACAAAACAATTCCATTTAAGAAAGTATCCATTACAAATAATGACAAACCTTGGATGACCATACAAATCAAAGATCTGATAAAAGAAAGACAGCGTGCCTTTTGTTCTGGAAATAAACCATCCTACAGTAAACTAAAAACAATTATTGCCAAAAAAATTAAGAAAGCAAAGAAACAATATTATAAACATGAGGTCGAGAAACTGCAAAACACCAAGCCTAAGCAATGGTTTAAGTCTGTGAAGGCTTTAATGGGGATGGAAGAAGATAAGAGTGATGTGGTGTCTCAGGATCATAAGATCATGCAATGTGAATGTGAACACCTGGCAAAGCACTTTGCTTCTGTGTGGTATTATGCAAGTCATATTTCTCCGTCTGAGGAAGAGGTTGCCTGCAAGTTATCCAGTTGTAGTATACCTCTTTTGAGTATTGGACAAGTTAAGGTCAGACTCCGTAAAGTGAAGGCAGCAAAGGCTGCTGGTCCTGATGACATTCCTCCTTGGATATTAAAGACCTTTCACGAGGAACTGGCACCGGTGTTATGTGATATTTTTAACACGTGCATGCAAAATAATATTTTCCCAAAACAATGGAAGGAGGCTGTGGTCAAAGCTGTTCCAAAAAAAACAAAACCTAGTTTTCCAGTAGATTATCGGCAAATTTCATTACTCAGCTGTGTTGGAAAAGTGTATGAAGGAATCCTCAGAGATACCATTCTGGAGGATACAGTTGCTAAAATTCAACCATCACAACATGGCTTCATGGCGAACAGATCAACTGATACTGCTCTGATTCAAATTTTGCAATCCTGGCATGATGCTCTTAACACCAATCCTAAATTGGACATCCATGCTGTTTTTGTTGATTTTACTCGAGCCTTTGACACAATTGATCATTGTCAACTGCTCTATGCTTTAGCTGACATGAATGTCAGACGACCGCTCTGGCTCAGTGTAAGGAGCTACCTAAGGAGCTACCTGAGTAATAGAGAGCAAAAGGTGAAGTGTGGCTCCTGTGTGTCTAACTCTTATCCAGCTGGTGTTCCTCAGGGGGGCCTTCTATCCCCTCTGCTTTTTGTCATCGCCATAAACAGCCTGGATTCCTTTTTGCCTCCTTCAGTAATTCCGGTAAAATATGCTGATGATTTAACAATTACTGAATTTTTAATGGGATCCCTACCAGGATTAACTCAGAGAGCCTTGGATTCAGTGGCGGATTGGGGACAGGAATTTTCATTGGAAATGAACAGAGGTAAGACTGTGGACATGGTCATAAGTGCTAGGAAAGATGAAAACATTCCCTGCCCTTCCTCTCCCGTAATATCAGGACACGCAATTGGCAGAGTTTCCACTTTTAAACTGCTTGGAGTCCAAATCTCTTCTGATCTGTCGTGGGATGCCCACATTACATGATTTCGAAGGTGCGTCCTAGAATACACTATCTCTGTGTTGCTAAAAATGCGGGTCTCCCTTGTGATGTTTTAATGAAAGTGTACTTAACATTTATACGGCCAGTCCTTGAGTACGCTAGCCCAGTATGGGGTGGACTACCTAAAGGTCTCTCTGATGAGCTGGAGAGGGTCCAAAAACGTTGCTGTCGGATTATAGGTGTTCCAACTTCTACTGTCCCATTACTGAGTGAGAGGCGCGACGAGGCCACTATACGTACTTTTACAAAACTACTCAAAGACAGTTCATCACCATTGCACTGTTTCTTGTCTGTGGCTCCAAGACCTCCCTACCTACTACGGAAGCATAGGGAGTTTGTTGTGCCCAGGAGTGAATCAAAAAGACATGAACTTTCTTTTATTCCACGTGCTCTTAAATTGTTTTACAAATAATTTGCAGTTTGTTTGTTTTTTGCGTGATGCCTGATGTTTTCCAGGTTTTTTTTTTTTTTGGTGTATCTGATTTTACTTTACCTGTTTGTTTTATTTATTAGTATTTATTAATTTAATTTATCTCAATTAGGTAAGGTTGTTTTGAGTATGTGTTCTGTTTGATACATTTCAGGGTCTTGTTCTTCAATATCCTGCCTTGTCAAACTTTAAATAAAAACTAAACTAAACTAAACTATAAAAGCCAGATCTGCCAGCCACTTAGGGCCTGACAGTTCTTTCATTGCATGACCCTTTTCATCCAAAAAATCTCAGTCCTAAGACAGAAAAAAACGTTGCAGTGCATCCCCCCAACTGAGCCACCTTACATCATTGTGGTAAATTACATCTCCATATTGCGCATCTATGTCGGAGAGAAACTGTTGAAACTGGCGGTGATACAGGGCTTTGGCACGAATTAAGTTAATGGCTTTCACCACCGGAGACACAACATGATCAAACTGCAGACATTTGGCGCACAGTACTTGTTGGTAAATTAAGCAATGGAGTTTGACGGCATTCCCCCCTTCCTCGCTCACTTTGTTGCATAGCAATGAAGCTGCTTGTCCACTTCTTTCTCCAGTCATAGCAGGCGCCCCATCAGTAGCGATTCCGCATAATTTCTCCAAGGGCAGTTTCGCGTCATCAATAGCTTCGGAGACACTCTGCAGTAAATCCACACCTTGTGTCTGACTCTTGATACTTTGGGTTCCAGCAATTCTTCTGTGATGTTCATGTCCTCATCAATTCCTCTCTAAAAAATTAGCAGCTGGGCAGTGTCTGAAATATCAGTGCTCTCATCACAGGCCAAAGAAAAATGATCAAAATTGCGGCCACGCTCAGTCACCTGTCTTTTGATGTCGGATGATATTTCTTCAATTCTCCTTACAGTAGTGTTGCGAGCCAGGCAAACATTTGCGAACTCTTGCTTCTTATCTGGGCAGATGTTTTCAGCAATTTTCATAACACATTCTTGAACAAACTCTCCTTCAGAGAAAGGTTTTCCATGTTTAGCGATAAGGATTGCCACCTCATAGCTTGCTTTGGTGATGTTTTCATTGGACTCTTTTGCCCTGATGAATAATCGCTGCTAGGAAACTAGAGAGGCTTCCAGTTGTTTAACTTTATCCTCTCGTTCGCTGCCGGAGAACATCTGATAGGAGTTGGCATGTTTTGTCTCGTAATGCCTCTTTCACATTTATAACAGAGACTGTCTCTTGACAAATTAGACAAACGCAATTTCCAGCGCTCATTAAATCGACGGTCCTTCTTATCAACTTTGCGTTTCTTTGATGTGGCCATGGTGGCATTCCGATAACTGTTATCACTCACTCGCGATTTACCACAACACCTTGCCTAAAATGTAGCGCTGCCACCTTAGTGTTGAAATTGTAAAACTGCATGATTTGTAAATTTTGCGTGGCGGGCCACATATATTTTAAAGGTCCCGTTCTTCGTGATCCCATTGTTCAAACTTTAGTTAGTGTGTAATGTTGCTGTTAGAGCATAAATAATACATGTAAAATTATAAAGATCAAAGTTCAATGCCAAGCGAGATATTTTATTTAACAGAAGTTCCCTTTCAAAGCCTGCAGCGAATGGTCGGCTTGGACTACATCCTGGTACAGCCTGCTCTAATGACGTCAGTAGAACAGTAGAACAGACTAACCTCCGCCCACAAGAATATGCCAAAAAGGGGGCGTGGTCTTGTTGCTGTCCCACGTGGAGAAGAGGAAGTGTTGCGTGGAGAATATGTCGTCGAGAATATGTTAGCGAGACGCTGTTATATTCATCCCGGAGTGAAATCACCTTTGTTTGGCTTTCCCAGGGACGCTGTACTTAGAGATCATTGAGCGCATACATCTCCCCGTTAAGAGGCGTGACCTTTCCGTGCAACGTGCGCTAAGCTGCTGTCGAATCACAACACAGGAACCGCTGGCACAATCAGAACTCGTTACGTATTTCTGAAGGAGGGACTTCATAGAACAAGGAAATCATCAGGCCGCTTTTAGGACAGTGAAAACAGCGGTGTACAGATCAGTAAATATTGTGAAAAATACTGTGTTTTTTTACACGCGAAACATGAACACATGTTATATTGCACACTGTAAACACAATCAAAGCTTCAAAAAACACGAAGAACGGGACTTTTAATAGACAAGCTGCGGGCCATTTGAAATTCATCCCCGGGCCGCATTTGGCCCGAGGGCTAGACTTTGGACACCCCTGGTCTAGACTCTAGAGTCTCTGCACTGTATGCACATATTTCCGCCTAATTAATTTTTTTTATACATTTTATTAAAAAAATTACATATGCACATTTCTTTATAATACATCAGGCCCCAGATTAAAAACCCTAATAAACACATTGATATCACTGTTTGTTTTGTTCTCTACACAGGCTATGTGGATGTAATCTCACTGCTCAGTCCTGTGAGAGTTTGTCTTCAGCCCTACAATCACCAAACTGTGTCCTGAGAGAGCTGGACCTGAGTTACAATGACCTGCAGGATTCTGGAGTGAAGCTTCTTTCTGATGGACTGAAGAGCTGTAAACTGGAGATACTGAGGTTTGAGTTTCAAATACTTTCAATGTTTTTTCCCCTTTAAGTTAATTACTAAAAATCACTGTTTAATTTATTCAGTATGCAATCACTGTTTGTTTTGTTCTCTACACAGGCTATGTGGATGTAATCTCACTGCTCAGTCCTGTGAGAGTTTGTCTTCAGCCCTACAAACACCAAACTGTGTCCTGAGAGAGCTGGACCTGAGTTACAATGACCTGCAGGATTCTGAAGTGAAGCTTCTTTCTGATGGACTGAAGAGCTGTAAACTGGAGATGCTGAGGTTTGAGTTTCAAATACTTTCAATGTTTTTTCCCCTTTAAGTTAATTACTAAAAAAATCACTGTTTAATTTATTCAGTATGCAATCACTGTTTGTTTTGTTCTCTACACAGGCTATGTGGATGTAATCTCACTGCTCAGTCCTGTGAGAGTTTGTCTTCAGCCCTACAATCACCAAACTGTGTCCTGAGAGAGCTAGACCTGAGTAACAATGACCTGCAGGATTCAAGAGTGAAGCTTCTTTCTGATGGACTGAAGAGAAACTGTAAACTGGAGATACTGAGGTTTGAGTTTAAAATACTTTCAATGTTTTTTCCCCTTTAAGTTAATTACTAAAAATCACTCTGCAAAATCTATTCAGTATGCAATCACTGTTTTTCTTGTGCAGATTTTCCATATGTAATCTCAATGCTCAGTCCTGTGAGAGTTTGTCTTCAGCACTACAATCCCCAAACTCTGTCCTGAGAGAGCTGGACCTGAGTAACAATGACCTACAGGATTCAGGAGTGAAGATTATTTCTGATGGACTGAAGAGAAACTGTAAGCTGGAGATACTGAGGTAAATGATTTTCCACGTACACCTTGAGTGCGGACGGGGTTAGACCCGCAGAGAAGCGATCTCGGAGGAACTCCAGCACTGAAGCCACCGGCCAGTTAACTGGGTCCACCTCACGCTCCCTGCACCAAGTGGCTCACCACTTGGGGCTGTACAGTCCTTGAAGATGGAGCCCTGGAACTGAGTAATGTCTCTATCACCTCTGCCGACAGGCCAGCCTCTAGGTACCTGACCCCCTCAGGGACCAGACCCAAAGGTTCCGAAACCTCAGGCCGGGGGTGAAATTTTGTGCTCCCCGCCTGAGATAGGAGATCCCTCCTCAGAGGAATCTGCCATGGAGGACCTGCCAGCAGAGCTATGATATCCGAGAACCAAACTCACGTCGGCCAACGGGGTGCTACCAGAAGTAGGCTGACCCTAGACTGCTGGTGAGAACGCCGCCTCTGTTGCCAAGCTCCCGGAGGAGGGGCTCTAGAGGTGACGCTCTCCTTCCGCACCTGTCGGTGCGAGGAGCTGGCAGACGGCTGAGGCTGCCCCCTAGGGGCCGCCTTCCCTGGCTCTGAGCGGCGAGGGACGTACTGGCGGAAAGCTGCTGACTGTCTCTTCGACTCCTGGTATTTGGCGACAACGGTCTCAACCACGTCACCAAATAGACCAGAAGGCGAAATCGGGGATTCTAGGAGGAAGGACTTATCCCTCTCCTTCATCCCTGACAGATTCAGCCAGAGATGTCTCTCCACAGTCACCATGGAAGCCATGGACCGGCCGATGGCACGGGCCATCTCCCTGGTGATGCGGAGAGACAAATCTGCAGCCCTCCGTAGTTCCAGCACATCCTCCGAAGAGGGACCGTCGCCCTCATCGAGCTCTTTTAGGAGGTCAGCCTGGTAGGCCTGCAAGATAGATAATGTGTGCAGGGAACTACCAGCCCGCCCAGCCGCCCTATAAGCTTTGCCCACCAACGATGAGGTGTCCTGACAGGGTTTGGTGGGCAGCGCCGGGGTCTTGAGGGACGACGCAGAATCGGATGAAAGATAGCTCGTGAGAGCTTCCTCCACCCGAGGAAGTTTGAACCCGGCGAGAAAGAAACCGGTCGTCCAGCCTACTGGGTGGCTGAATTTCCAGCACTTCCTGTGGCCAAGTGATATTCAACTTGGCCACCGCACGAGTCAACACCTCAATCAGCTCCTCTTGGGCGGATGGATGAAGCGATGAAACAATTCTTGCTTCTCCACCCGCCCCGATGCCAAACTCATCTGGCTCCTCAGAACCGGAGAGAATAAGCATCGGATCCTCAACCCCGGGGGAAGAAGCCGCAGTGCGGGCTTCCACACGGGGAGGAAGATCCTCAGAACTGTCAGGCGAGGATTGGGAAAGTGCCACAGCAGTCCCAAATCCCGCTGATAAGTCCTTCTGTGAACCCCATGATCTGTGACGCCGCGCCGCCTCAGTGACCGCGGTCCAGAATCATGAGGTTCACGAGGCTGGCCGGCCTCATCGAACATGGCCAGCCGAGAGCGGAGCAGTCTGAGTGTGAGTATCTCACAATCTCACAATCCCTCGAGAGCCGCCCGTGCATGCTCAACACCCAGAGACTGCACACAAAGCAGGTGTGCATCTGAGCCCGAAATGAAGCGGGGACACGGATGCACACACTGCTTAAACTCTCTCATATCCTCCATCATTCACACACACTTGTGCAACTGGTACAAACAACAGTAAATAGACAGACAATTTCAACAGAGAGCGCTATGCTGAAGAGCAATAACTGCCGTTTCAATGCGCCGGCTCCCGTTTTATACTTCCGGGTATGCCGTCACAATGACGTCATCACGCACGCCAATCAGATTGGTTTAGTTTCTATACGGACTTCAGATTCGCTAGTGCTTAGGGAGTATCCCCAAAGTGTCGTTCCGACGCAGTGAGAGTTCCCTCGAAAGGGAACAGCGAGAGACACTGTTCCTCCAGCTGAGCCTCATTATCTTTAATGTGACCACACACATGCACGCGCAAAGCGCAAAGGTACTGTCGCGAGGAGCATCAGTTCCGGGAACCAAGTCCGGTTGGGCCAATACGGAGCAACCAACAGGACCTGCTCCTCGTCCTCCCTGACGTTGCGCGTAGGTCCCGGGGCCAGCTGTGTGCCAGAGCATCCGAGCCGAGGGTCCCCTCGGTCAGGGAATAAAACAACAGGTAGTGGGTTGTGTTCGGGGCGGCAAACAGGTCTACCTGTGCGGTACCGAATTGATTACAGATCAGCTGGACCACCTAGGGTCTCCAGGAAGCACCTGCTGACGTGAGAGCTCGTCGGCTGCACGATTGAGCAGGCCCGGAATGTGAGTGGCACGAAGCGACCGCAGATGCTTCTGACTCCACAAGAGGAGATGGCGGGCGAGTTGTGACATGCGACGGGAGCGTAGACCACCCTGTTTGTTGATGTACACCGCGGCCGCAGTGCTGTCCTTACGGACCAGAACGTGCTTGCTAACAACTACAGGCAATTGATATGCCATTGCAGTTGGGGTCCCGTCCACAGACCCGAGACTGCAAGCCCATGGTACGTGGCACCCCAGGCGGTGGATGAGGCATCTGTGGAGACAACAGCATGCCTGGACACTTGTTCTAGAGGCACTCCTGCCCGTAGAAAAGAAGGGTCAGACCACGGGCTGAAGGTTTGACGGCATCTCTGCGTCACTTGGACACGGAGGGATCCGCTGTGCCACGCCCATCTTGGGACTCGGTCGTGTAGCCAGCATTGAAGCGGTCTCATATGAAGCAATCCCAACGGCGTTACCGCGGCTGCAGATGCCATATGCCCCAGGAGCCTCTGAAAATGTTTCAGTGGTACCGCTGTCCTGCGTTTGAACAAATTCAAGTAGTTCAACACCTACTGTACGCGCTCCTCGGTGAGGTGCGCTGTCTGGGTGACTGAGTCCAGCTCCATACCGAGAAAAGAGACCCGAAGCCCCAACCCGAAGCCCCAACTGGCTGAGGTGTCTGAGCACCACGTCCCTGTGTTCACACAACTGCCCTCGCGACTGGGCAAGGATCAGCCAGCCGTCGAGGTAGTTGAGGATGCAAACACCACGCTCTCTCATGGGAGCAATGGCCGCCTCCGCGACTTTCATGAAAACAAGGGGCGACAGGGACAGCCCGAAGGCTAAAACTTTGTACCGATATGCTCGTCCGTCGAACGCAAAGCGAAGAAACGGTCTGTGTCGAGGGAAAATCGAGACATGAAAGTACACGTCCTTCAGGTCGATCGCTGCAAACCAATCTTGGGGACGGATGCATCTGAAGATGCGTTTCTGCATGAGCATCTTGAACGGCAGCCTGTGAAGGGACCGGTTCAAGAACCGCAGATCCAAGATCGGCCGTAACCCGCCACCTTTCTTTGGTACAATGAAGTACGGGCTGTAGAAGCCGGTTTTCATATTGGCTAGAGGGACCGGCTCTATCGCGTCCTTCGCCAGTAGGACCGCAATCTCCGCCTGGAGCACAGGAGCGTTCTCCTTCGACACAGAGTTGAAGTGAACACCCTGAACTTGGGGGGATGCCGGGGGAAATGAATCGCATAGCCGAGTCTGATGGTATGGATGAGCCAGCGAGACGGTCTGGGAAGCGCTAGCCAGGCTCCCAGGAACCGTGCAAGTGGGACCAACGGCAGCACAGACATACCCGCAGCGGGGCAGCGAGTTGGCATGCAGGGACCTCGGACGGCCTGGTGGCGGGCCGAAGTGGGGTCTGCGTGTGCTGTGCAACACTTACCTGCTTCCGCTGAGGGAGTGTGTGAGTGTGGGAAGGCCTCTGGGGTGCATCCCCACAAGCCGGCACCCCCTGCTGGGAACAGAAAGGCGTCTAGGAGTGACAAGGCATGGAAGCGTCGAACACTGACAGGCGTGCTCTCTTGGCACCCAGAGATATTGCAAACTGCTCTTTTATTGAGAATTTGGGTACAGAAAAAACAGAATCAAGCATTCTCCCCCAACCTTCCTCCTGGGGAAGGAGTGGTGCTGCAGCCATCTCCTGAAGAGCAGTTTCCTCCATCTCTGGTGGGCCGTATCAGGGTCGCTTACAGCGGCGCTTGCCACCTGGCTTGGCAGCGGCCTGAGTGGGCTGGTGGGCCTTCCCGCAGTCGGCTCCACGCCCACGGCGAGGTGTAGGCTGCTGCTGGGCTGGGGCGGCGGGTGGCCATCCTCTGCGACGGGCAGGCAGAGGCGCTGCGGCCAGCGGCAGAGTGGGCTTCTGGGCGGCCGAAAACTGTTGGGCGAAGCTCTCGACAGCGTCAGTTTTTCTTAAATTTGTATTAATTTAATCCATTCTCAGATTAAATAAATTTAAAATTGGGACTTCAAATAAGATAGATGGAAACGTCATGTTCTCTTTTTTAAAATTATATATGACACTTGATGCTTTAAGAGATGTTATTTTATGTTTATTCTTTAGGAAGAGATGATCGCATTCACTCGCACCGTGCTGCCGCTTAAAGTTGAACTGATACGCGTCTATACGGTCACGTCACATTAAAGAGCATCAACACGGCATTTATCATTTGAATTTCATGATAAAATGGACTGAATACTTAATATGTTCGTGTGGGAACTCGGATTGAAGACTTTCACCGAACCGAAAGCCCTGTACCGAAAAGGTTCGATACGAATATGTGAACCGTTACACCCCTAATATATTTATATATATATATATATATATATATATATATATATATATATATATATATATATATATATATATATATATATATATATATATATTAGGGGTTTAACGGTTCACTAAATTGACAGTTCGGTACGTACCTCGGTTTTGAATTTACTGTTCGGTACGGGTTCGGTACAGCAGTTTTACAAAATTGCTTTTTATTTATTTTTATTAAAAGTTTTATTTATTAAAGAGGTTTACTGAAAAAGTACCTGTTTTTAAATTAATTCAATTATAACTAAACGTTTATTGAAGATAATGCGGTAAACTATAGAGGGAGCCCTTACTTGCACATTATTACTATAATATTAAATGTTAACAACAGAGCCCAAACTATGAGCCTAAATTCAGTTGCTATTTATTTTTAGATTTAATAATCAACACTCAAATAACACATTGTGTGCAAACATGTAAACTTCACATTAGGCAGCTTTTGCAATAACTTCTAAATCTAATTATGAAATCGTTTTTTCTCCAATTCGTTGTTGAAATATAATCATTTATACACAGTGTCTGTCATTTTCATGAACATGCATTAAATAATCCAGACTTCAGTAACAGGTTCAGTAGAATATAATGAATATAACGGCTGATATAGGTCATATGTTTAGTGAAAGAGTTGATTTCTCTAGTGAACTAACAGCTGTGGACACTGAATGATTTCTGAGGTCATGTGATGCTGCGTGACATTCTCAAGCTGTTTTAATATTGACGTCTTTCTGCGGTTGAAACACTGATTGAGTGATTACATCACATATGATGCATTTTAGTAAGTTGTAATGTATCTTTAGCTACCTTTAAGATATTAATTAATATTTATTCTTTAGGAAGAGATGATCGATCGCGTTCACAGATGATTGCGTTCACACGCGCGCCTATTCAGTCACGTCACATTAAAGAGCGTCAAAACGGCATTTATCATTTGAATTTCATGATAAAATGAGCTGACTACTTAATATGTTCGTGTGGGAACTAGGATTGAAGTGTGTTCCCCGCTTAAAACAAGCCGACTGTTAACTGTTAAAGATTGCATTCGGAACCAAAAGCCCTGTACCGAAACGGTTCAGTACGAATACGTGTACCGTTACACCCCTAATAAATATATATACATAATATATAACGTGCTGCATTAACGTGAGACTCTTATCGGGCGATTAAAAAAAATATCGCAGTTAATCTATTCTCAGAGTTGGGTTGGGAGCTGGGTCTATACTAGGCAAGCTATGATGACTTTCACCTTGATATTTTAGCGTGGATTTATACCTAGCCGAATTGCACTGTAGGGGGCGAGAGAACGAGTCTGAGAGCGCTCCTCTCCGACCGACAGCGAGTTGACACGCACCGCCTCCTCTCACTCAGTCTGGTTAACCCTCTGAACATTGCAAATGCGTGTTCTGCTGGATCAGGACAGCGTGATAGTATTGGTGTTACCAGTCTGAATTTCGCACATAACGTTAATTCTACTCATTTGTTTTATTATATATTTTTTTTTTTATTATTATTATTACTGTCACTAATGTATCATTCAGTATAAAAGCTTCTGTTGATGAATGTATGGATGTAAATGTATTAATAAATGTAAATCTGTATAATGATCTGTTCATCCTGTAAACTCTTGATCAGTGAACGTTTGAGCTTATCCTGATCTAGAGTCTCCTGACGTGATGAAAGCATGTTTTTCTCCATGGGCTGAAATCATCATGTAGTGTTTGTGAGTGTGTTGTGCTGAATAATGGCAGTGTTTTAATAGAGGATGTCAAACATTCATTCGCTTCTTACATTTACATTACATTTACATTTTCGAGCAGCCGAGGCTGTAGCCATTTTCTTCCAGCAGCACCTGACCAATCAAGAATAGCACTTAACATTCTATTCATTTTCTGTCTGTCTAATTTATAAAAAAATATAAAAAAAAGTTCTGTCCTGTGTGTTCTGTGCAAGATGAACTGAGTCTTGTTACAGCGCTTGCATACTGTTGCCCTTGACTGTTCTAGCTGCTTCTATTGCTCTCATTTGTAAGTCGCTTTGGATAAAAGCGTCTGCTAAATGACTAAATGTAAATGTAATTCCCGCAGATTTCGCGCTTGCATCTGAAGCGCACACACATACTGTAATAAAGCCGCCTCTGACATACAAGTGCAAAAATGAGCTCCTTTTTCCATCTTATTAATGGTCAAATACACTCAAAAATGTCTCAGTGCCCATCTTGGTGAGTTTTAACGCAAACACAATCGTAAGCAGCTCACAGGAACAGTGTTTGGGATCCATGCGTGCGTCAGGTCTTAAAGGGACAGAAGTTATTTATTATTCAAACTACAAAAAGACAAACGATCACTTACGAGCACACATATTCTGAATGCCTTCGGCAGAATTCAAATGAGCCATTTTAATCTAGATTAATTCCAAGATTACAGTGAGATTAATCTAGATTTTAAGAAAATTGATCTATGCCCACCACTAATATAAATACACTCCCCTAAAGGATTATTAGGAACACACACTAATACAGTGTTTGACCCCCTTTGGCCTTCAGAACTGCCTTAATTCTGCGTGGCATTGACTCAACAAGGAGCTGAAAGCATTCTTTAGAAATGTTGGCCCATATTGATAGGATAACATCTTGCAGTTGAAGGAGATTTGTGGCATGCACATCCAGGGCACGAAGCTCCCGTTCCACCACATCCCAAAGATGCTCTATTGGGTTGAGATCTGGGGACTGTGGGGGCCATTTTAGTACAGTGAACTCATTGAGAGAGTCAGTCAGAGAGTCAGTCAGTCAGAGAGTCAGTCAGTCAGAGAGTCAGTCAGTCAGAGAGTCAGTCAGTCAGAGAGTCAGTCAGAGAGTCAGTCAGTGAGTCAGTCAGAGAGTCAGTCAGTCAGAGAGTCAGTCAGTCAGAGAGTCAGTCAGAGAGTCAGTCAGTCAGAGAGTCAGTCAGAGAGTCAGTCAGTCAGAGAGTCAGTCAGTCAGAGAGTCAGTCAGTCAGAGAGTCAGTCAGTCAGAGAGTCAGTCAGTCAGAGAGTCAGTCAGTGAGTCAGTCAGAGAGTCAGTCAGTCAGAGAGTCAGTCAGTCAGAGAGTCAGTCAGTCAGTCAGAGAGTCAGTCAGTCAGAGAGTCAGTCAGTGAGTCAGTCAGAGAGTCAGTCAGTCAGAGAGTCAGTCAGTCAGTCAGAGAGTCAGTCAGAGAGTCAGTCAGTGAGTCAGTCAGAGAGTCAGTCAGAGAGTCAGTCAGTGAGTCAGTCAGAGAGTCAGTCAGAGAGTCAGTCAGTGAGTCAGTCAGAGAGTCAGTCAGAGAGTCAGTCAGTGAGTCAGTCAGTCAGTCAGAGAGTCAGTCAGTCAGTCAGAGAGTCAGTCAGTGAGTCAGTCAGTGAGTCAGTCAGAGAGTCAGTCAGAGAGTCAGTCAGTGAGTCAGTCAGAGAGTCAGTCAGTCAGAGAGTCAGTCAGTCAGAGAGTCAGTCAGTCAGTCAGAGAGTCAGTCAGAGAGTCAGTCAGTGAGTCAGTCAGTGAGTCAGTCAGAGAGTCAGTCAGAGAGTCAGTCAGAGAGTCAGTCAGTGAGTCAGTCAGAGAGTCAGTCAGTCAGAGAGTCAGTCAGAGAGTCAGTCAGTCAGAGAGTCAGTCAGAGAGTCAGTCAGTCAGAGAGTCAGTCAGTCAGAGAGTCAGTCAGTCAGAGAGTCAGTCAGTCAGAGAGTCAGTCAGTCAGAGAGTCAGTCAGAGAGTCAGTCAGTCAGAGAGTCAGTCAGTCAGAGAGTCAGTCAGTCAGAGAGTCAGTCAGTCAGAGAGTCAGTCAGTCAGAGAGTCAGTCAGTCAGAGAGTCAGTCAGTCAGAGAGTCAGTCAGTCAGAGAGTCAGTCAGTCAGAGAGTCAGTCAGTCAGAGAGTCAGTCAGTCAGAGAGTCAGTCAGTCGGAGTCAGTCAGTCAGAGAGTCAGTCAGTCAGAGAGTCAGTCAGTCAGAGAGTCAGTCAGAGAGTCAGTCAGTCAGAGAGTCAGTCAGTCAGAGAGTCAGTCAGAGAGTCAGTCAGTCAGAGAGTCAGTCAGTCAGAGAGTCAGTCAGTCGGAGTCAGTCAGTCAGAGAGTCAGTCAGTCAGAGAGTCAGTCAGTCAGAGAGTCAGTCAGAGAGTCAGTCAGTCAGAGAGTCAGTCAGTCAGAGAGTCAGTCAGAGAGTCAGTCAGTCAGAGAGTCAGTCAGTCAGAGAGTCAGTCAGTCAGAGAGTCAGTCAGTCAGAGAGTCAGTCAGTCAAGAGAGTCAGTCAGTCAGAGAGTCAGTCAGTCAGAGAGTCAGTCAGTCAGAGAGTCAGTCAGTCAGAGAGTCAGTCAGTCAAGAGAGTCAGTCAGTCAGAGAGTCAGTCAGTCAGAGAGTCAGTCAGTCAGAGAGTCAGTCAGTCAGTCGGAGTCAGTCAGTGAGTCAGTCAGAGAGTCAGTCAGTCAGAGAGTCAGTCAGTCAGAGAGTCAGTCAGTCAGAGAGTCAGTCAGTCAGTCAGAGAGTCAGTCTTTTTAATTGAGGTAAAAACTTAAAAACCTGTGTTTAATCAGTGTTTAAAGGTCCCATGGCATGAAATTTTCATTTTATGAGGTTTTTCAACATTAATATGAGTTCCCCTAGCCTGAATATTGTCCCCAAGTGGATAGAAATGTTGATCGGTGTAAACCCGAGTTCTGGCTGTCTCTCTCTGCCTTTGAGAAAATGACAGGCCAGACGAGCCAATCCTGAAGGCTCCTGTTTTGACGTCCAAGCAGGAGCGGTTACCTCCCTTTCCTCCGCCCAGAGAATCTGGCACGCCCATGCAAACGCTCGAGAGATCATTAACGTTACTTGTGAACGAGTGAATGCTGGCAGTTTCTCAGTGTTTGGATGTACCAATGAAAACAGAAGTCTTTCTTCAGTTCCTTCTGATCTGTGATCATTGATTTCTGATGTGTAGCTAATTATTTATTATTCGTGCACACACTGCGGCTTCTCTCTCTCCCGACAGAACGGTGTTTTCGTGTTTTCTATCTTGTGAGTCAGTGTTTTTGTACGTCCTCGTCGCGTCTATCTGTTCTTAAATGTGCATACAGTCGTTTCTGCTCAACATAAGCAGAGTAACACCTTTAGAGATAAACCTCACACACGCCGAAGCTTGGCCTTCAACATCCCCGACCCCCAGTACTGCATCTGGCCCACAGCGGAGGCACCAAACGCGGCGTGAGATTAAGCAGAAGGAGGGTAAGCATGAGGGTCGCCGGGCTAGGCTAGCCAGCTTTCCCCACAATAAACTGGATTACATTCGATTACTGCTGTTGTGTCTTTGTTTGCGCTGTGTACTCAACGCGCGTCAGTGACGCTTTTCATATGATTGGAACATATCTAGAAATACTGCTTTAATCAACACTTACTAACTCGTTCATCTCGCTGTAATGGTACTTTGCATGTGTTACAAAGTTGGTAATAATGATGAAGACGGTGTGGCTGGGAACTCTCAGATACAAACACAATAAACTCGCGCTGACTGACAGCGCTCTCATAACTCAGTAGTTACTATAAATAACTTTGTTAGCAATCGCTCCGTCTCCGTGATGTCCGGCGAACGAATCATTCTTTTGAATCGGTTCTTTTTAGTGAACCGAACCAGTTCACCAAATCGGACTGAATCGTTCTAAACGACCTCGTTAAACCACGCCCCCTCCGCTCATTTAAAATGCAAAGATGTCAGCCAATCACAACAGTGGGCGTTTTTACTGAAGTCTAACAGCAGACACGCCTCTTGAAACAGGGCCTTCAGCCACAGGGCAAACAGCAGTATAGAAAAAATGCCTTTTATTTCTAAATTATGACATTTTATGATGTAAAAATCATACTAACAATATAAGTACACCTCAGGAAACATTATAAAATAATAGAAAAATGCTATGCCATGGGACCTTTAACACTTAAAGAAGCATATAACTACAGAAACGACGTGAAAAAACGCGGAAAAACTTCAGTCGCTTCATTGAAAGAGCCGCAACTGCGAGTTACAGAGTATCAGCAGCGGCCGGAGAGAGAGAGAGAGCGCGCCGCAGACACACAGCTGACCGCGATCACCAGCGCGATTACAAGAACCAGAGAGAAACACATCAGAGAGAAAATACATTCAAAAGAAGATCATCACAGGATTACCCTCTACAGAAAGTGGATATTCATAATGAAAAGGATAACATCAAGCAATAAACAACATAACTATGAAGAAAACTTAGACGAAAAAGAGAGGTAAAGACATTTTGAACAAACAGTGCCATTTCATATCTCTCTGAGTTTTATGCTCAACGTTAGAAGAACAGCACCACATTGGACAGAACTGAAAACTTGAACTTTAAAGATTTATTTATTTATTTATTTTTTCTCCCCTCACAATATAAAAGTCCTATTTTTTGCCTGCATTTTTGAAAAAATTGGCAGTTATTTCAGTTGATTGTTGACATTCTAAATGGACTATGGCCAGTGCATCATCATCATCATCCTGGCCCCGCCCCCAGAAGAGCTCTGAACACTCCAGCCACAGCGCCAGGCCTAAACAACCCACATATGTGGAGGCCATCCCATTACACTATCCTAAAGATGTCACAAATGAATCAGCACGGAAAGTCTACAAAAACAAAAGACTGACAGACAACCCAGAAACACTTTTTGCAGACCTACATAAAGATGGCAGCATAAGTAACCTAATATTCTATACCAACAAGCCCTTTGCATGGCATAAGGCCATCATTGCACACTACCCCTCTGCTGAAAGAAAAGGCATCTGCGGGGGGTTCCAGCTAAAAATAAGAAACGAAGATGACATAACCACCACCAACGTAAATATCTACAAAACAACGGGTATAGTAGTGGTAAAAAGCATAAATGGGCTATTTGAACAAGACTTCCTCTGCATCAAAGACAGAGCACAGAAAGAGACCACTACCAGCGACCAACCAATCCCTCCTGAGGAGTCCGTCTCCCACACCAGCACAGAACAGACCGGAGAACCCCATCCACACTGCTATTGCACTGACATGAGGGAGAGATTCACAGAGCTAGAGGGAGAAATGGTCCAGCTCAAGGAGATGATCTTCTCCCTGCAAACAGTTCAGACAACAGAGCAGACCAGCAACAACCCCACAGCCCCGCACAGAGAAAGGGACAGCCTCAGGAGAGAGCTGAAGGAGCTCCGGCAGGAGAGAGAGGGCTTCAGGGCTCAGCTGGAGACACTAGAAACACAGCTATTACAACAGACTGAGTTACACAAGGCACAACTAATGGCAATGAGGGAAGAAATAAGTGAACTGAGGCAGAACAGAGGAGCACAGCACAGCACAGAGGACGCACCTGATCAACCTGATCACAGCTCTCAAACAACAGAGATTCAGCACAGTCAGAGTCCTCCTCTCCCATCTTCCCTCACCCCACAACCAGCCTCACACTCAGGCGACCCCTCCACACCAACAGAAGGAACACTACGACCGGAAGTCGCTCTTTTAATTGATTCAAACGGGAAATTTATTGATGAAAAGAAGCTTTTTCCTAAACACAGAGTGGCCAAACTCTGGTGTCCGAACACTCAGAGCGCACTCAAATGGCTGAGTGTTGACAAACTGGGATCCCCAAGCCATGTCATAATCCACACCGGCACAAATGATCTGAGAGCCCAACAGGAGAGGGTGGCTACATCACTACAAACAGTGATTGAAAAGGCCTCAATCACCTTCCCAAGAGCTAAAATTATCATCTCCACACTGCTGCCCCGAAAAGACTTCCACCCTGACACTATCCAGCGGGTGAATGCCCACCTCTCCCGCACCTGTGCACTGAAACCCAATGTGCACCTGGCACACCACCCTACCCTGGACCCCACATGCCTCTATGACCATGTCCATCTGTACAAGACAGCTGTTCCTGTCTTCGCCAGGACCCTAAAAGATGTGGCCCTGAGTCGGAACCATAACAGAGTCCAACAACCTTCACCCAGACCTGTAAGAAAGCCCAATATACCCCCAGAGAGAACATCCAGAAGACAACAGCACTTACACATGCTGAGACCATCTCAGCCAGCACCTGAGCATCTCCTCCCAGCCTTCACACCCTCATATCCAGCACATCAAGCCAGGCCAAAGCCCCTCCTGCCGACCCCCTGCCCTCCTCATACCCCGCAGGCCCCGGGCAGACACAGCTACTCTCAGATAGTGAGCAGAACATCCACAACAGCACCAGGGCAAGCCACATCAACAGAGCTAAGAGACATCCGCCAGATGCTCAACCTCATCTGCTCACACCTGCTGTCATAGGTCAAAACTTATCACCAACACTAAGACCCCATGGACAACAACGCATTTATCATAGCATGTTGGAACATTCAAGGCCTGAGATCATCTACCTTTGGCCTCAAGAGCAGAAACCCAGATTTCAACTCAGAAATAAAAAATTCAGACATCATCATCCTGCAGGAGACATGGAGCAGAGGAGATGGACCCACCGGCTGCCCCAAAGGCTACAGAGAACTCATCATCCCATCCATTAAACTGCCTGGAGTGACACAAGGAAGAGACTCAGGTGGCATGCTTATTTGGTACAGATCAAATCTTGCCCATGCCATCAAAGTAGCTAAAACAGGACAATTCTACACCTGGTTAGAAATTAATAAGACAGTCACCGCAACAGAGAAAAACATCTTTCTGTGTGCCACTTATATCCCTCCAGCAGAGTCTCCCTATTTTAATGAAAACAGTTTCTCCATTCTTGAAGAAGACATTAATTACTTCCAGTCACAGGGAAGCGTGCTGCTCTGTGGAGACCTGAACGCCAGAACAGGTGAAGAACTGGACACACTCAACTCTCAGGTGGACAAACACCTGCCTGGAGGAGACGTCCTCCACACACCTATACACACACAGAGACACAATTATGACAAAACAACAAACAAAAGCGGAACACATCTTCTTCATCTGTGTCGCACACTAGGTCTGTTCCTAGTCAACGGCAGGCTTCGAGGAGACTCCTACGGTAGATACACCTACAGCTCATCTCTCGGTAGCAGTACAGTCGACTATTTCCTGACAGACCTTAACCCAAACTCCCTCAGGGCATTCACAGTCAGCCCACTAAGCCCACTATCAGACCACAGTAAAATAACCCTCTACTTAAACAGAGCAATGCCCAACCAAGAAGCATCTAAACAAACCCAGCTCCACTCATTTAGAAACACGTATAGATGGAAACAAAACAGTAAAGATACATATCTAAGTACAATTAGTCAACCGAAAGTTCAAGTCCTATTAGATCAATTCCTCGCCACTCCTTTCCCACACAATAGTGAAGGTACAAACCTAGCAGTAGACAAGCTGAACAGAATATTTGAGGTATCAGCAACATTATCCAACTTAAAACCCACCAGAAGAAAACCAAAAAGACCACATGCCACTGAGAAATGGTTTGACAATGACTGTAAAAAACTTAGGAAAGAATTAAGGATCCTATCCAATCAGAAACACAGAGATGCTGACAATGAGAACATCCGTCACCGCTATCACGAAAAACTTAAACAATATAGAAATACTTTAAGAAAGAAAAAAGAACAAAACACAAAAATTCAACTCAGGGAAATTGAAGAATCCTTAGAATCCAACCACTTCTGGAAACATTGGAACACACTAAACAAATCTCCCCACCAAGAACTAGCCATTCAGAATGGAGATGTCTGGATAAACCACTTCTCCAACCTTTTTAGTAATATCAACAAAAATCAGGAACAAAATGCCCTGTATGACAAACTAAAGGTTTTAGAATCAACCATCAAAGACTACCAGAACCCATTAGACTCTCCAATAACACTAGCCGAACTACTAGACAAAATACAAACCCTCAAATCACAAAAAGCCTGTGGTGTTGATGGCATCCTAAATGAAATGATTAAATACACAGACCACAAATTCAAATTAGCCATTCTCAAGCTCTTCAACATCATCCTGAGTTTAGGTATATTCCCCAACATTTGGAACAAAGGTCTTATTACACCAATCCATAAAAACGGAGACAGATTTGACCCTAGTAACTACCGTGGTATATGTGTAAACAGCAACCTAGGCAAACTCTTCTGCAACATCCTAAACGGCAGACTAGCCCATTTTCTCAGAGACAGAAATGTTCTGAGCAAATGTCAAATTGGCTTCCAACCAAAATTTCGCACAGCAGACCATATATACACTCTCCATACCTTAATCAACAAGCAAATCAACCAAAACAAAAGTAAAATTTTCTCATGTTTTGTTGACTTCAACAAAGCTTTTGACTCCATTTGGCACGAAGGCCTTTTTCTTCAATTGATCCAGTGTGGCATCGGAGGAAAAACATATGACATCATCAAATCAATGTACACCAACAACAAATTTGCAGTTAAAATTGATAACAAGCACACAGAATTCCTCCCTCAGAGTCGTGGAGTGAGACAGGGCTGCAGTTTAAGTCCCGCACTGTTCAATATCTACATAAATGAGCTAGCGCGGGCCCTGGATCAGTCTGCAGCCCCTGGCCTTACTCTACTGGACACTGAGGTCAAATGCCTTCTGTTTGCTGATGATCTGGTGCTGCTGTCTCCCACTAAAGAGGGCCTGCAGCAGCATCTAGACCTCCTAAACAACTTCTGTCAGTCATGGGCTCTGTCAGTTAACCCCAAAAAGACTAAAATAATGATTTTCCAAAAAAGACCCAGATGCCAAGACCAACATCATAGTTTTAAATTAGGCCACATGCCCCTCGAACACACGCAGGATTACACTTACCTTGGCATAAATATTAGCAACACAGGAAATTTTAAAAAAGCTGTTAACGACTTGAGAGAAAAGGCACGGAGAGCTTTTTATGCAATTAAGAGAAATATACAAATTGACATCCCAATCAGAATCTGGCTAAAAATAATGAAAACCGTAATAGAGCCCATCGCGCTGTACGGGAGTGAAGTCTGGGGTCCACTCACAGACCAAGAGTTCTCCACATGGGACAAACACCCAATAGAGACTCTGCAGACCGAGCTGTGCAAAATCTTGCTGCGAGTTCAGCGCAAAACCCCAAATAATGCCTGTAGAGCAGAATTAGGACTATACCCCCTTGTGATAACCATTCAAAAAAGAGCCATTAAATTCCATGCCCACTTAAAAAATAGCGATGAACAGACCCTCCATCACAAAGCCCTGACCTACCAAGAGTTGAAGCCAGAGAACAACGCCCTCGGCCGATTGGTCTCAGAGCTGACGTCACAAACTGACAATAAAAACACAGCCAGACCAAACCAAATAATTCAAACACAAAAAGAAAAATACCTCAAACATTGGACAGACGCAACAGACAAACAGAGTAAACTGGAATGCTATTTGGCCCTAAACAGAAAATATGAATTGCCAGGATACCTGAGTAAAGTAAGTGACCCTAAACTGAGGAAAGTCCTGAGCATGTACAGACTCAGTGAACACAGTCTGAGCATAGAGACAGGCAGACACAGACAGACCTGGCTGCCCAAGGAAGAGCGTCTGTGTCCTCACTGCACAGAGAGGCACCTGGAAACAGAGCTGCACTTCTTGACATTCTGCCCCAATTATAAAATCATTAGAGACACTTTCTATCCCCTTTTCACAACCCACCAGAAAGACTTCCTTCAAAAATCAAATATGGACAATCTCCCACTCCTGCTAGGAGAAGGCCCAGCGAACGCACACCTGGCTGCCCGGTACGTGATGTCCTGCCACGACAAAAGAGCCTCCAGCAGCAGGACAGAGCTAACAACTGTGGAAATATTAGAAGATTAGACTTTTTATTTCATTTCTATTTTATTTATTTATTTATTTTTATCGTATAGTGTTATGAATGCTTTGGCAATGTAAAGATTTCTTTCACCATGCCAATAAAGCTATTTGAATCTTGAATCTTGAGTCAGTCAGTCAGAGAGTCAGTCAGTCAGAGAGTCAGTCAGTCAGAGAGTCAGTCAGAGAGTCAGTCAGAGAGTCAGTCAGTCAGAGAGTCAGTCAGTCAGAGAGTCAGTCAGTCAGAGAGTCAGTCAGAGAGTCAGTCAGTCAGAGAGTCAGTCAGTCAGAGAGTCAGTCAGAGAGTCAGTCAGTCAGAGAGTCAGTCAGTCAGAGAGTCAGTCAGTCAGAGAGTCAGTCAGTCAGAGAGTCAGTCAGTCAGAGAGTCAGTCAGTCAGAGAGTCAGTCAGAGAGTCAGTCAGTCAGAGAGTCAGTCAGTCAGAGAGTCAGTCAGTCAGAGAGTCAGTCAGTCAGAGAGTCAGTCAGTCAGAGAGTCAGTCAGTCAGAGAGTCAGTCAGTCAGAGAGTCAGTCAGAGAGTCAGTCAGTCAGAGAGTCAGTCAGTCAGAGAGTCAGTCAGTCAGAGAGTCAGTCAGAGAGTCAGTCAGTCAGAGAGTCAGTCAGTCAGAGAGTCAGTCAGTCAGAGAGTCAGTCAGTCAGAGAGTCAGTCAGAGAGTCAGTCAGAGAGTCAGTCAGTCAGAGAGTCAGTCAGAGAGTCAGTCAGTCAGAGAGTCAGTCAGAGAGTCAGTCAGTCAGAGAGTCAGTCAGTCAGAGAGTCAGTCAGTCAGTCAGTCAGAGAGTCAGTCAGTCAGAGAGTCAGTCAGTCAGAGAGTCAGTCAGTCAGTCAGTCAGTCAGAGAGTCAGTCAGTCAGAGAGTCAGTCAGAGAGTCAGTCAGAGAGTCAGTCAGTCAGAGAGTCAGTCAGTCAGAGAGTCAGTCAGTCAGTCAGTCAGAGAGTCAGTCAGTCAGAGAGTCAGTCAGTCAGAGAGTCAGTCAGTCAGTCAGTCAGTCAGAGAGTCAGTCAGTCAGAGAGTCAGTCAGAGAGTCAGTCAGAGAGTCAGTCAGAGAGTCAGTCAGAGAGTCGATATATATATTTTATCGATATATAGTCAAGTGATTATGAGATAATAAGAAATTGAACAGGTGTTCCTAATAATCCTTTAGGTGAGTGTATGTATACAGTGGTTAAAGTGGGATTTGGCAGGTGGGGGATCTCTCAAATTTTGTGTAGGTGCAACAGGGCTCACCGTGGGACAACATATTGAGTATCGTGGTATAGCAATGCTTTTTGGGACAAGAGTGTCACTGTGGCACCAAGTATCACAACTTATTTACTTTATATTTGAATGGTTTTATTTTGGTCCATCTACATCTTCACTGATATGATGTTGATACTATGTTAAAATAATATGCAACACAACCTTGTTTTTCACAATGGAAATGCAAACATAAAAATGGGAAATATTAACATGATTAAATCCCGAATTAAGAACACGTAGGGCCCTGGGGCGATAACAAACCCTTGTTTAGCCAAACCCACCAAATCTTGGTGCCACAACGTTTTCTACCACAGAAATAATTAGTATTTTTTTAATAAAAACAAAATCAAAGCACAGAGATACAACTTTACTTTTCATTTAAATGCAAGATATAATGTCCAATGTTTTTGGATGAATATTTGTTTCTTCCTGCTAATGATAATTGACCACAAAAAGATATTTTCTGAAATGACAGTGAGATCAATTAAAAATGGCGCTTCAAGTTTCGACCCCTGGTGTCTAGTGACAATGTAGAAATAGTTTGTTCCTGTTCTTCAGTATATTTCTACTTTACTGGAGTATAAATGTTTCTGTTGACTTTTGTGACTAAACCTACTGAAAATAACAGCTTCCACCCAAATGACTGTGTTGGTGACGTCTGACTGCCAAACGAATGTGATGTGGACTGTTGCTGTGTGTGTCTGCAGGTTGTCGGGCTGTATGGTGACAGAGGAAGGCTGTGGTTATGTGTCTTCAGCTCTGAGGTCAAACCCCTCACACCTGAGAGAGCTGGATCTGAGCTACAATCACCCAGGAGACTCAGTTGATGCACTCAACCACTGCAGGCTGGACAAACTCAAGTATGTTAAGCAGGAAGAGTTTAGAAGTGAAGACGTTCTATGTTATAGTGTACTTTAGGGCTGAACGATATGAAGTGATATGAACTCGCGCGATGAACACATGGCAACAGACAGCCTGACACGATGAAGAAGGGAAAACAGTTTATTTCATGCGCCAATCTGAGTCACGTATTCTGAATACTTGGATTACTTCCACATTGAATTGCATTTTATAAGTGTAGGAATGCGGCCATCAAATCCTGATTGCTAAACATATATTATCAAATATTTAGCTGACGTCAAACATCGGCTCTTGGGCTGGTAAATCAGCGCATAGGAGAATGTAAAGTTGCACGTCAACTAAGCAGGAGCCCCGGCGGTGGGCGGCCAAAACACTTTTTTTGTTAAATGTTTTACAGGCTGTAGTAGGCGATGTTGTTTCACTGACGGAAGTAGATAGGCCTACTAAAATAAACACGCATGTTTGAGCCTTAGCCTATAGTTTTTATTTTCAAAATGTAGGCTATTTAATTATATATATATATATATACACACCTCAATCTCAATTAAATAGCCTACATTTTGAAAATAAAAAATAAAAATAAATAATATATTTAATGAATATATAATGAATGTATATATTTAATATAGGCTATATGAACTATATAGGCGTGCGTTTGAGTGTAGCCGCCCCCCCCAACCACCGCGCCACTGCACAGTTACACTACCTGCTATATTTCCTTCTCCCTTCTCTTTCTTTAATATGAAATGCTGTTTGAATTTCCCAGATAGAAACGCGTTCTTGCCCTGGCTCTGTTGTTCTGGCTCCATCTCGACCTCGAGCTCCCGCTGCTCCTCTCCGACTCCATTGTGACTGATCACGCAAACCGTGCATTTGTCCGTTTTCATATTGGGGCGTTCTGAGAAATGCATTGAGTTTCCTTCATTTATTTAGAGAGTAAATAAACTCATGAAACAGAGAAGTATGGTTAATGTAATCCATTGATTTCAACAATGTAACTGTACTCTAAATATCCACTATTTAAAGTGTAACTGTAAGGAATAGTTAGTCATGATATGTATTCTGAATGCGTAACGCCGGTACATGTGTTCCTGCCCAACACTGAACACGACCGATTAAAGCACTCAGACATGGGAACAGCAGAGCGAACCTTCACATCTCAATATTTATCGCAAGTCATATCGTCATGGCAATATCAAACAATGGTATCGCACATCGCAGCTTTTCCTCATATCGTGCAGCCCTAGTGTACTTCCATAACTCACTGAAATCTGATAAACATTTATGCAGTATATAATAATAATAATAAACGAGAAAAGTGCACAGCTGTAAAAGAGCACAGTCAAAGTGTTGCTGTTAAATAGGGATGGGCTTGATTAATCAACGATCGATAATTGATTGTTGAGAATTTTGTTGATCACGCTAATTTGTTATCGATTAATCGAATGCATTTGTTTAATCTAATGCAGGTTGCGTTGTGTAGTGTGAGTCTTGAAGCAATTCAATGAATTTCACTGTGTGGCAGCAATGACACATTTGACCACTAGGGGGCAATATTTGACACCACACTCAATTGTCTGTGATTTTCCGTATTGATTTCAAAAGTGTGGCGTGGGGCCATTTTGATTTCAAAAGTGAAATAGTTGACTATAAGTCCAACACAGCCACGACTCTAATGATGTGCCACTTAAACAAAGAGCATCCGCCCTGGTTAATGTGGGAGGCGGAGCATCCTGCTCTCAGTCTCAACCTAGCATCAAGGCTAGCGCGGAGGCACCTGTGCATCCCGGCATCATCAGTCCCCTCAGAGCGGGGGTTTTCAGCGGCTGGACTGACGGTCACCAGGCTGCGGTCGCGTCTGACCCCAGATCAGGTCAACATGCTCATATTTCTCAACAAAAATCAGTAGCCTGCTGCAAAAAATCTAGTTGGTTGCTAAGGTGCTATGGGTGGTTGCTAGGCTGTTGCTAAGGTGTTCTGGGCTGTTGCCAGTTGGGTACTAAGGTAATCTGGGCGGTTGCTAGGGTGTCCTGGGTGGTTGCTAGCGTATTCTGGGTTGTTGCTAGGACATTGCTAAGGTGTTCTAGGTGGTTGCTATGGTATTGCTAGACGGTTGTGTGGGTATTCTGGGCAGTTGCTGGTTGGTTACTAAGGTGTTCTGGGTGGTTGCTAGGGGGTCCTGGGTGGTTGCTAGGGTGTTGCTAATGTGCTCTGGTGGTTTCTAGGGCATTGCTAGGAAGTTGCTAGGGTATTCTGGATGGTTGCTAGGCAGTTGGTAGGGTGTTCTGAACAGTTGCTAGTTGGTTACATAGGTATTCTGGGTTGTTGTTAGCGTGTTCTGAGTGATTACTAGGCAGTTGCTAAGGTATTCCGGGTGGTTTGTATGGTGTTGATAGGCGGTTGCTATGGTATTCTGTGTGGTTCCTAGGGCATTGCTAGGGTATTGTGGGTGATGGCTAGGGTGTTCTGGGCAGTTACTAGTTGGTTACTAAGGTATTCTAGGTGGTTGCTAGGGTGCTTTGGGTGGTTGTTAGGGCATTGCAACGCAGTTGCTATGGTATTCTGGGTGGTTGCTAGGCAGTTGCTAGATGTTCTTGGCAGTTGCATGTCACTATTAGCATGTAACTAGTCACTGTTAGCATGTTGGAAGTCCTGTATGCTAGCATGAGTCAAAAGAGCCCCCATCTCTGTCCCCCCATGTTTCTATGACGTTCTGATGCAGAGATACAGGTCTTGCTAAATGGTTGCTAGGCTACTCTGTTTTGTTGCTAAGGAGTGGCTTGGCAGCTGCCAATGATAATCCTCCAAAGGCTGCTTGTCAGTATGAACGATATAAACCAACCGCAGTCCCTCTATGACATTCAGATTAGAAGATGTCCCTCTTTGGGTTTGGGTTGCTAGGGTACTTGATATTGGTTGCTAGGGCGTGGCTAGGAAGTAGTGAAGGTGATTTGTGATTGGCTGTTTCAGCTCAAGGCAAAAGAGCCCACCCTCATGTTTCTATGACACTTCTGTCCAGAGACAATCCTTTGATCTCTTTCAATTGAAGACTATGGGATCAGTGTGTGAGTGTGAGTGTGTGTGTGTGTGTGTGTGTGTGTGAGAGAGGTTTACACATCTTTATTTTTTATTTTTATTTTTTTATCATATTTCATTCCAATATCATTCAAAAAACTACAAAACCTTCAAAAATTAAAAATTACAAAAAAATTAAAATTAAAATAAAAACAGCAACAAAACATCCAATCAAAAAGGATTTTCACCCTTTCATTAAATCTTTAAAACCAACACTTCATCCTGCCCAACCTCACACAAACCCCTTCCCACAGACCATATTGCAGAAAATTCTATAATATTATTAACTAATTTAAAATAAGCAAATTCTATTTTGATTCGAGCAGCCACCATCCCTTTCAGAACTCTTTCTGCATCAACTGAACCAGTACCCAATGTTTTGTTTTTCCTAGTTCTCCAAATTGCCATTTTGGCTGATCCCACAAGGTAATTTAACAAAACCACTTTTTTCCGTTCACTGACTTTGTACATTGGACCACTGATAAAAACTTGATGGGAAAATTCTTCACCCATACTTTCAAAACAATCCTTTAAAAAATAAAAAAGACCTCTTAACCTCCCGCACTGGATAAACAAATGATCAACCGTTTCATCCATCCCACAAAAGAGACACTCCCTCCCTACTTCTGGATTCAGGTGCGCCACGTGTCTGTTTGTTGCTATTATGCCATAGATGAGTCTCCACTGTAAATCTGCTGTACGTTTCTCAATAGGAGGCTTGTACAGAGATCTCCAGCATCCTCTAAAGTCTGGCCCAAACACTTCTGGCCACCTCCATGTTCTGACTCTTCTCAAGACAGTCTGATGTGACACTTTAACACACACAACGTATAGAGCCTTTTTACCAACTTCTTGAAATAATCCCAACTCTGGAGTTTTAAAGGATAAAAAAGTATCTTCATCCTGAATTTCCTGTGCAGCAGAGACTCTTATGGGTGGAAAACTGTAGCTCCGTTCTTCCAAAGGAATTTCTAATGCTTCTCTGCCTACTCCAGGCAGCGCTGCACGTACTTCCATTAACATCTGGTCCAGCAGACGTAAAGAGCGTATTCCTGTCTTGTTCTGGATCGAAACTGCTGTCCTCCACTCGTTGCCGTCTCTTAGATGTTCGATTTTTTTGCAGCCAGCTCTGACCAGACAGTTCCTCACACTGCTTGAAGACAACATTTTTGTTGGTATCAGAGGGTTATGAAACAATGGTTCTCCCAATAACCAGTCCTGTGGTCGCAACATTTCTCTGGTCACAGTAAAAGTCATATTCCACACTTTTAGCATGGATTGGTAAAAAGAAGTCAAATTGTTCAAATCCAGTTCATTCACTTTCAGTAAGAACAGCTGCCTGTCATATCCCAGATTCGATGTTCTCCTTAACAGAGCGCATGCCACATTTGTCCACTCCACATCCTCTTCATATAAAAGTCTTTGCGCTGCTTGTAATCGGAAAGTGCAAATCCTGCTTCTGATGTCAATCAGACTTTGTCCGCCCTCATGAGTTGGAAGATACAAAACTGACGCAGGAATCCAGTGCTGCCCTGTCCAAAAAAACTCCACCAACTTTCTCTGGATACTTTTAACAAGGTCCTCTGGTGGCTCTAAGGGCGTTTTCACACCTACCTTGTTTGGTCCGGATTTTCGGACTTTTCAGTTTGGTCCGAATCAAAATTGCAGGTGTGAAACCTCCCCTGACCTCGGTCCGGACCAAACAGACGAAATTTGGTCCGACGAAAAGAGGTAGTCTCGGTCCGGATCAAACTGAACAAAGGTTCGGTTCGTTTCTAGTGTGAAAGCATTTTCTGTATGGTTCGGACTTTCAGACCATTTACAGGAAGTTCCTGTTTATGTTTAAATATTATAATGTTATTTTTAAATTCAATCTAGGCTACATTGATTATGAAAAGTGAAAATATGCGCAAGAAGATGCGCTTTCTGTCTTCTGAATATGTCAGAAGACAGAAAGTCAGAAATAATTTTGAACGAAATTTTGTATGATTTTGCTTAGAAAGCATTTCTTTAATGGGAATTTCGTTTTGTATAAATTGTATCTTTATTTTAATCAACGTTTAATCAGATAATTGCCTGGATTTAATAAATAAGAAGCAAAAAGAATAGCAGACAATAATCGCGGGAGCGATCATGCTTTACACATGAACTGGAGCGGGTCTCAAATAAACCGAAACTTAGCAGGCTTGCCTCACAAACATGAGAAATATGTGTATATAAAGCTTGAAATGTCCACTTTTAAACGTAACGAATAAAAAATAGTCAAGCAATGCGCAATGCGCACTGTTCAATAGTGGCGGTGATATGCGTCCGTTCATTCATTCTTATCAAAGACGCTGACGTCAGACGCACGTCCGTTTACAAACCAATCAATGTCCAGATGCCGCCCACATAAATGATGACGAGTGGACGCAAGTGCGTCATGTAAAGTTCTTTAGTGCGCTCGCATGATTGCAATGTGAAACCAAACCAAAACTAACCGAATGTTTAAAAAGTATCAAAACATGAACTTCGGTTCGGACCTTGGTGCGGACTTTCAGATGTGAAAACGCCCTAAGACGCTCAATCGGTGCCATAACATGGAAGCAGCCAGGTTATTTATAACCAAAACTCTTTGTCCATGATTGTGCGACCCGGAATACAATATGTTTGGTCTCTTCTGACCACAATATGTAAATATTTTTTTAACCTATTGGCTAAAACTTTAGCCAATATTTTATAGTCCGAGCACATCAAAGACACAGGTCGCCAATTTTTTTAATAAACCTAGATCTCCATTTTTTGGTATAAGAGAGATCACAGCCCTCTGACAACTAGTTGGTAATGTGCCTTTTTCAAAACACTCACAACAAACTTCATACAAATCTTCACCTAAAACATTCCAAAAAGTCTTATAGAATTCAGCAGGTAAACCATCTATTCCTGGTGCACGCCCAGTGGAAAGTTGTTGGACTGCATCTGAAAGTTCATTAAAGTTGATCATGATATCGAGATTTTTCTTATCCTCAGGTTGCAACTTTGGTAGTCCTTGTAATAATTGTGCCATATTCTCAGAGTCACAGTCAGTGTGTCCATACAAATCAGCATAAAAAACCATTGCCATTTTCCTCATCTCTGTTGGATTTGATGTTAATGTTCCATTTTCCTTGCGCAGATGAAGCATTCGCTTTTGTTGTGCAACTTTCCGCTCCAGATTAAAAAAATAAGAAGTGGGAGAGTCAATGTCCTTGATAGAAGAAATTCTTGCTCTAATTAGAGCACCCTTTGCTCTTTCCTCTAAAATAGATCTTAATTCAAATTTCTTATTCCTTAAACCATTTGGCAAACCCAAGACATTTACATCCATCACACTTTCCATACCTTTTATTTCCTTCTCCAACTGCTCAATTCTCTCTTTTACACACACAGTATTGCTATAGGAAAAATTCTGACAAAAAACCTTTATTTGCGTTTTCCCCACCTCCCACCACTGTATCTTTTTTTCAAAATTACCTTTATTCAATTTCCACCTTTTCCAAAAAACACAGAGTGAGAGTGAGAGTGAGAGTGAGAGAGAGAGTGAGAGGGAGAGAGAGAGAGAGAGAGAGGGAGAGAGAGAGAGAGAGAGAGAGAGAGAGAGAGAGAGAGAGAGAGAGAGAGAGAGAGAGAGAGAGAGAGAGAGAGAGAGAGAGAGAGAGAGAGAATTGAATTTAGAAAACCTTTATTTCACAATCAACTTAATACACACAAATTAAACAAGTTAAAACAGCAAACCGATTACGGGAAAAAAATTTATTCATCTTCTAAAATGGTACAAACAATTCCTTTACAACACCAAATCTTCTCAAAAATAAACAAATCATTCATAGTTTTATAAAACTTGTACTCAATCAGTACTCTTGATTTCACCAATGATAAAAAAGTCTCAATGATGTTCTGACCATGTTTCTGTTCAATTTGATCTCTTCTACTAACATATATTGCCATTTTTGCTTGACCAATTAAAAAATTCAGCAACTGGCAAATATACTTCTTTTTTTGACTATATTTAAAACCCAAGATAAACACAGTTTCAGTAAACAATTCATTAAACCCACAAAAAACATTTTCTAAAAACTCAAACAATGATATCAATCTAGCACATTGTACAAATGCATGGAAAACTGTTTCTCTTTGTAAGCAAAAGGGACAATCATCATTAACTTCCACATTTAAAACAGAAACAAAAGAATTAACAGCTATAATACCATGAAGAATCCTCCATTGCAAATCCCCAACCTTTTTTGATAATGGCGGTTTATAAAGAATTCTCCATTCTGGTTTTACATCTTCCTTCAAACCAAAAAACTTCCTCCACGGTGTATCAGGTTTACTTGCCAGATGATTCTTATTAAAACCCATCACACAAGCTCCATACAATATCTTTCCTTTAGTAGTTAAAAAATCTAACCACCGCAAGTCCCAACTTTTAAATGGAAAACCCTTAAGACCATCCAACTTTGGTGAAATCATTAAACAAGGAAAAAAATCATTTTCATCAGGAATAGATTCTCCAGATAAATATTCTTTTACCATTAAACTCTCTTCTGTTGTGAGGGAAGACTTTAACTTTTTTTAAAAAAGAGCAACTAAACGAATAGATCTAGTGCCTAAAAAATCAGCTACTTTTACATCATTGTCCAAATTCTCCAGCTATATCCAGCAATTTTCTTAAAATAATCACTTTTGATTCTTGAAGCCTAAAGCCACAATTAAAAAAACTGTTATTGTCCTTTACATCCAACCGGGCTCCAAGAATTAAAGGTTCCTCCAGGAGCCAGTGAAGTGAGTACGGGTTTTCGGATTTCTGAATATAAAACAGACTCCAAGCTTTAAAAAGACTCTTGTAAAAAGGAGGGAAAACAGACAAGTCCATTTTTAAAGGGTTTAGTAGAAACAAATGTTTATCCAGTCCGAAACCTCCAAAGTTTTGCAAAATAATATGGGCCATTGCCCTCCAGCTGACATCTGATGCACCATCTAAAAGTCTCTGCAGAAACTGTAAACGAAACGCTGCAGTTCTGCTCCGTAAATGGATCAGTCCTTGTCCTCCTTCTTCCTTGGGGAGATAAAGAACACTCTGTCGAATCCAATGTAATTTGTCCCAAAAAAAGTCTACAAGTATCGCCTGTATTTTCATCAGTATTTGGGGAGGTGGATCAACACACACCAGCTTATGCCACAGTGAAGATGCGACCAGGTTGTTGATAACCAGAATTCGTCCTCTATATGACATTTTAGGGAGCAGCCACTTCCATTTTTCTAAACGTCCTTTAATTTTTTCAACAACTCCTTCCCAATTCTTTTGTTGATTGGTGTCATCACCTAAAAAAACTCCCAAATATTTTAATCCACCTTTACCCCAAACCAAATCGGGAATTTTTGGATTACCGATTTTCCATTTACCAACCAAGAGTGTTTCACATTTCTTCCAATTCACCTTTGCAGAAGATACAAGAGTAAAATCATTAATTACATCAAATAAACTTTGCACATCTTTTTGTCCACTTACAAACACCATTACATCATCAGCATAAGCAGATAAACATATCTTTTTTTTACAGTTAGGCAATCGTATTCCATCAATTTGTTCCCTTATTTTTTGTAATAAAGGCTCAATGGCTAAGGCATACAACATTCCAGACAGAGAGCACCCTTGTCTTACACCTCTTTTAACCTGAAATGGAGCACATAAACCGCCATTAATCTTCAAAACACTTTCAATATCACTATAGAGTACCTGGACCATCATAATAAAATCTCTTTTAAAACCGAAAGCTGCTAAAGTTTTCCATAAATAGGGGTGCTCGACCCTATCAAAAGCCTTCTCCTGGTCCAGTGAGATCAATCCAAAATCCAAATCAAGCAACTTTGACACCTCTAAAGCATCCCGAACTAAAGAGATGTTATCAAAAATGGATCTGCGAGGAATACAGTAGGACTGGTCTGGATGTATTACTTGCCCAATTACTTCAGCCAATCTGTTTGCCAACACCTTAGAGAGCAGTTTGTAGTCACAACAAAGAAGTGATACAGGGCGCCAATTCTTTATTTCTGTCAAATCTCCTTTCTTCGGTATAAGCGTTATCACTGCCCTCCTGCAGCTCAACGGCAACATACCTACTGACAGACCATCACTCAGCACTTGTAACAAGTCCGCTCCCAATTCGGCCCAGAAAGACTTGTAAAAGTCAACTGGGAGGCCGTCAATCCCAGGAACTTTTCCCGATTCCATGTCATGAAGGGCCTTATATAACTCCCCCAGGCTTGGCACACCTGAAAGAGCCACATTACCCTCTTCTGACATCTTTGGTAGGGAGCTCAAGAAAGTGCTGTCTACATCACCCTCCGTTTCATACTCACTTCTAAACAGATTTTTGTAAAAACCAACTGCTCTCTTTCTAATGTCACTGGGGTTCAGCAAAAACTGACCATCTTCCGATCGCAAGGCTTTAATCAACCTCTTCTGTCCATTTTTTTTCTCTAAACAGAAAAATATTTTTGACGGTGCATCCATATGACTTATATTTTGAAATCTTGATCTGACCAATGCGCCCTGTGTTCTGTATTCCAGCAGTTCCGCTAACTGAGCTTTCTTTTTGAAAAATAGTTCAAAATGATTACTTGTCCCAGTTGATTCAGCTATTTTTTGACACTCACTTAATTCATTCTCCAACATTTCCAAAGATTTTTTAGCCTCTATAGTGACATTGCGAGTGTATTGTTGACAAAACTGTCTAATTTTAACTTTACCAATGTCCCACCACTGCTGTATTGATCTAAAATTAGTCTTTGATTTTCTGTAATTCTGCCAAAAATACTTAAAAGAGTCTCTAAAAAAACTATCACTCAGTAAAGAAATATTAAAATGCCAATAGGCACTACTAGGTTTAATGGAATTCAAAATAAAACTACAATGTACCATGCTATGATCAGAAAATCCTATTGGAATTATAGAGCATTTTTTGAAAATATTAAGCTGATGTGAAAACCCATACATTCGATCTAATCTGGCAAGGGATGCCATGTTTTCCCTCATATGAACCCATATATATTGTCTCACGTTTCCATTTAATTGTCTCCAAATATCACATAGTTCAAACTTCTTAATAAAATGAATAAGATGTTTCTGAGACGGCAAATGGGGTTCAACATGGTTCCTATCAATCATATTTTCTGTGCAATTAAAATCTCCCCCCAAAAACAAATATTCATCTTCTGAGCAACTTTGTAAAGTCGTACATAATAAATCTAAGAAAAACAATCTTTCCACAGGAACTGTTGGAGCATAAATACAGATAAAAACCAAAACATAGCTTTCATAGACAGCTCTAATTTTTAGTAATCTTCCTTTCACAACTTCATCAACTATATAAGAAATTGGACTACATTTTTTTGAAAATAGCACTGCAACTCCTGCACTTATTGAAGTGTTATGGCTTAAAATTGTTAACCCCTCAAATTCTCTTCCCCAGTCTGCTGCATTCCCCCCATCACTATGTGTTTCTTGTAACATTACAATATCAAGATTCTTCTGTTTCATTAATACATTTAACATTCCTCTTTTCTTAATATCTCTAGCACCATTTATATTCAGGGTTGCTAGACTAACTTCACTCATGACCAATAGAAGAAAAACCCACCAAAAAAACCCCACACTTATTAATGTGGAAAATGAGCTTAACTTATTAAACATCCTCCTTAAGTTTCTCTACATTCCTCACCAACTTTTTTAAACGATAAACTTCTTTATTGTAAAGCATCCTTCAGCCATAAAATGTCTTGTTTTCTCAACAAACTGTGTTATATTAGGGAAATAGTCTTGTACACACACACCTCTCTTGTTCTTTGTTGACTTAAGGAACAATTTTATCTCTTCACTATCATAGCTCCGAACAGAGAAGTCACTCAAAGGCAACGCCACACTGGAATCTGAGGATTCACTATCACTTTCGGTTTCATTATCATTGCTACCATCCAAGTCAGCTTTCTTCCCAGCTTTTTTATTTTGAGACTTATCAATCTTTTTTCTTTTTAGAGGTGCTTTGAACATTTCTATTTGTGCCTCCATTTCCATGTCCACACAATCAATTCCACTCTTCTTTTGTACAACCTGTGTTACACTTCCAATAGTAACATCTTCTCTTTCTTTTTCAGGATGTTTTGATTGTTTTACATCAGATACAATATCAACTTGGTCTTTCTTTTCTGTATCTATACCTGTGACAACAACAGAATTTGTTCCAACTATCTCCTTACAAGTAACCACTTCAGTCTCACTATGATTGTCACCCTGCAACTCCGAGCTCAGTGAAACTATCCCAGCTTCTCTACTACTCGTACTTGGATTGGAAACCGTATCCCCTTTCTCAGTGACTTTCTTTTCTGGGCAGTTACGAATCAGATGTCCTATTTTTCCACAACCAAAGCATTTCGTCATCGCAGTTGTTACAAAAATGACGTAATCAAAATCATCAACTCTAAAACTAAGTGAAAAATCCAATTCCTCATCATCCTGAATAATCATGTATGCAAATCTCCTGAAAGACACAATATGTTTCAACAGGGGAGAGCCCGTGCTAATCTGGATTTTTTTTATTGGGGACACCAATTTTCCATAACGTGATAAAGCTTCTGTTATATTCTGGTCACTGAGAAAGGGGGGAACGTTAGATAAGGTGACCCTCTTAGATGGTAGTGAGAGGGGAAGAACCTGAACAAAATCACCACCAATCACAATTCCACTCTCAACTGCTTCATTCACTTTTTCAACGTTACTAAGAAAAATCACAGTAGCGTTATTCATCCTCGATGCGGATAGAATAGATCCATGTCCCACAACTTCGCCGATCGCTAAACAAATATCTTCTACGCTCGCCGCAAACGCCACTTTCACCGCATTACGTCGCGTGAGCGTGGACAACACCTGTGTAGCTGGGGTCGTCATGCTTTCTCCGGTAAAGCCCGGTAGCACGCGGCCCAAACCACACACAAAAACTACCACAAACTATAAACAAACACACACAAACAAAAAGGCGGAAAAGAGAAAGATATTTAGACACAGAAAACAACTTCACTCACCGCACTCCACTCGCAAAACACCACTCAACACCCGCACCGGAAGTGAGAGAGAGAGAGAGAGAGTGTGTGTGTGTGTGTGTATGTGTGTGTGTGTGTGTGTGTGTGTGTGTGTGTGTTCACTGATTAACTGTCACTTTGTGTGTTTTGTAGTGTGGATCATGGAGGAGAGATCAGGATTACAGCAGGACTACACAAATGTACGTCTACACACACACACACACACACACACACACACACACACACACACACACACACACACACACACACACACACTCTCATACAAGTGCACTCACACACACACATTCTTTCATACATACACACACACACACTCTCATACAAGTGCACACACACACATTCTCTCATACATACACACACACACACACACACACTCTCTCTCTCTCACACACACACACACACACACACACACACACACACACACACACACACACACACACTCTCACTCTCACTCTCACTCTCTCTCTCACACACACACACACACACACACTCTCTCTCTCTCTCTCTCTCTCACACACACACACACACACACACACACACACTCTTAACTGTAGGATCTGATCTGTTTGGTAACCATGGTGATTTTCAGTCAGAGCCTCATTTATATGGGAATCTGTTCACAGTGCTTTGTTATCATTTGTTGCTTGGCAACAGACCTGAGAGTCGAGCACTGAACTGAGATCAGATGAGATTTATAGACAGTATAAGAATCATAAATCAAGCTCAGATATGCTGCTGGAATATGAATTTGTGAAAATCATAAATGTGTCAGATCTGAACTCATCATTTTTACAGTGAACATTAAAATATTCATAAAGAAAACATGACAGAAGAGTTTTAGAGCTGATCATGAGTGTGTGTTCATGAGTGTGTGTTCATGAGTGTGTTCATGAGTGTGTGTTCATGAGTGTGTGTTCATGAGTGTGTTCATGAGTGTGTGTTCATGAGTGTGTTCATGAGTGTGTTCCTGAGTGTGTGTTCATGAGTGTGTGTTCATGAGTATGTGTTCATGAGTGTGTGTTCATGAGTGTGTGTTCATGAGTGTGTGTTCATGATTGTGTGTTCATGATTGTGTGTTCATGAGTGTGTGTTCATGAGTGTGGGTTCATGAGTGTGTGTTCATGAGTGTGTTCATGAGTGTGTGTTCATGAGTGTGTGTTCATGAGTGTGTGATCATGAGTGTGTGTTCATGAGTGTGTGTTCATGAGTGTGTGTTCATGAGTGTGTTCATGAGTGTGTGTTCATGAGTGTGTGTTTATGAGTGTGTGTTCATGAGTGTGTGTTCATGAGTGTGTGTTCATGAGTGTGTGTTCATGAGTGTGTGTTCATGAGTGTGTGTTCATGAGTGTGTGATCATGAGTGTGTGATCATGAGTGTGTTCATGAGTGTGTGATCATGAGTGTGTGTTCATGAGTGTGTTCATGAGTGTGTTCATGAGTGTGTGTTCATGAGTGTGTGTTCATGAGTGTGTTCATGAGTGTGTGTGTTCATGAGTGTGTGTTCATGAGTGTGTGTTCATGAGTGTGTTCATGAGTGTGTGATCATGAGTGTGTGTTCATGAGTGTGTGTTCATGAGTGTGTGATCATGAGTGTGTGTTCATGAGTGTGTGTTCATGAGTGTGTGTTCATGAGTGTGTGATCATGAGTGTGTGATCATGAGTGTGTGTTCATGAGTGTGTGTGTTCATGAGTGTGTGTGTTCATGAGTGTGTGATCATGAGTGTGTGTTCATGAGTGTGTGATCATGAGTTGTGTGATCATGAGTGTGTGATCATGAGTGTGTGTTCATGAGTGTGTTCATGAGTGTGTGTTCATGAGTGTGTGTGTTCATGAGTGTGTTCATGAGTGTGTGTTCATGAGTGTGTGTTCATGAGTGTGTGTGTTCATGAGTGTGTGTGTTCATGACAGAAGAGTTTTAGAGTTGATCGTGTGAATGATGATTAATCTGAACTGAGACACTGATGATATATTGAACATGAAGAGTTCAGCTACATTACAAGATCAGATTCATAATCGCTCATTCTGTGTGTTTCTCTCCATCAGACTCACTTCGGCTGACTCTGGACCTGAACACAGCACATACACTCCTCCGTCTGTCTGAGGGGAACAGAGAGATTACTGGCACTCTCACAGATCAGTCGTATCCTGATCATCCTGACAGATTTGATTGGTATCGTCAGGTGTTGTGCAGAGAGAGTGTGTGTGGACGCTCTTACTGGGAGATTGAGTGGAGTGGACGTGTGTTTATATCAGTGTCATATCAGAGCATCTGCAGGAAGGGAGAGAGTATTGAGTGTGTGTTTGGACGTAATGATCAGTCCTGGAGTTTGCTCTGCACTCCTGCCAGTTACTCATTCGTACACAATAACACAGAGACCGTTCTCCCAGTAAAGCCCATCAGCAGCTCTGGCTATAATAGAGTAGGAGTGTATGTGGATCCCAGTGCAGGAACTCTGTCCTTCTACAGCGTCTCTGGAGACACAATGAGCCTCATCCACACAGCCCAGACCACATTCACTCACACACTCTATCCTGGGTTAGGGGTTGGTTCTGCATCATCAGTGAAACTGTGTTGATGAATCAGGATAGACTGATGAGAGATTCTACCCATAATGCTTTGAGCTCATGATAATCAGTGACAGTGAGACGTTATAGAGTCTCTTCAATACATTAATACTACAGCTGAAACAACGTGTGTGTGTGTGTGTGTGTGTGTGTGTGTGTGTGTGTGTGTGTGTGTGTGTGTGTGAGTGAGAGAGACATTAGTGTGTGTGTGTGTGTGTGTGTGTGTGTGTGTGTGTGTGTGTGTGTGTGTGTGTGTGTGTGTGGGCATGTTTTTGTGAAATATCAGGACACAAATGTGTATAATGACATGGGTATTACAAAAAGAGGGTAAATATGAGGACGTTCCCCATGTCCTCACTTTTCAAAATGCTTATATTTCACACAGAATGAGGTTTTTATCACAGACAGTAAACTGCGCAGTCTCCTGTGAGGGGTAAGTTTAGGGGCAGGGGCAGTGTGTGTGTGTGTGTGTGTGTGTGTGATGGGTAGGTTTAGGAGCAGTGTAGGGGCAGTGTAGGGGGATAGGTAATGTATGTGTAGGTGTGTGTGTGTGTGTCATGGCGGCGGAGGCATGCTCGCACGCTTCACGCTGACATGCTGCACTAAGAAAGTTAACATCTACACCCGTCGTAGCTGCCGGCGAAAACGCAGAAAGAGCTTGAACATGTTAATATCAGGACTACTTACAATGTGCGTGGTTTCAACCCTGAAGCTTGCAACCAAAGCTGCTTTAAGAAGCGGTAAGATCCGTAATATCGGATGGCGAATCCATGACCCGACAAATGTTTGTCCTGAAAGTAACCATCTGCACGCCACTTGGCCGAACTTTGAACAGTACAATCGCCCGCTTTCTGATCAAGAATGGATGCACTTTCAGGTACAGGAGAGAGAGTTCAGGAAAACCCTGGATGTGAAACTAATTAATGACAGACAAACAGTACAATTCACCGGAAACAACCCGCGTCACTGGACTAAACTTATAACCATCCTATGTGGAGTATACTACAGGAATGGATCCTACACACCAACTCATAAAGATGGGAGACCATTAGGAATACCTTTGCTAAAGTACACCGTAAGAATTCTTCGGAAATTCCCCCTCTGTAGAACGCTCTCACCGAGGCCCGATCCAGAGACGCTCACTGAATGGATAAATCAGCAGCTGTGCTTCGTACGGGAAACCATCCAGCCGGCGCTCAATAAAGCGACGAATTCCAGCAGCATGAGAGAAACCAGAGTGGTAAGCGGAAACGAACTAGCTTATCTTTGGGATCACCGTAGGAGTAAGGCAATTGATATTATTCTAAATAACAGCCCATACCTAGATCCCCCACCTGCGATAAACGACGTGAATAACGTTTATGAGTATTATGTTGCGAAATGCCAACCAGCACAGATACACCAGCAGACCAGCAGTCCTCCGTGGAGTGGCGCTCTTGACCTGGAAGACCCGAGGTGTTATCCCGTAAGCTCGGATTTCACCGCGGAGGAGATTTCAGCCGTGCTCTGCAGCCTCCCGAATAACAAAGCATGCGGTGCAGACGGTGTGACCTATGAAGTACTTAAGGCAACTGTTACGGCCGTACATAAAGGATACAAGTACACTGAATGACTTGCAAGTTTTTATTACTCTTCAATATTCAGATAAATTAATATAACAAAGTCTAGGGTTCAAAATCAAAAGGGGAAAAATCATAATCCAAATGGGGAAGAGAAAAGGTGGGTATGGGTTGTAAACAAATAAAGGTGTGCCAAAATGACTTCTCCAGAAGGTGTCAATCCCCTGGACGAAGTGAAGTATAATGGTGAAGGCCAAGGCTTTATCCTCTCCTTCATTAGATGGAAAACAGGGAACAGGTTTGTACACTCTCCTGCGCTCTCATTAACACAGCGCCCTCAGCAGGCGAGCAAGTGGAACGCAGGGTCGTAACACCTCCCTCCTCAAAAAAGATTCGACCACGAATCTAAACAACAAAGAAAAGACAGTTAAAACACTTCCAAGAACAAATACAAAGAAAAGTTCTGGGGATCCAGAGAAACGTCGTCTCTTCAATCTTCAACACCTCTGGGCCCTAGAGATGCAAAGAAGAAGGAACAGGCAACGCAGAAATGTTATACCCTAGAAAGTGTGTCAGCTATAACGTTATCTTTTCCTCGAATGTGTTTGATATCAAGATGGAAAGGTTGTAAAATGAGACTCCATCGCATAAGTCGCTGATTTCGATTCCTCATCCGATTTAAGAAGACCAAAGGATTGTGATCCGTATAAATGGTAATCGGTGCAGCAATTGACCCTAGATATACCTCAAAATGTTGTACGGCCAACACTAGGGCAAGAGCTTCCTTCTCAATAATGGAATAAACCTGTTGATGCCGATTAAATTTCTTTGAAAAGTAACTTACGGGATGTGGAACCCGGTTCAAATCCTCCTGCAAGAGAACAGCGCCCGCACCGCAAGCACTCGCATCAATTGCAAGACTAAAAGACTTTTCAAAATTTGGAGCTGTTAAAACAGGGGCACATGCCAGCAAAGCCTTACAATTTTCGAAAGCCTGCTGACATGTCTCAGACCACTGAAAAGAGAACTTGGGACTCAATAAATCGGTGAGAGACTACACTGGCAAAATTTTCACAAAAGCTCCGATAATATCCCACCATGCCGAGGAATCGTCGCAATTCACGACGAGTGGTGGGAACTGGAAAGTTACAAATGGCTTCTACCTTGGTCTCAATGGGCTTTACACAACCATTTCCCACTACCTTGCCCAAATAGGTAACGGTTGCCTTCGCAAACTCAGACTTAGCGAGATTAACTGTGAGATTAGCCTTTTCTAAACGAGAAAAGAGTTCCTTAATCTGGTTAAGATGCTCAAACCAGGAGGAACTATACAGCACGACGTCGTCAAGATATGCCTCACATCCTGACATTCCATACAGTATACAGTTTACGAGTCGCTGGAATGTCGCGGGTGCATTTCGAACTCCGAAAGGCATCACTGTATACTGCAGGAAGGCATCAGGCGTAACGAAGGCAGATAATTCCTTCGCGCGACTAGTCAAGGGCACCTGCCAATACCCCTTTAAGAGGTCGAATTTGCTGACGTATCGGGCAGAGCCAACATGATCGACACAGTCATCAATTCGAGGTAAAGGGAAACAGTCCGGCTTTGTCACAGAATTAAGTTTTCGATAATCTGTGCAGAATCGATATGAGCCATCAGGTTTATTTACTAAAACACAAGGGGAACTCCATGAACTGAAACTAGATTCAGCCAGATTATGAGCAAGCAGATAGTTCACCTCTTGTTTCAGCAAATCTCTTTTAAAAGGATTGACTCGATAGGCGTTCTGTTTAAATGGACATGAGGTTCCTACGTCGATATCATGTTCGATGACAGAAGTGCGACCGGGAACGTCAAGGAAAAGAGAGGGAAATGACATCACCAACTCAGTGACATCACTTCTCTCTTTCTCAGTCAAATAAGAAAGATGAGAGGACAGGTTAAGAAGAATCTCAGAGTTTTTAAGTCGCCCGTCGACCTTTTCTCGAGAAAGGAAACTCTCATCCTCATCAGCATTCTCTAAAGAATCCCCACTCGTGCTGTGAAAGAGAGGAGACGATTCTGAAAAAGAGTCACAAGAGTTTACCACATGAACAGTAACGGAATGAACAGGAGCTATATACAATTTCAACAAGTTACTGTGACAGACTTGTACTTTTTTTCTCCGGTCAGGAGTATTCTACAGATAGTTATTATCGGAAAGACGTTTAGCTACACTGTAGGGGCCTGTAAATTTAGCCTGAAATGGGTTGGCAGGTAGAGGCAGCAAAGCCAATACTTGATCACCCACCTGATACTCCCTCAGCTTAGCTTTTCTGTCAAAATGTTGTTGCATTTTTATTTGAGATTTACTCAACTTCTTTTTAGCAAGAGCTCGTGCCTCATACAATCTACGCCGGAATCCACTCACATAATCTGAAATGTTTTCAGAAGGTTTAGACGTTCGCCACTCATCAGCTAACACAGCCGTAGGTCCTCGCACTACATGTCCGAACACTAATTCATTTGGACTAAACCCAAGACTTTCTTGGATTACCTCACGTATCGCTAATAACATCCACGGCAGACCTTCTTCCCAATCCGCATCGAGTTCCACACAATATGACCTCAAAAGGGACTTCAGGGTTTGGTGAAACCTCTCAAGAACTCCCTGACTCTGCGGATGATAGGCACTAGAAATATTGTGGTTTACTCGAAGTTGACGCAGGGCTTTGGAGAACTGTTTTGACATGAAGTTCGAACCCTGATCGGACTGAATAACTTTGGGAATTCCAAAGGTCGACATGAAATTAGTGAGGGCCTTCAAGACAGATTTAGTAGTGATGGACCTTAGCGGATAAGCAGAAGGATAACGAGTAGTCTGGCACATGACGGTTAAAAGGTATTGGTGACCAGTCTTAGACCGGGGCAAAGGACCAACACAGTCAACTATCAAATGCTCGAAAGGTGTGGAGACGACAGAAATAGGCTGCAATGGAGCAACAGGTACTTTTTGATTTGGCTTACCGGTGATCTGGCATGTATGACAAGATCGAATATGTTTTGCCACATCTCGTTTTACCTTAGGCCAATAGAACTGTCGCAAAACCCGATCATACGTTTTGCGAACTCCGGTATGCCCAGCAAGTCCTTGATGAGCCAAATGCAACACAGAGTCTCTCACTGTAAAAGGAAGCACAATCTGAGTTTTAGGTTCCAGAGAAACATCTTTATGCAGGACCACTGTCCGACAAAGCAGACCATCATCAAGAAAGTACGAAGAGGACAGAGGATCAGAACACTTCTTAGACCCGGCTGCAGAAAATAAAGGTTTAAGAGTGTCATCGCTCTGTTGAGCTCTAATTAAATCTTCTCGAGAGATCTGTAACAAAGAAGTTAGAGAACAGTCATCAACATCAGAGAGATTAACATTGGTTTTCTCAGGAGTGGACAGAACCTCAGACGTATCAGCAGATTCATTTTTCAGCACTGTTGAATCTTTCTGGTCAGAAGACAACGAAGAGCAGGACTTCAGGTCTCTTTGCTTAGGACATATATACACATCAGATCCTGGCTTACCTGTATTAACAGTGTAAAAGAAAGTGTCATGCAGTGGAACTTCAACTTGATGTTCAGACAGGGGTTTAGCCATTGATCGAGTAACTGCACAAGCTGGAAACAAATCAGGAAATTCTCTACAATTGTCAACATCAGATTTCCTAGGTGTAGATGCTATTATGGGCGGAGCTGCCACACCACTCCGTCCCCAAACATTCCCACCAGCCAAGTCATTTCCTAGAATAAAGGTAATCCCAGGGACTGGAAGTGCAGAACGAACACCAACTACTACATCACCAGAGACAATGGCAGAGGAAAGATGGATTTGATGCAAAGGCACTTCAACAAACCCAATCTCAAAACCTCGCACTAGTACATGAGTTCCAGTAGCGGTTTCAGAAGTTAAAGGCAAAATTCCTTCTAGGAGAAACGACTGTGCGGCTCCCGTATCTCGAAGAAGATGCACTGGCACCGTTTCGTTTGAACCAGGCAATGACACATTTCCCTCAGTGATAAAAGGTGTATAATCAACGGAGGAAGCTATACACTGATCAACAGATTTATCACCAGTACTAGATAAATGACAATCTTTCTCATCACGAGTGTCAACAATAAATGGTGAAGTAGAAACTAAAGCAACAGGTTTTGACAATCTCTCTTTCTTCTTGAGAATTAGACAGTCAGATATTTTATGACCAGGCTTTTTACAATAAAAGCAAACCATGTCTCGTGAGAGTGCAGGCTTACTAACATGTTCAGCAACTGTCGCCTTAATATTCCTACTCATCACAGGAGACTTCGTCTTAGACTGAAAGCAAAACTTAGACCTACTCATATCGTTGGTTTTAAGACCGACTGAACTGAATGACCCACGATGGGTTAACACAAATTCATCAGCCATGATAGCAGCTTCAGAAAGTGTATTCACCTTGTGTTCAGTGAGATGCGTAGCTACAGCACGAGGAACACAATGTTTAAACTCCTCTAAGAGCACTAATTCTCTTAACTGCTCTTTAGTTGTAACTTTCATTGAAGTGCACCAACGATCAAATAAGTTCTCTTTTTGATGAGTACATTCATCTGTTTTACTCAAACTCCTAAATTTTTGTCGATATGCCTCAGGCACGAGTTCATATGCGTGTAACACAGCAGATTTCACCACATCATACTCACCACTCTGTTCCAGTGAGAGTGCAGAATAAACTTCCTGAGCTTTACCTGTGAACACACACTGTAACAATAAAGTCCAAAAGCTTCTCGGCCATTTCATGGATAAAGCAACACGTTCAAAGTGATAGAAATATTTATCCACTTCCTTTTCAGAAAATGGCGGAACTAATCTCATATTTCTATGAACATCAAACACAGGTTCACCTGCATTCGCACGCGGTTGTGGAACAGGAGGCACATTCGCTTGCGCTGTCTTTGCTGCTAGTTCCAACTCCAACTTTTTAATCTGAAACGCTCTCTCTTCTCGTTCCTTCTCTATCTGAAATGCTTTCTCTTCTCGATCCCTCTGAAACGCTCTCTCGTCACGTTCCTTCTCTATCTCAAGCTCCATTCTTCGCATGGCTAACTGATGATCTAATTTTCTCCCTTCAAATTCTCTTTCTACCGCTCGCTCTTTCATAGCGTGATCGTCACGTTCAGCACGAACTCTCGCGGCCTCTAAACACAATTGCTTCTCTTGCAAAGATAATTCTGGAAATTGTGTGTCACTTTCACTATAAACCTCAGCAGGAGTAGACACAAACGATTCACTAGGAGTAATTAACTCAGTGCTTACCTCTATAACTCCCCTATCAACAAGTGATCGCTTCAAAGTAGTCACGATAGTTTCCTTCAGCCTCTTCTCTTGAGAAGTAAGATCGACACTGAAGCGTTCGGCGATTTGCACTAACTGCTCCTTTGTACAACTCTCAAGCAAAGCTTCTGACGGACACGCAAAGAAATCTTCGACCACCGAAGACATTTTGTTCGTATATGTATACGCACAATAACACAAACGAAACTACTACATGTGAGACGCTGTTTACCCGAAATACAACTCCCATAAGCCACTGCTTCAAAAATGAACTACGTCACCGTATTACGCAACTTATGTTCATTCACAAAAACTTCCGAAGACTTCCCACAAGTCAAAACACAGTGTAAACGCGAGAATAAACCGCACTATACACACGAACGCAATGATTTACCTTTACTTATTTGTTGAATGGATTTACCGTTTACAATATGAGAACTCCAGCTCCTAACTCAGAAAAACACTAACTAAATCCTCCCTGGTCTTCAGAGATGTACCGGGCTCGGGGCGGCATTAAACGCTGAACTCCGCGACAATCAGTCAGACTGAAGGTCCGGAAGCGTACCCCCTAGGGAGAGTGAATCTCCACCCAGGATAACCTCCAAAAACAAGAAAGGCAAAATAACAAAACAAAACAACAAACAGTGCTCCGTCGGAAAGATTGTATTCACAATCCAGCTGGAAACACTCTAACTAAGCAGAGTTCTCATTTATAAAAGGTAATCATTCACAAAAACATACACACATACAACCCATACTTACCAACGTTTCCTACCCCCATAGGATCGCGGACGAGACACCCAATTTATGTTACGGCCGTACATAAAGGATACAAGTACACTGAATGACTTGCAAGTTTTTATTACTCTTCAATATTCAGATAAATTAATATAACAAAGTCTAGGGTTCAAAATCAAAAGGGGAAAAATCATAATCCAAATGGGGAAGAGAAAAGGTGGGTATGGGTTGTAAACAAATAAAGGTGTGCCAAAATGACTTCTCCAGAAGGTGTCAATCCCCTGGACGAAGTGAAGTATAATGGTGAAGGCCAAGGCTTTATCCTCTCCTTCATTAGATGGAAAACAGGGAACAGGTTTGTACACTCTCCTGCGCTCTCATTAACACAGCGCCCTCAGCAGGCGAGCAAGTGGAACGCAGGGTCGTAACAGCAACAAAACAATTCTCAATAGTGACACTCACTCAGATTTTTAATGTCTGTTTAAACAACCGGAAAGTTCCCGATTCCTGGAAGGGGGCTATTATATTTAGGATCCCCAAGAAAAACAACGTTCCAGAAGATCCCTCCACCTGGAGGGATATATCGCTGCTCCCCGCTATATACAAGGTATTTATGAAGTGCATTTTATGCAGGATTTTACCTTGGCTAGTGGAATCAGGAACATTGTCACCAAAACAGAAAGCATATATAGAGAGGCAGGGAATGAATGAGCACGTATTCTGCTTGAAAACTGCCATTGATGATTTTAAACATGAATCCTCCCGCTTCTATGCGGTATTCCTCGATTTTCGAGACGCCTTTGGTTCTCTACCACATAGCGTAATGCTTCACTCCCTCGAAGAAATAAAACTGCCGGAACAGTATATACATATAATCAAGAATGTGTACGATAATTCATTTTTACAAGTGATTTGCGGACATCAACTAACGAAACCGGTTAAACTCGAAGTTGGCATTAAGACGGGGTGTCCGTGGAGTGCCGTGAATTTCGTACTGGCCTTAAACCAATGGCTGAAGTGGTTATGTTCTCTTGCCCCGCTTGACATTACATCTCCAAACCCAGTTCAGGCTTTTGCCGATGACGTCCTCATAGTATCAAGAGAGGAGAATGTCATTACACACATGCTGTCATATACCGATCGCTTCCTGCGATGGTCTGGACTTGGAGTTAAGAACAACAAATGTGCGGTGTTCTATGAACGACGCAGCGGGGGCAATAGATGGTAAAGGGCCAAGTATGATCAGCCTCCATCATTTACAATCGCCGGAAGCACAATTAGAGTCTATTCAAGACATGAATCGTACAGTTATCTAGGACATATGTTTAATGTTGCAGGAGAATGGCAAGAGCAAGTGAGCGACATCTGTAAAGAATACTGCAGCAGACTGGACCTGATAAACCTGTGTCCTCTACCGATCTGCATGAAACTCCAGGCCATTCGGGACATAGCACTATCGAAGATCCAACATCTGTTGGCCAACGTCCACATCGCTAAAAAACATCTGACGGAGCTGAACAATAAGACCGTGCAACTGGTAAGAAAATGGTTAAATCTCAATACACACACGACAAGAAGTATTCTCTTTATCAGCAAATCCGAAGGGGGACTGGGGATTCCCAACATTGAATGGATTTATACAGCTACCAGAGTACAGCATCTACTGCATATGTTGAATAACGACGACCTTACAGTTCGTGAAGTTGCCCGGCGCTCATTGGTGCTGGATCTGAGCAAACGTAAGGTCCCCTTTTCTGCAGTCGGAGAATCGGGTTTCCTCGGCTTCCGAAAGAAACCTAGCGGAAAGCTGGACACCAGGGCTACGGGATTCGGAGTACGTTCGGATTGGCCCGATCTGAATGACTTGTGCAGCAACAATAATATACAGTTGAACTGGGCACATACTGGTGGGGAGCAGGTGACTATCAGCCATGGACAGATTATGGATCTTAATGTGTATGCTGAGGCGACTCTTCATCACAGTAAGAAGCTGAACAGCCGGACGTGCAGGTATGAAATCCTTCAGTACTTTCAAACACAACAGCGCGATTACTGGCTTAACCTGCGCCTTCAAGGAAAGCTGGCATGCTTGCAGAGTGCGGACCATACAGTCTCTCACTCTGCGTTACAAAACTCAGCCGTAAACGACGGTATCCTAAAGTTTGTTATTAAAGCCAGGCTACAAACACTCCCGACCAAATACAATCTCTCCCTGTGGTTTCCAAAACATCACGAACCATTCTGCTTACTACACCGAGATAAGATAATGGAATCTACAGCGCACATAATGAACGGATGCCCTGCGTTCAAAGGACTTTACATCGCGCGCCACGATCGCATCGTAAACACAATAGCTCAAGAACTGCGCAAAGTTTCTGGACAAAGTGCAATACACGTAAATAAGACTGTTCAAACCAGCTGGTTCTCAAACCTGAACGATAATATAAACTTTCTTAAAAGTGCTCTAAGTGAACACCCAAATACTCCAGACATTGTAGTCATTGATGAACTTTCTAAAGATATCGTGATTCTAGAAGTGGGCTGTTGTTTTGATGCTTACATGGACGTGTGTTTTTCTGAGAAAATGTTAAGGTACCAGCCGTTAACAAATGCTATGGCAGTGTGTGGCTACAGGACCAAACGAATTGTTCTTATTTTGGGTAGCTTAGGGCATGTGCATAGATTATGTGTCCGAGGCTTGCAGATTGCTGGACTGACTAAAAAGAGCTCTAAGCAAATAGCCAGATATTGCTCTGTGTCAGCGATCATAGGCGTCTGCATGTTTGGAGAAGACGATGTCATCTTTATCCATAGCCCATTGACTGATGTGGTCGGGACTGTTTACATTGTCTGTATTGCCAGGTTAAACATGATAAGCTCTTTATGAATATTTGGATGCTGTGTTGTTTTAATCAGTATTTGTCATTCCAAATAAAATAATTAAATGTGTGTGTGTGTGTGTGTGTGTGTGTGTGTGTGTGTGTGTGTGTGTGTGTGTGTGTGTGTGTGTGTGTGTGTGTGTGTGTGTGTGTGTGTGTGTGTGTGATGGGTAGGTTTAGGGGCAGTGTAGGGGGATAGAAAATACGGTTTGTACGGTATAAAAACCATTACGCCTATGGAATGTCCCCACATTTCACAAAAACACCCCTGTGTGTGTGTGTGTGTGTGTGTGTGTGTGTGTGTGTGTGTGTGTGTGTGTGTGTGATTTGTTGCTCATATTGTAATCCAGGTGTGTGCGTGCGTGCGTGTGAGTGTGTGTGTTGTGTGTGTGTGAGAGTTCTTCGTCCCTCTCTAACTCAGTTAGCTGGATCTGATTGTTGATGATTTGGCGGATCTTGGATTGATTGGTTCTTCGGCTCATCCTGGACTTGTTGTCATAGCAACAGCTCCAGAAGCTCAAACCTGCTCGAGCGGCTCATCTCATGGGAACAGGATTAGATCTTGAGCTGATGTTAAAATCTGTCCCAGCCACTGCCACTTTATTACAAGAGCTCATTACTGAACCAGGGCCAATGAGAATCATTATAATAATAATAATATACACATGTTAAATTGTATCTGTATATGAGAATGTGTATAATATTATAAAGTTGTGTATAATACTATAGACACAGACACTTGATTGAGAGATTTATTTGTGATGGAATAATTACTGTATAATGTTATTGGAGGTTTGCACACATGTACAGTTAATCTGAGCCGTGCATTAATGTAAGTGATGACGGATATTATGGGATGGCTTGATGCAGAGAATTTGATCTTGACCCTTAAGAAACTTTAATACTGTCACGTTACAAATCTGCTTCAAACTGAATTAAAAATTGAATTACAACATTGAGATAAAAATGTAAAGGGTGTACAAATACTGTATAAAATCGTGAATATAAATAATTGGTAATTATGTAAAAAAACGCATTAATCATTGATCTATTATAACCTTTATGTTGGTTTGGTCGTTTGGCTGTTTCCTTATAAAGCTCCAGATATTCGTGGGTTTTGTGTAATTTGTGGAGTTTTTTGCCAGGTGGCTTTTTTAATTATATGATGTCATTACGTTGCTGTCTTGACGCAGCCAATCGCTGCACTGCTGATCATGGGCCAATCGCTGCACTGCTGATCATGGGCCAATCGCTGCACTGCAGATCATGGGTCAATCGCTGCACTACTGATCATGGGCCAATCGCTGCACTGCTGATCATGGGTCAATCGCTGCACTGCTGATCATGGGCCAATCGCTGCACTGCTGATCATGGGTCAATCGCTGCACTGCTGATCATGGGTCAATCGCTGCACTGCTGATCATGGGTCAATCGCTGCACTACTGATCATGGGCCAATCGCTGCACTGCTGATCATGGGCCAATCGCTGCACTGCTGATCATGGGCCAATCGCTGCACTGCTGATCATGGGCCAATCGCTGCACTGCTGATCATGGGCCAATCGCTGCACTGCTGATCATGGGCCAATCGCTGCACTGCAGATCATGGGTCAATCGCTGCACTACTGATCATGGGCCAATCGCTGCACTGCTGATCATGGGTCAATCGCTGCACTGCTGATCATGGGCCAATCGCTGCACTGCTGATCATGGGTCAATCGCTGCACTGCTGATCATGGGTCAATCGCTGCACTGCTGATCATGGGTCAATCGCTGCACTACTGATCATGGGCCAATCGCTGCACTGCTGATCATGGGCCAATCGCTGCACTGCTGATCATGGGCCAATCGCTGCACTGCTGATCATGGGCCAATCGCTGCACTGCTGATCATGGGCCAATCGCTGCACTGCTGATCATGGGTCAATCGCTGCACTACTGATCATGGGCCAATCGCTGCACTGCTGATCATGGGTCAATCGCTGCACTGCTGATCATGGGCCAATCGCTGCACTGCTGATCATGGGTCAATCGCTGCACTGCTGATCATGGGTCAATCGCTGCACTGCTGATCATGGGTCAATCGCTGCACTACTGATCATGGGCCAATCGCTGCACTGCTGATCATGGGCCAATCGCTGCACTGCTGATCATGGGCCAATCGCTGCACTGCTGATCATGGGCCAATCGCTGCACTGCTGATCATGGGCCAATCGCTGCACTGCTGATCATGGGCCAATCGCTGCACTGCTGATCATGGGCCAATCGCTGCACTGCTGATCATGGGCCAATCGCTGCACTGCTGATCATGGGCCAATCGCTGCACTGCTGATCATGGGTCAATCGCTGCACTGCTGATCATGGGTCAATCGCTGCACTGCTGATCATGGGCCAATCGCTGCACTGCTGATCATGGGTCAATCGCTGCACTGCTGATCATGGGCCAATCGCTGCACTGCTGATCATGGGCCAATCGCTGCACTGCTGATCATGGGCCAATCGCTGCACTGCTGATCATGGGCCAATCGCTGCACTGCTGATCATGGGCCAATCGCTGCACTGCTGATCATGGGCCAATCGCTGCACTGCTGATCATGGGCCAATCGCTGCACTGCTGATCATGGGCCAATCGCTGCACTGCTGATCATGGGTCAATCGCTGCACTGCTGATCATGGGCCAATCGCTGCACTGCTGATCATGGGCCAATCGCTGCACTGCTGATCATGGGCCAATCGCTGCACTGCTGATCATGGGCCAATCGCTGCACTGCTGATCATGGGCCAATCGCTGCACTGCTGATCATGGGCCAATCGCTGCACTGCTGATCATGGGCCAATCGCTGCACTGCTGATCATGGGCCAATCGCTGCACTGCTGATCATGGGTCAATCGCTGCACTGCTGATCATGGGTCAATCGCTGCACTGCTGATCATGGGTCAATCGCTGCACTGCTGATCATGGGCCAATCCCTGCACTGCTGATCATGGGTCAATCGCTGCACTGCTGATCATGGGCCAATCGCTGCACTGCTGATCATGGGCCAATCGCTGCACTGCTGATCATGGGCCAATCGCTGCACTGCTGATCATGGGCCAATCGCTGCACTGCTGATCATGGGAAAATCGCTGCACTGCTGATCATGGGTCAATCGCTGCACTGCTGATCATGGGCCAATCGCTGCACTGCTGATCATGGGCCAATCGCTGCACTGCTGATCATGGGTCAATCGCTGCACTGCTGATCATGGGCCAATCGCTGCACTGCTGATCATGGGTCAATCGCTGCACTGCTGATCATGGGTCAATCGCTGCACTGCTGATCATGGGCCAATCGCTGCACTGCTGATCATGGGTCAATCGCTGCACTGCTGATCATGGGTCAATCGCTGCACTGCTGATCATGGGCCAATCGCTGCACTGCTGATCATGGGCCAATCGCTGCACTGCTGATCATGGGCCAATCGCTGCACTGCTGATCATGGGCCAATCGCTGCACTGCTGATCATGGGTCAATCGCTGCACTGCTGATCATGGGCCAATCGCTGCACTGCTGATCATGGGCCAATCGCTGCACTGCTGATCATGGGTCAATCGCTGCACTGCTGATCATGGGCCAATCGCTGCACTGCTGATCATGGGCCAATCGCTGCACTGCTGATCATGGGCCAATCGCTGCACTGCTGATCATGGGTCAATCGCTGCACTGCTGATCATGGGCCAATCGCTGCACTGCTGATCATGGGCCAATCGCTGCACTGCTGATCATGGGCCAATCGCTGCACTGCTGATCATGGGCCAATCGCTGCACTGCTGATCATGGTCTGGAGTATCGATCATCTGCCCTCTTCAGGGAAAACAAGAACACACACTGATCTCAGATCATTTCATCCAGATATTATAATCCAATCCGCAAATTCATTTGAAGAACCAAATTAGCCAGACATCAATTATCAGGATTAACAGATCTGGGATCTGTCAGATAATCTCAGATGTGTTGAGCGAGGGATGAAGAACGGACCCCAGGTGTGTTTTAGGGGTTGAAGAACATTATTGTGTTTGTGCTGTTTTGTCTATTCTTGTTGTTCTGCTCTAAACGTGTCTGGGCGTCAGAGACTGTAAGTCACAGAGATCTCAAGCTTGGAAATAATAAAAGCCTTCTCCTCGACTGTTTGATCACATTCACTGGAAACACAAGAGAGGCACAAACGGTGTGTGTTATGACCCTTTAATGATTGTGATGCTCTAGGTCATTAAAGCAACAGTTGTTCAATAATTTGGGCTGAAGACACAATAATTAACATGATAATAAACAGACGCATGACTTCTCCATTTCCTCTCGTGTTTATTCACTGAAGAAAATGACTTTTCCTCATAGTGTGTGTGATCCTAAACGGGTTTTATCTGGTCTTCTCCAGTGAAGAAAGGTCGTTGATGAATAATGATAACAATTATCATGAATAATTGCCTTCCGGCAATGGTCCAGGCGTATAACAACAGCATACACAGCACGACCGGGTATGCACCGACCTACCTGATGTTCGGAAGGCATGTGAGACTACCAGTTGACCTACTGCTGGGGACTGCGGCCGCTGAAGAGGGAGGCGGTGTAACGGAGTGGGTGGCCAGACACCATCAACTCCTTCAACTGGCCTACGAACGGGTCTCGGACCGAATTAAGCAAGCCGCAGCCAAGAACAAAAGGTTGTATGACCGTACGGCTCGAAGTGCGCCGCTACTGCATGGCGAAAGAGTTCTGGTGCGAGATAACCGGCGACAAGGAAAGGGCAAACTCAGTGATCGGTGGGAGCCCCAGCCGTATGTGGTCCAACGACAGCCGCATCTCGATCAACCGGTGTATGCCCTCCGTCCCGAAGGGAGAGAAGGTCCAGAGCGGGTGCTCCACCGAAACCTGATGCGCCCTTGTCCGAATTACCCCGAACCAACTGTAGAGAGACCTCCGACTGAACCAGCGTGGATGCCTCCCGTGGTGGGATGGGCTGTGGCCCCCCGGAGGCTGGATATAGGGCCAAGGCCAGAGGAACCTAACTCCCCGCCAAGGCCAGAGGAACCTGACTCCCCGCCAAGGCGATCCCAACGGGAGAACCGGGGGCAACCCCCAGCCAGGTACGGAGACTGGGTGTCCGGATCCCGTTCTAGGGACTAGAACTATTACACCGAGTGAATTAATGATCTGTCTCCAACTTCTGTCCTCTCCTTGCCGAATGTGATTATCGCTGCATCGTCCTTCTGCTTTCCCGGAGCGAAGTCAAGCCCTGATCGAGGACGAGATCCGATCTGGTGGGAGAAAAGACCGTCTTCCACCCGCTGTCTCTAACGAAGGGTTTTGATAAAGCAACCGCCCAACTTCCTGCTTTGGAAAGACCCGGCCCCGTTAATGCTGAGTGCTTCATATATCATGTGCTGTTGAAACTGTGCTGTGTCTGTTCTAGTGCTCAGTCGAAGTGAGCGTCCCGCTCAAAGCGCCCTTCCCGCCTGGTGGTCTCCACACGCCCCTATTGGAAGCCTTTACCCTGTTCAGAAGAAGAGAAGGTATATTAGTTGCAAAGCTTCATGTACTGTTGAACCGTTGAAACTGTGCTGTGTCTGTCCCAGTGCTCAGCTGAAGTGGAGCGCTCCGCCCAAAGTGTCCTTCCCGCCTGGTGGTCTCCACACGCCCCTATTGGAAGCCTTTACCCTGTTCAGAAGAAGAGAAGGTATATCAGTTGCAAAGCTTCATGTACTGTCGAACCGTTGAAACTGTGCTGTGTCTGTCCCAGTGCTCAGCTGAAGTGGAGCGCTCCGCCCAAAGTGTCCTTCCCGCCTGGTGGTCTCCACACGCCCCTATTGGAAGCCTTTACCCTGTTCAAAAGGAGAGAAGGTATATCAGTTGACAAGCTTCACATACTGTTGAACCGTTGAGACCTTGCTGTACTGTTCCAGTGCTCAGCTGAAGTGGAGTGTTCCGCCCAAAGTGTCCTCCCCGCCTGGTGGTCTCCACACGCCCCTATCGGAAGCCTTTACCCTGTTCAAAAGGAGAGAAGGTATATCAGTTGAAAAGCTTCACATACTGTTGAACCGTTGAGACCTTGCTGTACTGTTCCAGTGCTCAGCTGAAGTGGAGCGTTCCGCCCAAAGTGTCCTTCCCGCCTGGTGGTCTCCACACGCCCCTATTGGAAGCCTTACCCTGTTCAGAAGAAGAGAAGGTATATCAGTTGCAAGCTTCATGTACTGTTGAACCGTCGAAACTGTGCTGTGTCTGTCCCAGTGTTCAGCCGACGTGAGCGCCCCGCTCAAAGTGTCCTCCCCGCCTGGTGGTCCCCACACGCCCTTATTGGAAGCCTTTACCCTGCTCAGAAGAAGAAGGGAGGTAATTCAGTCGAATGTTCCACATATTGTTGGACAGTTAAACCTTGCTGTATCGTTCCAGTGGCTCGCTTGCCCCCACCTCTGAGTACCTCCCTCCGGAGTAACCCCAGTGACTCGCTTCGCCTCCGCATCTGCATACTTACCTGGTTCCAGTCTGAATGGGGTTCGTATGACCACGGCCTCCCCTCTTGAGTCCCGTAGAGGAGTACTTACCCAGTGACCTACCTGGACGGCGCGGGGATCCCCCCCCTGATTCCCCTTCGACGAGCCTCCGGTCCGTCACGATCGTCCCTCCCCTCCCATCCCGGGAGGTCTAGAGACTCTTGAACTGTCCTGGCGGCAAGAAGAAGATTTTAATTAGGACCTATCCAATTCATTGATCTTTTAATATAATAAATAAACTGTATTATTTTATTCCCTTGTCTGTCTGGTCTTTGACACGTTCCTCGAGGTGGTTCCCGGGTTTTTCAGGGGTGGGTGCAGTCTGGCTTGGCCTTCCCCGACCTGTGACACATACATAAGACACTTAGTTCAAAAATGAAATCTCAGGGTACCATTGGGAAAACACATCAATTCAAAATACAACACACATTGGTTAATTGAAAAGGCATAGACACACACCTGAAAACACTTACTTACAAAACTGAACACCAATCAGCCAGCTACAAAAAGGCCCCAGTTAAGCCATTTTGAGAACTTTGCAAGCAGGGAGAGCTAGAGGCAGAGGCAGAGGAGGACAGAGAGCGAGAGGAGGACAGAGAGAGAGAGGAGGACATGGTCAAAGAGGCCACGCAAGGACCATTATTTCGGATGACATAAGGGCAACTTTGGTGGACCATGTCATAAACCATGGCCTGACTATGAGGGAAGCTGGGCAGAGAGTCCATCCTAATCTAAGCCGCTTCACAGTTGCATCCATAATAAGGACATTCCGGCTGGAAAACAGGTATGTCTTCAACTCTCTACTCTACTCAGACTGTATAGAGTATTTACAGTACTGTACCATATCACATTACTGTATCACATGTATTGTATTCCAGGGTGGCTAATGCTCCTTTTTCAACAAAAGTGGTAGTTTTGTGAAACATACCTTGATACAGTAACGTGTTGAGATGTTTCAGTACTGTGTATGATAAATACAGTAAAGTTCAGTATACACAGTACTGTAAAAAAGAAGCAGACGAGAACAATTTGTGGTTGCATTTTTCTACAGAATGGCTAGAAGACCTACTGGGGGTGGACGCCAACGCCTGTTCACCCAACAGCAGGAACTTGCCATAGTGAACCTAGTCAGAGCAAACAATGCAATCCGTCTCCACCAGCTACAGCAACAAATACTTGCAGATAGGCAAGTATTCAACAACATAAATCGAGTAAGCATCACAACTATCAGACGGATCTTGGTAAAGCACAACATTACCATGAAGCAACTGTACAGAGTCCCATTTGAGAGGAACAGTGTCAGGGTCAAAGAACTTCGACATGAATATGTACAGGTAAGTGTTTCAGTCCTTTACATTTACAATAAAGAATGGGTGCAGTCCAGTAACAGATGAATATGTACCACTGGATTAGTACCATATAGATACATTCAGAAAGCTACACGGGTACCTGTGTGGTGGGATGGGTCAGTTCTGTGTAGTGTATGTGTGTGCTTTGAGTAAAGCCATCCACAATATGTTTTTTTTTTTTTTACAGAGAATCTTGGACATGGATGGAGCTGCACAGCCGCATGAATGTATTTACATTGACGAGGCTGGATTCAACCTTAGCAAAAACAGACGACGGGGACGTAATATAATTGGCCAAAGGGCAATTTTGCACGTCCCGGGGCAGCGCGGGGGAAACATCACACTGTGTGCTGCCAAAAGTCTTCGAGGGTTACTGCACCATCATGCCAAACTGGGTCCCTATAATGCGCAACACATAATCACATTTCTAGATACACTTCATGATGCAGTTGTACAGGATGGACCAGAGCAGCCCAGGTTTGTTGTTGTCTGGGATAATGTTAGTTTCCATCGGGCTGCTCTGGTCCAGAACTGGTTCACCAACCATGATCAGTTTGAAGTTCTGTACTTGCCCCCTTACTCGCCATTTCTAAATCCTATAGAGGAATTTTTTTCCGCTTGGAGATGGCGTGTATATGACCGCCAACCACATGCCCGTATGCCTCTTCTGCAGGCAATGGAACAGGCCTGCGGAGACATTGATGTGAGGTCAATCCAGGGATGGATTCGGCACACAAGGGGATATTTTCCCCGATGCTTAGCGAGAGAAGACATTGCTTGTGATGTTGATGAGATCCTGTGGCCAGACCCCAACAGATGGCAGGATCCATAAGCCCACTTGTGCACAATTGTGTTTTTGTGTTTACAGTAGTGTATTGTTTTTTTATTTTTGATTTAACTGAATTTACTGTACTGTAAAATATACTTAATGTAATGATTTTGAAAACAGTATTTCATTTTTTGGTTGTGAAAACATGCCCTCTGTGGAACTGAATAAAAAAACTGAAAACAAAAGAATGCAGTTTTTTATATAAAGTAGACTGTAGTGTGTTGCTGCTAATCTGAAAGTGTATTCATTTGATGCAAGTGGATATCATTTTGTCATCAGAGTGACATTTTGACAAAGGATTGTTAGGTTTTGATAGCAGAGTTTCAATTTGACATAGATGTGAATGGTTTATTTCCCAGTGTTGTGTCTTATTTGCTTGTGTGTAGAGTTTTGACACAATGAGCCAAATTTAGCAAAACGTGTGTAAGCAATCGGCAAAAACTGTAACATGATTAACATGTTGCTAGCACGATGCTAGCACAATTAGCATGACGCTAACACAATTATCATAATGGTAGCATGATGTTAACACAATTAGTTTGATTAGATAGCATAATTAGCATGTGCTAGCACGATGCTAACACGATTAGCATGTTGCGAGCATGATGTTAACACAATTAGCATTTTGCTAGCACATTTTGACTTGTTTTTATCATGTTAAAATCCTACGTTAATTGCTATTAGCATGTAACTATTCACTGTTAGCATATTTAGCATGTTGGAAGTGCTGTATGGTAACATGAGTCAAAAGACCCAACCCCCATGTCTCTATGATGTTCTCATGCAGAGATATAGGTCTTGCTAAACGGTTGCTAGGGTACTCTGGTTGCTATGGAGTGGCTTGGCAGCTGCCAATGATGATACCCCAAAGGCTGCTTGTCAGTATGAATGATATAAACCAACCCCCGTGCCTCTGTGACATTCAGATGTGAAGATATCCCTCTGTGGATTTGGGTTGCTAGGGCGTGGCTAGGAAGTGTTGAAGGTGATTTGTGATTGGCTGTTGATGCCCTGAGTCAAACAAACCCACCCTCGTGTTTCTATGACACTTCTACCAAAGTTATCCTATTGATGTTTTTCAATGGATGTCTATGGGATTAGTTGCTAGGGAGCTCTAAATGGTTGCTAGGGCGTGGCTTGATAGGTTCACAATGATCCTTAGATAGTGATTGGATGTCTGAGTAAATTGAGCCCACCCCCTTGTCTCTGTGACACTGATCCAGAGCTGTGGTCAATACAAAATCCCTATGGAAGTTCTCACAGTAGAGAAACACAAGCGTTTAATGGCCGTCTGTGGGGCGTTTGTGTGAAATCCTCACTCAGTTACGAGTCATCAAAGTTCACCGCAATGTTAAGTCTATGGGATTTTTCGCTACTTTTTCCCCCCGGGCTTCGCAAGCACCACTAATGATATTAATCTACATAAATGACTAATGATTATAAAATTAAATCGTATAAAAGAAAACAGTAAATAAACCTGCATGTAGGATTGATCACAGATTGCTTTTGAAAATCTTCAGACCTGATGTTGTGTAATGTGTGTAAGAGAATGAATGAAATGATCTGCCATCTTTTAAAACTATAACACAGTGTTTGGTCATTAAACTGATGAAGCTGATTCTGTGTCTCTTGTTGTTTGATTCAGGTGTTTTCACAGCCCCACTGAGAGGAGCGTACATGTTCAGAGTCTCTGTTCGTGGTATTGGTGGAACTGCATCATCTGCATTCATTGTTAAGAATGGAGAGCGTATGGTTACAGCATATGCTTATCAGACTCAGGGTGATTTAAACTCCTCGGATGGAGTTGTGCTGATCCTGGAGGCTGGAGATGTTGTCTATGTGAGACTTGGGTCTGGCAAGAGGATACATAATGATAGCCTGCAGAACCTCAACAGTTTCAGTGGTTTCCTGCTGTTCCCCTTAAGAGAAGATGAGCTTTGCAGAATGTGTTCCAGTAACTCTGATCCTTCAGCGAATGATTTAAGATGATAATCATGAAGAATCATTAACATATGAACCTGCATTAATGAGGAATATTGTGTGTTTGATGTTTGCTATAGATTACTGTGCAAAAGTCAGTATGAGACACTATATTCATAAGCTCTGAGCTTCTCTATATGTCACATTATAAAGAGTTTCATCACTGAGACAGACAGGACTCATGAAGATCACATGACTGTTTTGCTAAAGCAGTAAATCTATAAATGTTGAATCATATCTTTTGAAGTGTATCTTGTTGCTGATCCAGGATCTGTATCTTCATCCTGCATAAATAAATCCAGAGCGGATCAGGGTCTGTGTGTCTGCGTGACGTGTCCACTGGTGGAGTGGTCACAATATCGCATGTGACTTTATTTCATCTTCATCTACTAAAGATGAAGCTAACAATGATGTGAACCATATGAAAAAACAATCAACCGTTACAATGATAGATAGATAAATGTACCGTTAAAAAACACACACAAAAACATTAGTGCTGTCAGTTAAACGCGTTATTAACAAAGTTAACGCAAGCCTATTTTAACGGCGTCAATTTTTTTATCGCGAGATTAACGTTCTTTTTGGTCTAACAAACTTTGTAGTTTTTTCACGTGCTGTTGCAACAACTAGTAACGTTAGAAAAACTACAACACCACTCCGGGTGTAGCTAGACCGGAAACAAAACATCAGGCACGCTGCGGCTGCCCACACTTGTTTGGGCCATTAAAAGAGTAGACGTGGATGGCAAGCGTGAGACGCCGAAATGAGAAACGTATTAAGCCATGGTTTAACTCAGGGGTCTTCAACTAAAAGTGCTTGTCTTGAGCGCTGCTTTCTGCTCTGATGGTGCGTTCACACCGGACGCGAATGAAGCGTTTTGCGCGAGTGATTTAAGTCAATGCAGAGACGCAAATAGACATTCTGCGGCGCGAATTAAGTGGCGTGCATGTCGCGTCATTCGCGTCCGGTGTGAACGCACCATCAGTCTCTTCTTCACTGCATGCTTGACCGTGCGTCTGGGTCTGAACGTAGTAACAGTGAGCATTGCAACGTTAACTGTTTCATTACGTCAAAAGGCTTCGCGGTCCGGATTCGGACCGGAGTCCGCTAGTTGGCGACCCCTGGTTTAACTGCACTATAGGCGGAGTCCTAGTTTACCTTGCATGTGCACTTTGTAATTTTATTTTGTATCACCCTGTTTTGATCCCTTAGAAAGGGCTGTTGAAGGGGCTGTTTGTGCAACAAAGTATTTTTTTCACCCTTTTGTTGATGGACAGTGTTACATTGTGTGAGCGATTATTTGCTCCAAGTGAGAATGTTGGTGTGAAATCGAACACTACATGATGCCAATGTTGTTTTCAATAAAACAAACATTTGAACAAAGCAAGCCGATCCACTTTTCTATGTTGATAAGAGCATTAAAATAAGAAAAAATAATGGGACAAAAAGAAATCAAGGGACATTTAGAATAAATAAAAATGTGCGATTAATTGTGATTAACTGTGAGTTAACTATGGCATTAATGTGATTAATCGCGATTAAATATTTTAATCGTTTGACAGCACTAAAAAACATGGTTCCCAATTATTTATGTTCACGATTTCTAGTATTTGTACAGGCTTTACATTTTTATTTAAATGTTGTAGCAACTCATTTATCTATTTTATCTTTGTAGCAGATTTGTTACATGACAGCATTAGTTCAAGTTTCTTAAGGGTCAAGATCAAGTTCTCTGCATCTCCTGCATCAAGCCATCCCATAATATCCGTCATCACTCAAATTAATGCACGGCTCAGATTAGTTTCAGTTAACCTACATCTCAAGCTTTGATTTTGGATGGACTTCGTTTGAAATCACTTCCTGTCCTGCCTGTTCTTGGCCTCGACCACCACAAGCGCCATTTTGTGTTTGTTGTATTTTGTTCTGTTTTCATGAGCATGAAGTTCTCAGGACGTGAACCGGATTGGCCAAAGGAATAAACGCCTGTGTTAAAGGGACAGTTCACCCAAAAATGAAAATTCTGTCATCATTTCCTCACCCTCAAGTTGTTCCAAACCTGTGTGCGTTTCTTTGTTCTGTTAAACACAAAAGAAGATGTTTTGAAGAATGTTTGTAACCAAGCAGAGAGAGCAACCATTGACTACCATAGTAGGGAAAAAAATTTGATCAGATAAATACCTTCAGTGTTTTATTCTTCCCAAATATATTCTAAACATCTTCATTTGTGTTCAACAGAAGAAAGAAACTCCTACAGGTTTGGAACAACTTGAGAGTGAGGAAATGACGACAGAATTGACATTTCTGGGTGAACTGTCCCTTTAAGGAAGTCGCCTGTGTCTGTGTCGATGTGAAAGAGCTACAATCCTTATATTCGTCTATTTAACATTTACAACACAATGATTTTCATTGTGTTTAATGTTATTATGTGTGTTTTTATTCTTTGGTCATTAATTTGGGTTTACTTACTCTACAATTACTAAATTATGTTTTTTTTATAAAAGTTTTTGGTTTTGCCTTCAGGTACCATATGTATAACGCCGCTCAGAGCAGGGTTAGTTTATGACCAAACCTGCAGAAATTAAAAATACATTAATGAATGAATCAATAAGTAAATAAATGAATAATTAAATAAATATACAAATATGTAAATGAATAAATAAAAAAATTGAAATAAATGTGATAATAGGAAAATAAATAAGAGAATAAACAACTTGATAAAATAAGTATTAAATTGTCTATTATCTTTCCCTTAATTTATTATTTTCTGCTTTTATATATATTTTTTCAACTTTTATGTATTTGTTAATACATTTTTATATATCTTTTTATATTTATTTACTATAAATATAAATCTGACCCACATGTATTTATTTTTAGATTTATTTATTGATCCATTTGTTTGTACGTTTCCGTGTGCAACATGAATGTGAGGAGGATGCTGATGGAACTAAATAGAAAAATAAATATGTAAGAGTCGGTTTTGGTGCTAAGACAAAAGCTGAGATACACACCTCAGCAATTGAACAATAAAAGTCACTAATCTTGAGGAAAAGATCTCACAGAAACTGTGACAACACCCTGACAAACATTCCTCCCCCCTCCCCATTTTGCCCTCTCCTTGTCCTGGTTTCAAGTCACCAAATGCAGATATATCAGTGATGATGTATTTTGTAAATCTATTGTTTTATCCCTTTCATGTTTGATGTCTTTCTAAAGGTCTCAGTGCGAATGGTAGAATGGTCTCAGTTTCACAGCAGTCATTAGTACTATTAGAAAGATTGAAAACTAATGAGAATTCAGTTCTCCTTTGAGTAGTCTCTTCAAAGATATCTGATCCACTCCCCCAAAACCAGGTGGGGGTGTTGCAAATATTTACAACCCTTTGTTCTAGTTGGAGTATTTAAGGTTGGATGTTCTAACTCTCGGGGGGAATATTCTGTAGTCAGACCCCCCGTGCAAACTGCATGTAGATGTGCCAGACATGATGACTCTTTTAAATTATTTTCATATTGCTTTGCAATTGTGTTTTATGTTTTTACGCTGATCAGTTGTGTACCATGGATTCTTGTTTACTTATTTACTTTTCCGGTCTGGCCAAAATAAATGTTAATCTTGATTTATTCTGTATCTTTCTGAAATCATTATTTTATTCATGTCCATGCAGGGTTTTGTAGGGGTTACCGCAGATCTCTCTGCCAGGGCAGGCCATACTGGGAACTCCATAGCGGGAGCATTGAGCCATGCATGAGGGAAAACCTGATTTCTGACCTGCCACTGTTATTATAAGTTGCAGTTTCCGTGACTATCACTAAAATTACATGTTTTATTATGAGTGCACATGTGTGACTCACTTAGAGGTAAGATAGTTCACCCTGCAATCCTCTGTAATATCAGAACTGACTAATCTGTGACCGTTAGAGCAAGCGAAATCCGGACGCTTAGCCTATTTGCGACTCCGTGTCCCATGGAGGATATTAATATTTGAAAATAAGTGATACTACGAAAAATCATTGATCTAAATTAAATCGCAACTAATCTTCAAATCAGCTGATAAACTCTAAATGTAACACACTTTATGGAGTCAGATAGAATTGGAGTCAGATAAAATTATTAATGGAGTCAGATTTAAAATGAGATATCAATAAATTAAAAGAACTTCACCGAAAGGCTGAAAAGGCTTACACGCAGAATTCCTTTTGACCACGTCATTAGTTTTCGGTTTTTGGGCTAATGGATGGAACAGTTTTTTCCATCTTTCTGAATAACGTTTCTTTAAGTCTTCTGGCAACCCTGCAGATTGAACCATCTACAGGAGTCCACTCTTACAGATGGTGCCCAAACCCGGGAATCCCTTGCAGTGAATTTTCTGAAATTTACTTGGATCTGTGTAAGAATGAGGACATCTTTCACAGTTGATCTTGTGAATGGATTAAAGCTGACCTTCTGATCAAGGAATGGGTAAGGCTGTTTTCATTGTTTAATGGTTGAAGGAATTGAAAATAATCAAAGATATTTGATATTTGAAATCCATTTGCTTTACTGTTGCCCCCCCACCATTTGCTTATCAGAAGGGCGACCTGGAAGACAATAGAGAGGCCTTTAGGCCACATGTGGGTCACACCTTGCGGGGGAAGTTTGGTCTGAGTTTGGTTTGATTGGTCGGTTTGAAAAGAATACATTTGGTTTCAGTCACATGGTCAAGGAATAGATAAAAGAAGATGGAACTATTGCTCGTTCTCTTCTTCCTCTGGTTCTTTTTTTCCTCTGGGGTTCTTACTCTCTGGCTCTTGAGGTCATTGGGGCTTCTATTCTTTGCTCTCTTCTTCTCTCTTTCTCTCTCTCTCTCTCTCTCTCTTTCTCTCTCTCTCAGGTAACATTTTATTCATGTTGTGTACGATTAATGGTATAAGTTTATCATCTCATACATCCATTTTGAAACTATTTTAAGTGTAACCATAACCAGATTTTGTCATTAAATCCTTTCTATTACGAATACTGTGCTAACTAGTTTTGATTTGGTGTTGACTTTGAAGTGCTCCCTATTGCAATACAATATAGTCACATTATAGCAACGCTCTCCCACATATTTTGCTATTATAACTGCACTTATCTCCGTCGTTGGTATAAGTTGCAGTGGGTGGAAATAGACGAGAAATTTACAGTTTTCTTCCATCTTACTGATAACGTTTCTTGAGTCTTCTGGCAACCCTGCAGATTGAACCATCTGCAGGAGTCCACTCTTACAAATACATGTGGGAATAAATAATCCGTGTATCATTCGTTCTTTTCATATTCAATTAAGAATTCAAATTCGGAAAATCGAAAAAGGACTTATTTCTTTATTCGTTTACAAATACAATATTGAAAAAACAAATAATGACTCGTGTTTTGTATTTCCGATTACATGCTCAAATTGAAAATGGGAAATACGAAAAACGCCTAGAGCACGAATCTGATTTTGATATTTAGTTATCCAACTTGGCATGACCCGGAAGTTTGTAAGTGTTTAGTGGCGGCAAGGATTGGACGCATCTTCACCTATGATCTTCACATATAGGTTCCCCACCGGCATAGTAGCCTACATAGTACCTTACCATGGCCGCGCTAGAACAATACATTGATTTGGTTAAAGGCTTATTTGAAAGTGGCAAGACTCATGCAGAGATTTCCACCAATCTGCAACAAATGGGTGTCCAGCAATGCTCTGAAATGAGTGTTAGACGAATCTGTTTTAAACACAACCTTCGTCGAAAAAGACATCTATCAGACACAGAACTGGAAGCAGCTATGATTGGATCTATTTATGAGGTAAATACGTTTAGCTACTTATTATTATTTACATTCATACTGTTCGACCAGTGTTTTTTGGATAATGTCAAAATACTATTGTATATTATAGTAGAATTACTCTAGTAAATGCTATAGTGTTTTTGAACCGTACTATAGTAAATATACTACAGTAAATTGACAAAGTGTAGTAAATACTGTAATATACTACAATTTACTGTAGTATCCTTACTATAGTATGGTTCAAAAACACTATAGCATTTACTAGAGTAATTCTACTATAATATACTATAGTATTTTTGCTGTTGCAGCTCTGTCTTCTGAGTTTCTGCACAGTTACAAGCAGTGTTGGGAATAACGGTGTTATAGATAAACGGCGTTACTAACGGAATTTTTTTTTTCAGTAACGAGTAATCAAACGAATGAATGTTTCTTCCGTTACAACGCCGTTAGCGTTACTGAGAATAAAATGCGGCGTTACTATAACTGAGCTCACTGAAGCGGTTTTCATCCGAACAGGCTCTCTGTCAGCCGGACCTGCAACGTGTGTGTGTGTGTGTGTGTGTGTGTGTGTGTGTGTGTGTGTGTGTGTAGCTTTTGCTAACTGGAAGTATAAGCGCTACTTTTCCCTCGCTGAGGTGAAAGGTCAGAATGTTTATGTAACGTGCAGCTTATGCCCAGGAAGAAAGAGTCTCTCCACGTCTGTGGCAAATCATTCTAATCTAATGAAGCCTCACATCATCACAGCCACAACATTAGTGGCTAAAAACCCAGGTGATAGCGTGAGCTCCACTACCAGATGAGTAGTAAAGTACTGATAATATTTACACAATATTTACACTATAGTAGGCCTACTGATAATATTTACAATAATGTACTGCATTTGATAGGCGTCTCTCACATTGTCCCACAGCAACTTTACAATAGTGTACATTAATGTACAATGTTTTATAATAATAATTTATTCTATTTAGTGTCCAATTCATTAATTTAACAAATTTAATATTGGGGGCATCCAAGTTATTTGACATATTTGAACATTTGAAAAAAAAAAAAGTAACACAGTAGTTACTTTCCCTGGTAATTAGTTACTTTTATAATGATGTAACTCAGTTACTATTTGTAAGAAGTAACTAGTAACTATAACTAATTACTTTTTTAAAGTAACGTGCCCAACACTGGTTACAAGTATATAAAAGTTTTACATACACAATTAGTTACACTCTCTTGTTTGTTTGTGTAGCCTGCTGGCCACAGGATTGCTGTGTTTTATATGGTTTTGATTAAAAAGTGACAGAAGGTGATTGCCAGCATAAGTCTGGAAATCTACCTTAATTATGTGCAGGAGCTGTGACTCAACTCTTTCTCTTCCATCTCATCCATAAGTTATAAATCTCTACTGCTATTTCAACTCTTTCCATAAACTGTTACTTCCTTTACCGCTGACAGTGATGTACTGTTATGAACAGTGATGTCATGTACACCATTCTTATTACTATTTTCCTATGGTTTTGTGTGTGTGTGTGTGTTGTAACAGACAAAATGTTACTTGTTTTTTTATATAATTGTAATAGTTGATTCCTTAGTGTGATTGTTTGGGATACATGTAGTACCAGTAGGAGCAGCTTGGGGGCGCTACTGCCTGGAGGTAACAGGACATCTAAGCACAACTACCATAGAGTAAGTCAGTTCGTTTGGTAGAGGGAAATCACATGGTGAACTCGTACTACCTTCTGGCTCTTGCAAAGTCCTTTGTTGAGAACTCTTTGAGTTTCTGCTCAACTGTGAGTATGAGCTGACTTGTATGTTGGATGTTGTGTTTGAATTAAGGTTACTGACGTTATATGTTTGCCTTCTTTCTAGAAAGGACTTTTTAATGTCTTCATGTTCTTTATCACGTATTTCCCACATGAGCACCATTCAGATTAAATCATCTGCTGGATACTGGAGGTATTGAATTCAAGTGCAACGAGGCTACGGCATGTGATCTTAACCAACCCAAAGCTGAGGTCTACACGTACTACCATTACTTTACAAGTTGTGGATTACAATCCTTGTCATCGCACTCCAGTAACAGTGAGGATTCTATGCGCTTTTCATCATCACAACAAACTTCTCTCAAACTTCATCTCAGCAAAAGACTGGACATTCAAATGGATAAGTTTACTTCATCCATTTGACTCAATTAAGAGACAAGGACCTTTTGGGGTTGATTTCCAGTATACATTGAGTGTTTGGCACAGGGATATTGCACTGGTGGAGCAAATAAAATGAGTTTAAAAGATCATTTGGTTTGTGAAGAGGTTTATTTATCAGTACATGTCGAAATTCTGTTGAACTCCTCAGAGTAACATCTAAAATAAATTGAGGTGTTACAGAATGGCGCCCGAACAGGGACTTAATTTAAGTTTATGGAGTCCCTTTTATTAAAATTATAAATTTTGACTGTACTGATTAATCTTCACAAACAAATGTTATAAACTATTATCTGCAATGGAAGAGGGAGCAGTCAGCACTGATTTCTCAGATGAAGCTTTCATTCAGCGCAGGGACCCTGTAGCTGGGCTTATTGATACTTTTAGTGAGTTATATTTGGACTCGGAGGAAGAGAGAGAATGTAGAGATATGTCCACTAGTCAGAGAGATGATCATGTTACTAGACCTGATGACTTGCCATTACCTCCGCCACCACTTGAGTTTCATGAAGACAGACTGCAAGTCAGTAGTGAAGAAGCCACCCAGCGCATGTGTAGCATTGAAGAGCATCTTGCTGACCTGGAGCATCGTGTCAGTGGACTCATTACCACAGAAACTATGAATTCAAAGTTTAAAGCAAGTGAAGACAAGATTACCTATTGTTTGCAAAGAGAGTTGGATCACGTTAAGCAGCTGTTCCATTCTAAAATTGAGGATCTGAGTCAAAGCATGCTTGATTGCTTAAAGCGACGAGATAGACAGTTAGAGCAACAATTTAAAACCTTCAAACCTCTCATGTCTACTCCGGTGCACATCAGGACTTCTTCTACTCATAAGATGTCGCAAACCCCATCCAAGATTGACCTGGTTACACAGAACAGCACAAAGCAAGTAACGTATTTTTCTTCATCTCCTAATCCTCCAGTCAAACTTGAACTACCTACCTTCAGTAATCTTGATTCAGAAGATCCAATTGATTTCATTGATCGATTCAAAAAATATAATGAGCTGAGACCTCTGCATTCTGAAGAGCTGTTAGCATCATTATCTGTGAGTCTGAAAGGTACTGCTAAAAGCTGGTGGAGAGCGGAGAAACAAAACATTAGAGACTGGGCTTCATTCAAAGAAAAGTTTCTCTTTTCATTTTTAAATGAAGATCATAAAGAAGTTGCGGCCCAAAAATTAGCAAACTATCGTCAAGGGGTTAATGAGGATATTAGAGACTTTGTTTTTAATTACAGAGCATTGTGCCTGAAGAATAATCCTGAAATGTCTGAAACGGAGATGGTCCAAGCGACTTTAAGAAACTGCAATCCTCGATTAGCTTCGTTGTTAAGGGGAACAGTGAAGTCTGTTGATGATTTGGTCCGACTTGGGACTCAGATAGAGAAGGATTGGGTTGAGAGTAAAAGGAGATGGAATCAAGTAAAAGATGAGGAACAGAGGAAGAAATCTTCCGGTGGAAGAGGACAACAAAATCACCTCATGCTCATTGATCCAACGTTCAGCTCTCAATTTAATAATGTGCTGCAAACTCCAATAATTTTGAATCATGTTTACTTTAATGCTGTAATTGACACAGGAAGTACCTTCTCTTTGCTGCAGCAGAAAGTGTGGCAGAGGTTGAGGAGAAATGATGAGTATCTGACCAGAAGTACTCAAACTTTTGTGCTCGCTAATGGTCAGAGTCAGAGAACTCAAGGAAAGGTCCTCTGGGAGTGTGAAATATATGGAGTGAAACTTACTGTCACGTTCTATGTGATGAATGATGAAGACTTGGCTGTTCCTGTTATCCTGGGGCTGGATTTCTAAAAGAAGCCAAAGTAACCATTGATTTTAATTCTTCACGTGTTTTCTTACCAGATTCCAACTTCAGTCACCCCATTTGTTTTAATGAACTTCCTGAGAACGCTGCCATCCAGTTTTATGCTGCACAAGGTGACGTTGAAATGATCTCTAAAAAGGAAGACTGGAAGCTCTTTGATCAAGCGGTGGAAAACTCTCATACCTCCCTCAAGGTTAAGAATCAGTTGAAATCTCTCATGTATGATTGTTCTTCAGTTTGCACCCACGAGTTAGGTCGGACAGACTGCATCAAACATGAAATAAAAACAATTGATGAACTTCCCCTAAGAAAGAGACCTTACCGAGTGTCAAGAGTCAAAAATGATTTTATTGAAGAACAAATCAAGGAATTACTTCAACAAAAAATCATTAGACCTTCCACTTCACCATGGGCTTCTCCTGTTGTGGTAGTGGATAAGAAGGATGGTGGATCCCGGTTATGTATTGATTATCGTGGTCTTAATTCAAAAACTCACCTCGATGCATATCCTATGCCCCAGATTACAGATATACTGGATTCTTTGCAAGGAGCCAAGGTGTTTAGCACCTTGGATTTGAAGAGTGGCTACTGGCAAGTAGAGATGGATTCTGCCAGTGTGGAGAAAACTGCCTTCATAACTGCATCAGGGCTATATGAATTTTTGTGCCTTCCCTTTGGCCTCAAAAATGCTGCTGCCTCTTTCCAACGTTTAATGGAACAAGTTCTCAGAGAGCACAAAAACCGGTGTTGTATGGTATACATAGATGACATCATTGTGTACTCACCAGACATTCAAACACATCTGCAACATCTTAAACAAGTGTTCAACAGTTTGCACACCGCTGGTCTCACTCTCAATCTCAAGAAGTGCAAATTCATCTGTTCATCCCTGGACTACTTGGGTCACACAATCTCTGCTGACGGAGTCAAAGTGAACTCTGACAAAGTAGAGGCGATCCAATCATTCCCAACACCAGCTTCCATTAAAGAATTACAATGGTTCCTAGGGCTTGCAGCTTGGTACCACCGTTTCATTTCAGATTTCTCCACTAAAGCAGCACCCTTACATGCACTTAAGAAAAAGGGAGCTAAATGGATCTGGACAGACGAGTGCCAGAGATCGTTTGAAGTCATCAAAGATGATCTGATTAAGGCTCCGGTGTTAAATGTACCCAATTGTGATTCTTCTTTTAAAGTGCAAACAGATGCCAGTGACGTTGGGTTGGGAGCAGTGCTGACACAGGAAGTGGAAGGACAGGAGAAAGTGATTGCTTATGCATCCAGGTTGTTGAGAGGGGCTGAGAGATCATATTCGGCATCAGAGAAAGAATGTCTAGTTGTAGTCTGGGCTGTGGAAAAGTGGCATCATTATCTTGAAGGCAGAGCATTTGAGGTAATCACTGACCATGCTTCCCTGGTTTGGCTTTTCCAGCATCCAAAACCTTTGTCTAGGTTGGAAAGATGGACTATCAGACTTCAGGGCTATCATTTCACAGTTCGTTATAGAAAAGGACAATGTAATGTGGTACCTGATGTTTTGTCAAGGAGATATGTAGCTGAACCAACGGCCATCCTGATGCATACCCCAGCAAAACCTGTTCGTAATCCTATCACGTGTGATCTGCCAACGGACCTGTCTCAAATTGCTGCTGAGCAGAAGAAAGACACAGAGTGCCAAGAGATGATGGTAAAAGTCAAAAATCAAATTACCACTGATCTTATGAGAACTCACTATGTTTTTAAAAATGATGTCTTATTCAGGAGTGTTCCAGCCTCCAAAGAAGGTCAAAGATTCCAGATTGTGGTACCTGCTGACTTGAAGGAAGTATTTTTAACTTATGCCCATGACAGCCCCCTTAGTGGACATTTAGGCAGATTTAAGACTTTAATGAGACTTCTAGAATTTGCATATTGGCCATCCATGCGTACTGATGTATGGCAACACTGGAAACAGTGTGGAAAATGTCAGCAGCATAAGCCTCTGAACCTGAAGCCAGCAGGAGGTCTCCAAAGTGTGCCCATCGTAGAGCCAGGATATATGCTCGGCATGGACATTATGGGACCGTTCCCACGGAGTACCCGTCAAAATGAATATCTTCTCGATGTCGTAGACTACTTCTCTAAATGGGTGGAGGTCTTCACCATGAGATCTGCCAAATCCACCATCATTGTTCGTATTCTTATCGAAGAGATATTTACAAGGTGGGGAACACCAGCTTTCATTGTTTCTGATAGAGGCACTCAATTCACCTCAAAGCTCCTGGATCAGTTATGCAAGCAGTGGCAGGTAACCCAAAATCTTACAACTGCTTATCATCCACAGTCAAACCTGACTGAGCGCATTAATCGTAATCTAAAAACTATGATCGCATCATATGTTGACAGTAATCACCGTACTTGGGACCAATGGATCTGTGAATTTAGATTTGCTTTGAATACAGCATGGCATGAAAGTACAGGATTCTCACCTGCTGAAATAGCCCTGGGACGCCAATTGAAAGGACCTCTACAAAGAGCTCTACAGAATCCACCAGATCCAGATCAACCCAGTTACTGTGTCATTGATCGCCAGAAACTACTGTACGAATCTGTCAAAGAAAATGTTGAGAGAGCACAAACTAAACAGAGAAAGTATTATAACCTCAAGAGAAGAACCCAAGACTTCCAGGAGGGTGATCTAGTTTGGGTGCGTACTCATCCTTTATCTCGTGCAGATGATAGTTTCATGGCTAAAATTTCTCCAAAATGGCGAGGGCCAGCTAAGGTAGTTTAAAAGGCTAGGTCCAGTAAATTACAAGGTGACAATGTTAGATGATCCTACTCAGATTGACAGTTACCATACCCAAAACTTAAAAATGTGCCATGTGTCAAATTTTGACACCAAAGGGAGGGGTGTGTAACAGACAAAATGTTACTTGTTTTTTTATATAATTGTAATAGTTGATTCCTTAGTGTGATTGTTTGGGATACATGTAGTACCAGTAGGAGCAGCTTGGGGGCGCTACTGCCTGGAGGTAACAGGACATCTAAGCACAACTACCATAGAGTAAGTCAGTTCGTTTGGTAGAGGGAAATCACATGGTGAACTCGTACTACCTTCTGGCTCTTGCAAAGTCCTTTGTTGAGAACTCTTTGAGTTTCTGCTCAACTGTGAGTATGAGCTGACTTGTATGTTGGATGTTGTGTTTGAATTAAGGTTACTGACGTTATATGTTTGCCTTCTTTCTAGAAAGGACTTTTTAATGTCTTCATGTTCTTTATCACGTATTTCCCACATGAGCACCATTCAGATTAAATCATCTGCTGGATACTGGAGGTATTGAATTCAAGTGCAACGAGGCTACGGCATGTGATCTTAACCAACCCAAAGCTGAGGTCTACACGTACTACCATTACTTTACAAGTTGTGGATTACAATCCTTGTCATCGCACTCCAGTAACAGTGAGGATTCTATGCGCTTTTCATCATCACAACAAACTTCTCTCAAACTTCATCTCAGCAAAAGACTGGACATTCAAATGGATAAGTTTACTTCATCCATTTGACTCAATTAAGAGACAAGGACCTTTTGGGGTTGATTTCCAGTATACATTGAGTGTTTGGCACAGGGATATTGCACTGGTGGAGCAAATAAAATGAGTTTAAAAGATCATTTGGTTTGTGAAGAGGTTTATTTATCAGTACATGTCGAAATTCTGTTGAACCCCTCAGAGTAACATCTAAAATAAATTGAGGTGTTACAAGTGTTTCTTCCAAACGATGTTGCAATGGTGGATGCACTCCAGTTCTTCTCCGATCATGCCCAGCGAATGTCCCGCTGATGACAGGACTCAGCGCTGCCCTCCGATGTCTGGTAGAGCATAGGAACATCTTTACTGCGCATGCGTCGAACGCCATCATCCGCGCGCAGCCGTGGTGTAGTATACGCGTCCGGGCGCGGAAAGTGAAGTATACCCCGGGCTAAGTGCCTAATGAAATAAAGTACATTTAAATGGTGAGATTTAAGATGATTGTGTCCAAAGCAAACATACCTATGCTATCTAGAGCCAAAGCCCGTGATTCTGAAGGCCCTTCAAAAACATGCTGCTCCCTCGTCGGCCCCCCTTCATCAGCAGCCCCTTCACCCACTCCACCCACATCCAGCCTGGACTGAGGGTCAAAGGTGGACCGACCGCACAATCACACTCCTCCCCTCGGAGAGCCACATTGGCTTGATTGGCCTAGACTGCAGGCAACGCATCATGCCACCAATGTCCAAATGTCTGTATTGTAGACAAATGAGGATTATGATGCACAGATAATTACTATTTGTAGTTATGCACATAATAAAAACACACATGTATTACAGTTTCTTATGTCCCCACAACACATAAAGAGAGGAAGGCCCATCTATGCCATGATCTTCTAGGCTGGATTGCTGTATAATAGGGTTGGGGAGAGTGGATCTGCACTGAGAACAGCAGCAAACACAAGCAGAAGCAGAACAAATGATCAGTCATTTAAACTAAATCAATATATTCCTGAAATAAACAAGTAGATGAGTGGAATAGCAATGAACCTCTTCAGGATTTGAACTGTATCATAATCCCATCGGCTGGCCGAGATGTGCCTCTGGCGATCATCTATTGCCTAAAGTTCAAAATGTTCAGTTACGCACACAAATAATAACCTGGACTAATTTCCTAGCTTTATAATATTTGAGCATCCTTTTCTCTGTGGCCTTTCGCACTCCTGCAGCGGCCTCCTTCTTATCTCCTGTTACTTTTGAAAATGGAAGAACAAAAAAAGGAAACCATCAAGTATTAAAGGGATAGTTCACCCAAAAATGACAATTCTGAGATATATGGCTCCAGCTAGCCTAGCTTAGCACAAAGACTGGAGGTAAACGGCTCCAGTTAGCCTAGCTTAGCACAAAGACTGGAGGTAAACGGCTCCAGTTAGCCTAGCTTAGCACAAAGACTGGAGGTAAATGGCTCCAGCTAGCCTAGCTTAGCACAAAGACTGGAGGTAAACAGCTCCAGTTAGCCTAGCTTAGCACAAAGACTGGAGGTTAACGGCTCCAGCTAGCCTAGCTTAGCACAAAGACTGGAGGTAAATGGCTCCAGCTAGCCTAGCTTAGCACAAAGACTGGAGGTAAACGGCTCCAGCTAGCCTAGCTTAGCACAAAGACTGGAGGTAAACGGCTCCAGTTAGCCTAGCTTAGCACAAAGACTGGAGGTAAACGGCTCCAGTTAGCCTAGCTTAGCACAAAGACTGGAGGTAAACGGCTCCAGTTAGCCTAGCTTAGCACAAAGACTGGAGGTAAACGGCTCCAGTTAGCCTAGCTTAGCACAAAGACTGGAGGTAAACGGCTCCAGCTAGCCTAGCTTAGCACAAAGACTGGAGCTAAATGGCTCCAGCTAGCCTAGCTTAGCACAAAGACTGGAGGTAAACGGCTCCAGTTAGCCTAGCTTAGCACAAAGACTGGAGGTAAACGGCTCCAGCTAGCCTAGCTTAGCACAAAGACTGGAGGTAAACGGCTCCAGCTAGCCTAGCTTAGCACAAAGACCGGAGGTAAATGGCTCCAGCTAGCCTAGCTTAGCACAAAGACTGGAGGTAAACGGCTCCAGTTAGCCTAGCTTAGCACAAAGACTGGAGGTAAACGGCTCCAGTTAGCCTAGCTTAGCACAAAGACTGGAGGTAAATGGCTCCAGCTAGCCTAGCTTAGCACAAAGACTGGAGGTAAACGGCTCCAGTTAGCCTAGCTTAGCACAAAGACTGGAGGTTAACGGCTCCAGCTAGCCTAGCTTAGCACAAAGACTGGAGGTAAATGGCTCCAGCTAGCCTAGCTTAGCACAAAGACTGGAGGTAAACGGCTCCAGCTAGCCTAGCTTAGCACAAAGACTGGAGGTAAACGGCTCCAGTTAGCCTAGCTTAGCACAAAGACTGGAGGTAAACGGCTCCAGTTAGCCTAGCTTAGCACAAAGACTGGAGGTAAACGGCTCCAGTTAGCCTAGCTTAGCACAAAGACTGGAGGTAAACGGCTCCAGTTAGCCTAGCTTAGCACAAAGACTGGAGGTAAACGGCTCCAGTTAGCCTAGCTTAGCACAAAGACTGGAGGTAAACGGCTCCAGCTAGCCTAGCTTAGCACAAAGACTGGAGCTAAATGGCTCCAGCTAGCCTAGCTTAGCACAAAGACTGGAGGTAAACGGCTCCAGTTAGCCTAGCTTAGCACAAAGACTGGAGGTAAACGGCTCCAGCTAGCCTAGCTTAGCACAAAGACTGGAGGTAAACGGCTCCAGCTAGCCTAGCTTAGCACAAAGACCGGAGGTAAATGGCTCCAGCTAGCCTAGCTTAGCACAAAGACTGGAGGTAAACGGCTCCAGCTAGCCTAGCTTAGCACAAAGACTGGAGGTAAACGGCTCCAGCTAGCCTAGCTTAGCACAAAGACTGGAGGTAAACGGCTCCAGCTAGCCTAGCTTAGCACAAAGACTGGAGGTAAACGGCTCCAGCTAGCCTAGCTTAGCACAAAGACTGGAGGTAAACGGCTCCAGTTAGCCTAGCTTAGCACAAAGACCGGAGGTAAATGGCTCCAGATAGCCTAGCTTAGCACAAAGACTGGAGGTAAACGGCTCTAGCTAGCCTAGCTTTTGCATTTGTTTTTCAAGCCAAGTATACTTAGGACACTCAAGCAAAAGACTGTAGAATGAAAGTATACTTTCATATTTTGAAATAAACCTAAAAAAAAAGTAGTATTCTAATAGCACACTTGAATAAACTTCATTTGGTACATGCATAATCTTTGCTGCAGTATCATATTATTGTATTTGTCTTATTTTTGTCAATTTCTAGGGAGTTATTGTACTCCATATCCATCCATGCCCTCAAATCCTGCACAGACCCATGTCATGATTATTTATGAAAATATGATGTGAATACAATATTTGGACTATTTTAGTAATAACCCGGCCATTGGGTTACGGTTTCCTCAGCGATGGTTCAGATTGTAACGGCGAAATGTCCAGAGACAGCCAATAGAAGAAGCTGCTGCAGCTGATTATGAGCTGAAAGGGAAGTCATATCGCTTTTTTATGTATGCAACTTTTATAACATTATGTATTGTGTACTGAAACGTTGCATATAGTCTAAAACTGAATTTTATATTATATTCACTTTAATCAGTTTTAATGCTCTTGATAGCAAATAAACCCTAGCTATCCCAGTTAGCGCGCTGGCAGCAATAAAGTAATTAAAGCATTATTCTAGCGAAACTGTTTAGAAACTTACTCTGGTGATAAAGTAAGTAACGTTAGGCCTAGTCTGAAATGGCGTGGAGCATGATCAGCTCGGCCGGCGCGAGCTCAGACCCGGTCACGCGACAGCACAACAGCGCTGTGAGATCCAGCGAGACGCGTTTGAATTCGCCCAAATATCTGCCGTGAGATGAATGAGTGCAGATATTCCCAACACCAATGAACAATTAGGCCCTTTCACGACAGTTAGAATGTTTTCCAACACACAAATCACCTAGCTTTACTGTAGTAACGCAAACTGCAACTGCTATTCTGGCAGATACGTGTTGTATATTCATAATGAATGTCGTCATATGAATATAGTCATGCATGTTACTATTAAATGTATTACAAGAGGAGTTAAAGCATCCAATTATAGTATGTTTTCTTACAAAGCTATTACAGTTTTTGCCTTTATTTTAAATGTGTTGTACTAAATGTGTTTTAGACAAATGGATTCATGTGTGAAGCAAAGACTACAACAATTGAACCTCTGCTATTTAACTAAAGGTGAGTAAGCTATTGAAATAAGTTGTACACTATTATTTTTAAAGACTAGTCTACTTTTCTGCAAATGTTTCTTTTTTTCCTGCTTCATTAATGCAGAGGAAGGAGTGGATGAAAGGTTTACGCCGCTGGATGACAGTGGTTCTTGACTCTAGTCCTGGAGGATCCCCAATAGGACACAGTTTGGACGTCTCCCTTATCGGACACACATTTCCAGTTTTGGAGTCTCTCTACTAACAAGCTGGTCAGTTGAATAAGATTAGATCGGCCAAATGTGCAGTGCTGGCGCTACTACAGAACCAGGCTGTTTGGGAAACTACCTGTTTATTACTTATGTATGTTTGTTGGTTTCCCTCTTTTTCATCCGGTATGTTTTCATTTCAATAGTGTGAGTTGTCTGATGACTGATTTAAGGGCAAAAGAACGTCAGAAGCCCTCACAGCCAAATCGAGGAGTTCATTGAGACGGACAACACCTCAACAATCTGTGCATGGATCTGATCATCTGGAACAGAAACTATTGAAGATATGAGTAGAGAACATCCCAGACCTCACGACTATCCTGGAATGGGGAGTTTAATGATGTTCATTATAGGGAAGGCACGTCTTATTTTGGGAAAATTGTTTTGGTTGCATCTAAGTGATTCTGAAATTAGGTCCATACACGTGGTACAGGTGAAAACTGTTTTTTCTTTTTTCCAAGCCAGGATCCACATGACAATTCTTGGGGACAAAGAGAACTCGCAGGTTTTCATTTTCAGTGTGGAGGAAGTTGAACAGAAGACCTTATTTCAAGCACTGGATGTATGTCTACGACAAACTACCCAAAGACCTCTGCCCCCATGTGGGAGTTTTTCCAGCATGCAAACTGGAATATATCCAGAGGAGTTCCTTCAACACATTGCATTCATCATTTGTGTTTGTTGTGCTACTTAAGGTGTGTTTACAACACATCGATGCAGTGTACAGTGCATTTTTTTAATAAAGTAGTTTATTTCTGGAAGGATTTAATATTATGAATTTGTGTATTCTGTTGTATAGGTTTTGAATGTAATATTTCTGTACACTTTTGCGTAGTTTTAAATGTAGTATTAATTTTTGTGTTGTATGTACACATTTGATGTATGTTTACTCTGTGTACATTTGTGTGGAGGTTTCAAATATATCTTTTGATTTGTACATTTTTTTTAATAGGTTTTGAATGTATTTGTGCTGTGTATTTTGAATTTAATATGTACACATTTATGTATATTTACATTAAATGCTAGACTCCCCAATATTTAGTTTGACATCTAAAATGTATGTATTGTTTCTTACAAATAAACAATCTGTATTTGAACATGTGCATTTTATTTATTAAAATAATGACATGAATAAAAATAAAAAGTTAACTCAACTGTTTTTAACCCAATGCATTGGGTTAAAATAACCCACAGTTGGGAAGGTGCTATACCAACCCACAGTTGGGTTATTTTTAACCCAACATTTTTAAGTGAGTACTTTGTGTAAAAAGGTAATATTAAAGCGTAAAGCATGAGACTTCTGTAAGTCATAAATCATTGATAACATTTCATTTTCTTTGCTGAACTATTCCTTTAAAAAAGGAAAAATTAACATTCTTTTTTTTTTTCATTACAAGACAATGTTCATATTTGGGCTAACTCTCCTTTGAACAACAACGACAACAAGATACAAACTCAGCACAATGCAACAAAACCCCGTCCATTACGTGCAGTTCTAGATTGAACCATTTCAGGCAACACCAAAATATGGGCTCTGCGTGATTCCCTCTGTCATGTAGGTCTTGAGCCGTTCATATTCTGTGTGTGTCGGCAGTCGTGGAATAATGAGGCAAGTATTGGCCTCTGGAAAGATTTTCCCGTCTTGATGGAGGAACTCTATTTCTGTGGAGGCTCCAGTGGCGATCTCCATTATCATCTCAAGAGTGACTCCCTCTGCAAAATATATGTACAGAAAATCACAAAAAGATCCCAACCTATTATAAAATGTTTGGTCCCTGCAGTTGTTTGACAGCGATATTCTGATCTAAACAGAGTAAGCCAGCCTGTCTGATTATGACTACATCTAGCTGCGTGCTTTCTATATTTTGTCTGATTACAAAGTATTTGTTCAGCATAATGGTTAGATTTACTAGATTTTCTAACCCTTACCCTAACCCTTCCAGATCCTCACAGCAGTGCCTCCTTCTGTCCTGCAATGCCATATATGTAATACACATTTTTGTTTTAAACAAAATTGAACCTCGGCAAGCAAACTGGTTTTACAGACAAGGCTAGTCCCAGACTAAAATGCTTGAACTGTCTCAGCTGAAAATCTCTTGCTCTGACCGATGTTAAAATATGTCAGCTCCACTGTTCTGGCACAATATGAACATATGCAACATTTTCTAGTGCTGGCTTAAGCTAAGCCATGTCTGTGAAACTGGCCCTTAATGTGCACTCTGCACAAACACATCATTTATATTAAAGTTCAATTAAAGGCCAATTCAACTGAACACGTCTTAAAGAAATGGCTCGTTCATTTAAACATTTAGGGCCAGATTTACTAACCAGGACAAATGAGCATGAGAACACAATGCACTGATGAAAGTGTAAAGCTCTGAGAAATACTAGTACATCGACGAACAATAGTAAATCACATCATAAAGTTGTGTTATGCCAAACGAGGGTTGTGCTGGAGCAGAAGTAAATCTATAGTAATGATAGGCTATATATAATGATAGGCTATATATAATGATAGGCCATATATAATGATAGGCTATATATAATGATAGGCTATATATAATGATAGGCTATATATAATGATAGGCCATATATAATGATAGGCTATATATAATGATAGGCTATATATAATGATAGGCCATATATAATGATAGGCCATTTATAATGATAGGCCATATATAATGATAGGCTATATATAATGATAGGCTATATAATGATAGGCCATATATAATGATAGGCCATATATAATGATAGGCCATATATAATGATAGGCTATATAATGATAGGCCATATATAATGATAGGCCATATATAATGATAGGCTATATAATGATAGGCTATATAATGATAGGCTATATATAATGATAGGCTATATATAATGATAGGCTATATATAATGATAGGCCATATATAATGATAGGCTATATATAATGATAGGCCATATATAATGATAGGCCATATATAATGATAGGCTATATATAATGATAGGCTATATAATGATAGGCCATATATAATGATAGGCCATATATAATGATAGGCCATATATAATGATAGGCTATATAATGATAGGCCATATATAATGATAGGCCATATATAATGATAGGCTATATAATGATAGGCTATATAATGATAGGCTATATATAATGATAGGCTATATATAATGATAGGCTATATATAATGATAGGCCATATATAATGATAGGCTATATATAATGATAGGCCATATATAATGATAGGCCATATATAATGATAGGCTATATAATGATAGGCTATATATAATGATAGGCTATATATAATGATAGGCTATATATAATGATAGGCCATATATAATGATAGGCCATATATAATGATAGGCTATATAATGATAGGCTATATATAATGATAGGCCATATATAATGATAGGCCATTTATAATGATAGGCCATATATAATGATAGGCTATATATAATGATAGGCTATATATAATGGTAGGCTATATATAATGATAGGCCATATATAATGATAGGCTATATATAATGATAGGCTATATATAATGATAGGCCATATATAATGATAGGCCATATATAATGATAGGCTATATAATGATAGGCTATATATAATGATAGGCCATATATAATGATAGGCCATTTATAATGATAGGCCATATATAATGATAGGCTATATATAATGATAGGCTATATATAATGGTAGGCTATATATAATGATAGGCCATATATAATGATAGGCCATATATAATGATAGGCTATATATAATGATAGGCCATATATAATGATAGGCTATATATAATGATAGGCTATATATAATGATAGGCTATATATAATGGTAGGCTATATATAATGATAGGCCATATATAATGATAGGCTATATATAATGGTAGGCTATATATAATGATAGGCCATATATAATGATAGGCCATATATAATGATAGGCTATATAATGATAGGCTATATATAATGATAGGCCATATATAATGATAGGCCATTTATAATGATAGGCCATATATAATGATAGGCTATATATAATGATAGGCTATATATAATGGTAGGCTATATATAATGATAGGCCATATATAATGATAGGCCATATATAATGATAGGCTATATATAATGATAGGCCATATATAATGATAGGCTATATATAATGATAGGCTATATATAATGATAGGCCATATATAATGATAGGCCATTTATAATGATAGGCCATATATAATGATAGGCTATATATAATGATAGGCTATATATAATGGTAGGCTATATATAATGATAGGCTATATATAATGATAGGCCATATATAATGATAGGCCATATATAATGATAGGCTATATATAATGATAGGCTATATATAATGATAGGCTATATATAATGATAGGCCATATATAATGATAGGCCATATATAATGATAGGCCATATATAATGATAGGCTATATATAATGATAGGCTATATAATGATAGGCTATATATAATGGTAGGCTATATATAATGATAGGCTATATATAATGATAGGCCATATATAATGATAGGCTATATATAATGATAGGCTATATATAATGATAGGCCATATATAATGATAGGCTATATATAATGATAGGCTATTTATAATGATAGGCCATATATAATGATAGGCTATTGTAACGTTGTTGGTTCGTGTGGGTGTAGGAAGGAAGAAGACGGGGTCGGCTTACTGGGACTGCTCTCTCTTTATTCGTTTCACGTTTTCTCAAATTCACACGCACGATGGCGTTTTAACTCAAAACAATCACACTGACACTTAATGTCAGTCTCAAACTCAGTCTCTCTCTTTGTCTCCGGCAGTGAGGTGTCTGCTCGCAGTCCCAGTCTCAATCTCTCTCCCCTCTCTCTCTACTGAGCGGCTTTTACGGTCTCTCCACGCCAATCACTGGAATCAGACACAGGTGTTAGTGATCTGCACTTGACCTACTTACTCACCGCTCGTCTCCGTCTTTCCTCGCTCCCGCTACAGACCTCGCAGAACCACGCCCCCTCCGCCACATACCCCCACCGCCCGCACCAGGCCGGGGAGCCATCCGGCCTGCAGCCTCCCCCCCCCCCTCCTGGAGAGGAAGTCAGCCACAACCATCTGAGCACCCGGCCTGTGGATCACCTTGAATTTAAAAGGCTGTAAAGCTAGATACCAACGGGTGATCCGGGCGTTGGTATCTTTCATGCGGTGGAGCCACTGCAAGGGTGCGTGGTCCGAACAGAGGGTGAACTCCCGGCCCAGGAGGTAATAGCGGAGGGTGAGAACGGCCCACCTGATCGCCAGGCACTCCTTTTCAATGGTGCTGTACACCGCCTCTCTCTTAGAGAGCTTGCGGCTGATGTACAGCACCGGCCGCTCTTCGCCCTCCACCTCCTGGGTCAGGACTGCGCCCAGCCCCCTGTCCGAGGCGTCGGTCTGTAGAGAAAAAGGGAGAGAGAAATCAGGAGCTTGTAAGAGCGGCCCACCACACAGAGCCGCCTTTATCTGGGTGAAAGCCTGCTGGCACCGCTCCGTCCACTGAACTGTATCTGGTACCTCTTTTTTAGTTAGATCAGTCAGCGGGCTAGCGAGGTCCGAATACTTAGGTACAAACCTTCTATAATATCCCGCTAGCCCCAGGAACTGTCTAACCTCCTTTTTGGTCTTGGGCCGTGGGCAGGTTGCAATGGCTGCAGTCTTATCAATTTGGGGACGCACCTGTCCATGACCCAAGTGGAAGCCCAGATATCTTACTTCCACCCGCCCAACTGCACACTTCTTTGGGTTTGCCGTGAGCCCCGCCCTTCTCAGCGACTTCAGGACAGCGCGCAGGTGCTGCATATGCCGCTGCCAGTCCGCACTGTAGATGATAATATCATCCAAGTACGCAGCAGCATATGCAGCATGCGGCCGGAGAATCCTGTCCATCAGACGCTGGAAAGTCGCGGGAGCCCCGAACAAGCCGAAAGGTTAAGTCCAGCGTCGAGTAAAAACGAGCGGTTCCTAGCCGATCAAGCAATTCATCGATCCTTGGCATTGGGTACGCATCAAACTTCGACACCGCGTTCACTTTTCTATAGTCCACACAGAACCGAACCGAGCCGTCAGGTTTTGGGACCAAAACTATCGGGCTCGCCCAGTCGCTGTTGGACTCCTCTATAACCCCCATATCCATCATAGCCTCTAATTCGGCCTGAACAACTTTTTTCTTGTGCTCAGGTAAACGATAGGGCCGGCTGCGAACTACCACGCCCGGCTCTGTCTCAACATGGTGTTGAATGAGGTCCGTGCGACCAGGGAGGGGCGAGAACACGTCAGCAAACTCTGCTTGTATTGTTTTAACGTCAGTGAGCTGCGACGGCGAGAGATGATCCCCCCCCGGGGCCAGAGCGAGTGATTGAGGCTTTTGAACCGCCTCCGGCCCGAGATCATCCTCTCCGCTCACCACCGTCGCAAGCAACACTGACTCCGCCTCTGACCATTTCTTTAAAAGGTTGAGGTGGTATATTTGACGTGCTCCGTCCCTATCTGAGCGTACTACCTCATAGTTGAGATCCCCAACTCGCCGTGTGACCACAAACGGTCCTTGCCACTTTGCGAGTAATTTTGAAGTGGAAGTAGGGAGTAATACAAGTACCTTGTCTCCCGGTGCAAATTGACGAAGCCTAGCCCCTCTGTTGTACAGCTGTCTCTGTTTGTCCTGAGCCTGTAACAAATTCTCCATTGATAGCCGCCCCAAAGTGTGGAGTTTTGTTCTCAGTTCCAGGACATACTGGATTTCATTTTTACTCGCGGAAGGTCCGTCCTCCCAAGCCTCCTTAAGGACATCAAGCACCCCCCGAGGCTGACGTCCATAAAGAAGCTCGAAGGGGGAAAACCCCGTGGAGGCTTGCGGGACCTCGCGAACAGCAAACAACAGAGGTTCTAGCCATTTATCCCAATTTTTGGCGTCCTCGTGAACGAACTTACGAATCATGGATTTCAACGTGCGATTAAATCGTTCCACCAAACCATCTGTTTGTGGGTGATAAACGCTGGTGCGGATCGATTTAATGCCCAATAATTCATAAAGTTCGCGAATCGTTCGTGACATGAACGCCGTGCCTTGATCGGTGAGAATCTCTTTCGGGATTCCCACCCGGGAGATCAAAGAAAACAGAGCGCTCACAACACTTTTCGCCGAAATAGTGCGGAGCGGGACTGCTTCCGGATATCGCGTTGCATAGTCCACCAAGACCAATGCAAAGCGATGCCCGCGTGCTGACCGTTCTAATGGCCCGATGAGGTCCATACCAATTCTCTCGAAGGGGACCTGCACTAGAGGGAGTGGGCACAATGGTGCTTTTGGGGTGGCCGGCGGGTTCACCAACTGACATTCACGACAAGACGCACACCATCTGCGTACATTCTCGTGAATGCCCGGCCAAAAGTAGCGGGCCATTAGACGATTAAGGGTGGCCGTTTGCCCTAAATGTCCGGCCATTGGATTGGAATGAGCCGCCTGGAAAAGCATTTCCCGGCGGCTTTTAGGTATTAACAACTGGGTTGTATTCTGCTTTGTCTGGGCGTCTTGGGTCACCCGATACAACCTATCCTTTAAAATACAAAAATACGGATAAGAGATCGGCTGGTCAGGGTGGAGGAGGTGGCCGTCGATGGAACGGACCTGAGTGAACGCATTTTTGAGCGACTCATCCTGGGATTGTTCCAGGGGAAAATCATCGCGGTCTGTGAGAAGAGGCAACTCAAGACCGCTCTGTTCCCCTGGAACAGTTCCCAGAGGCCCCGAATCCACCTCCCCGACCTGCACAACCGACTCTTTCCGGTTTACCTGTTTAGCCCAAGAAGCACCCGCACATAAATTACCCAACAATTCATTAAACGCTGTCCAATTGGTCCCTAAAATTAGCGGATGCCGGAGGTGCGGGTTAACTGCGACCTCCACACTATGTTTTTGCCCCCTAAATAGAAAATCCACGGGCAACAACGGATAATTCACCACTTCCCCGTGCACACACCTCACCGTAACCGTGCGGCCGGTACCCAATGCCTCAGGCCGAATCAGGCTTTGGTGGATAGAGGTCTGGTTACAACCCGAATCCACCAACGCCTGATATGTACCCCCCTTGATACTCACAGGCATTAGGTACAGCCCAGCTTGATCGAGGGCAGCTTGCGGAGCATCGGGGATCCGGACCATTGTCCCGACCTCCATGACGGGACAGCGGTCGATAAAATGTCCCGGATCCCCGCAGCGCCAGCAAGCCGGCCCAGGCTTCCCCGCCGCCCTAGTGGCTGGAAGTAGGTCCCATGATTGGCGCGGAGAGAGCGCTGAGCCAGAGGGAAAGGCTGAGGGCTCCGAGACGGTTGCCGCTCCCCTCTGGAGCGACCAGGGAAGGGATGCTGGATCGCTGGAACCGCCCGTCCTCCATCTTGGAGCTGGTCTGGGCGGCAAGACCCCACGCGACCTGGGAAGGGGAACAGGTTTGGGGAGAGTGAGGGGAGAGACAACAGGAGAGAGAGAGAGAGAGGCGGATGGTAAGGGGTCGCCGACCCCGGGGCACGCCACCATGTGGTCCTCCGCCAACTGGATGGCCTGGGTTAACGACGTCGGGTGGTGGCACTGGACCCACTGCGCGGTCTTCTGCGGAAGCCGCGTGATGAACTGCTCCAGTACCACACGGTCGATGATTCCCTCGACGTCGTCACCGGCGGCCATCAGCTACTTGCGGCATGAGTCCCGGAGCTGGTGCGCGAAGGCGAAGGGTCGACCGGATTCGCCGAGGGTCAGGGTCCGGAACCGCTGTCGCTGTTCTTCTGGGCTCCGGCCGACCCGCTGTAGGACGGCGCGCTTCAGGTCTCCATAGTCCAGGAGATTCTGGACTGGCAGTTGGTGTGCGGCTACCTGCGCTTCTCCAGACAATAGCGGCAGGAGCCGCATTGACCAGTCCGACCGGGGCCACCCCCGGGACTCGGCGGACCTCTCGAAGAGGTCGATGAATGCCTCCGGATCATCCTCGGAGCCCATCTTCGAGAGGTGGATGGTGGCGGCCGAGTCGGTGGTAGGCGGGGGGGTGGCCGGAATCTCCCGGACCATCCAGCTCCGGAACAGCTCGCGGTCTTCATGCTGGGCGCGAATGAGGGCCTCAAAACGCTTATCCTGTTCGGCCCTCACGGCTAGCAGATCTTGGTGGGTCTGTTGATGAAGACCAGCGAGCGATGTAACCAGATCCGCAAGTGGCGTCTTTGGCGGGGTCTGCATAGCGGCGGCACTCTTCTCCCTTCCTGGGTTTTCGGCACCAGTGTAACGTTGTTGGTTCGTGTGGGTGTAGGAAGGAAGAAGACGGGGTCGGCTTACTGGGACTGCTCTCTCTTTATTCGTTTCACGTTTTCTCAAATTCACACGCACGATGGCGTTTTAACTCAAAACAATCACACTGACACTTAATGTCAGTCTCAAACTCAGTCTCTCTCTTTGTCTCCGGCAGTGAGGTGTCTGCTCGCAGTCCCAGTCTCAATCTCTCTCCCCTCTCTCTCTACTGAGCGGCTTTTACGGTCTCTCCACGCCAATCACTGGAATCAGACACAGGTGTTAGTGATCTGCACTTGACCTACTTACTCACCGCTCGTCTCCGTCTTTCCTCGCTCCCGCTACAGACCTCGCAGAACCACGCCCCCTCCGCCACAGCTATATATAATGATAGGCTATATATAATGATAGGCTATTTATAATGATAGGCCATATATAATGATAGGCTATATATAATGATAGGCTATATA